>OY856412.1:1125877243-1126067243 GCA_963693085.1 Alisma plantago-aquatica | reverse complement strand
AAAGTTTTGCAAATGATTGCATGGACCTCACATCATACTCAAATTATAGGTGTTAGGGGACATCACAATTCAGTTCGACAAATCAAATACAATTCCATATCAACTAGTATTTAATGAAAAGGACTAAATTTCCCATAATCGTCATGACACAATTAAAAGAATGTAAGGTTATTTTAGGGAAACAAATATCTTTGTCATCCTCATTCATATTATCATTCCAACAAGCATGTATCTTGGAAAAGCTCCACTACAAAGATCAAAATCTCAAAACAAGACACACCACAAGAAACTACACTCCCCATCGACACCCTGACACCCTACCAAACTCGCATACCTTACAACAATGGTGTAAGGTGGTCTGAAGCTTAGCAATAGTTTTTGCCATGTTGATTGCATCGAGGAATATGGAAGGATAATGGAAAATCATCAAAGCCATGACCAAAAAAATCCGTTAGGTTCAGGAGACTAGTGTGAAGACAAAGATAGAGTTAATTAGAGACAAACAAACTATCAACACAACAATCTTGCATCATGGGAAACAATAGAAAAAAAATAACATAAAAGATGGAATAATGATCCATACCTTAATCGACAACAATAGAGGTGTTATTAGTCTTCTTGGGTCCATAAACAACTTTCCCACGACCACTAGAACATGCAAAAACCAACAACATGCTAGTGAACCACCTGAGTTGACGCTAGCAAATCATATTAGTAGGGAATATGAAAAACATGGAAAGGTGAAACTAACAATACCCATTAAATCCTAAAGGCTAGAAAAAGGTTTGAGGATGGTTATAAGTACTTATGGAGCCATGGGGTTCATTTGATAAGTGAAACAAGGGAATGAAGGTGTCCCAGTTCGTTGAGAGACTAGACAGAACAAACCTACGGAAAATAAGGGTTTGCAAAATGTGAGATCACATGTGGAAGCTAAATAATAAGGTAATAGATGGCCAAAAGTTGAAAAGAAGGAGAGAGAGTGGTTGGTGGGGTTATCATTTAGGCATTGAAACCCACTCACTAGACTCTATCCCAAGGTGGCAAATGACTCCACCATCTCTAGATTTCTATCCAACGATTGCTGTCACTCCCCACATATGTCAAGACTCTAATAGTAGCTTGATAGCGTGTAATTTAGTCACAACTATCTTATTAGCATCCAATTAAACAACCTAAACCTTGATCCTATATATATTGACATCAACCACTAAGGAATTATATTCTTTTAGGAAATTAAAGCCTAAAACATTATCCAAACCACTTGGAATTTGACATTAAACCTAAATTAACTATTTAGAATCCAATTTTGTGAATTAATTCGCATTGTGAGACTATCTTTTACTAGTTCTAAGAAATTAGGATTTTTCATTATTATTAACATATAAATTATATCATGTACTATTTATTCTCACTATTATTGTTATTACATCTAAAATTGATTGTTAATATGTAATTGGGATAAATTTTTATTTATTCCTCATTATCCACCCCAAATTGTATACTAAAACATAATATACCCTAAATTACTTTTAGTGAGTTATGGACACACCAAAAAATTGTATTTTTTGTCCTATACACCACCTAGGGTTTATATGTATCACTTCAACATTAAACTAAGGAATTATAAACCTATTATTGATCTTTTTTTATACATACATTAATGTACACATGAAAACAAAAAAAACTTATAATTTGCTATGTCACATTAGTAATCATGAGTAAGTGATGATAGAGGTAGGACTCAAAATGGATATGATATATTATATATTTGTTAACTCAGAATCGTTATACATATCATTAGGGTTGTCAATGTTTTATCTTTTGGTTAGTGGTGGGTCAAATAATGTTGACTAAATTTATGGCACTAAGACCAACACATTGATTCAAAGCTAGATTCTGATCATTATCTATAAAACCAAACTAAATCAGACCTAGATTCTTATAATTATATGAAGATTGTGAATTGACCAAGATTTTCAAATTTAAAACACAAAAGTGTGTTAGAACTAAATTTTGGCCAACTCATAAGAATCCTACAATCATAAAAATTATAACATATAAGTTATGTGTGTTAAAATTCTAGTTACACATTACTGAGATTTTATACTAGTCTAACCCATAATTGACTAGAGGATAAATCTTTACTCAAATTCACAATAGACTAGATTGTGTAATTAAAACATGGAACCGACTCAGACCTAAATTTTGGCCAATTTCTATGAACCTACAACCAACTCAAATTGTCAAAAGAGAGAAACAAACCATTCTTTTCTGAGAGATGTGTGTTTGAGTTCACACATTTGAATGTATGATTGACATCTCTAGTGTATGTATTTTCAAAACTAGATATTTTCTTAAGGATTTATGATTTTGAGTAATTTTCAACATGATCATGGAAAAGGTATTGAACATCTAATGACTGCTACAAAAAACTAAAACTAAGGTTTAAGATAACTCAGGAATGGGTCTTTTCAATATGTGTAAGATATATTAGAGCAATATAAGCACCTTATGAATTAGAAGTGAATCTATGTTACAATTAATGCTACACCAGTAGATCTCATATTTCATAATTTGTTCATGAGTAGTTTTAAGTGTCCCGTTTAAATTATTGGTTAGTAATTGTGAACTCTAAAACAACAAACAAATTTCACCAAAAAAAGAATAAATAAGAATATTTACAAGATATATAATGTGTTTATGAATTATTACACAATAAGGATTTCAATTATTAAAACAAAAAATGAATAAATCACATACATAGAAAAAAGAAAATATGATAAAAACAAAGATGGAGTAGAGTATCACATAAAAGAAGGAAATATAAAAGAGAAGGTAGGTCTATGAGTCTCTAACTACACCACTTTTCATGAATATTTCATATATCCTTCATCCTAGACATTTATCTTCATATGAAATTAATGATAATAAAATCATTCAGATTACACTTACTTGCCAAAACCATGTTTTACTTAAATAACCTTTGTAAAATGTAGAAAATTGAACTCAAGTTCATGAAGCTCGATTCACAAGCTATCAGCCTCCAAGATCGATCACTATACATAAAGAAGATATTAAGATAAGTAGAGAAATTTCCTCAATCAAACTTTAAAGGATAATCAAGGAAGAACACTGAGAAATCTTGATAGCCAATCTATTAAGCTATTGTACTAAGAACAACATCAATCGACCTCTAGTTCGATGTTCTCACAAAATTCAGGATCTAGTCAAAGCTATCGACCACCCAGTCGAGCACCATTCATTGAACTCAAATGAGTACAAAGTTTGCACAAGATATCGAGCTAATGAGCCCAAGTAATTGATCAACCTTCAGTTTTATTAGTCCAAAAAAGGCCAATCAAGATGAAGAAATGATCAAAGTTTGATCAACTCCAACAATCAATCTCTCAAGCAAGTTTGACTTGAGGTCAATCTAATAGCTATCAATCAAGAAACTGAATGAGCTCTCAAGCTTGATCATTGGAATCATGTCAACACGAGGCCAATCAAACCCTAGAAATAGGACCCCATGCATAACTTTTAAGACACCTTGTTTTGCAACAAAAGGCTAAAACACTATTGTAGAGTGCAACAACTAAGGTTAGAGCTATCGACCTCATGATAGAGATTGACCTCTTAACTTTGCAATTATATATTCCATTCATCAAGATCGATTGTTTCCTCTTAAGGCAAGTTCCATAAGCAAAAGAAGGGGATGCAATAAAATTCTATGGTAGATTGGGATAATCATCAATCTCTCCAATCGATCGGCCTTGCAGTCAGATTCAATTGAACGATGGGTAGTTCAACCTCTGAACTTGATCTACCTGTGTATCGACCTCTTCCCTTCTCATTTATTGTTTCATTGTTTTCTTTCGATAACTAAGACTTATTCAAGTTGTAGTTTGTTTATTTCTTGCACCATGAATGTTTAAATTCATTAAATTGGGTTTGGAGTAGCCATCATGCCCTTCCAACCATGTAATCTTTCCTTTTTAGAGTTTTAATGCACACATTATTACAATTTTTCTTCGATACTCATGTTGAAATGCATCCCTTATTTAATTATCTACCTTCTCACGATGTCACCTTCTGAAGGATTATCTTCTAATGGTTCACCTTACATATGCTTATCTTTGGATGGTGCCTTCTGAGGGCGTCAACTGAAGGAACATTTTCAAATAGCCAGCCTCAAATGGCGTCCCCCAAAGATACACCTTCTAATGGTCACCCCAAGCCATTTGTGCAAATTCAAGGGTCAAAATTAGTTAGATTCACCCAAACCCAGTCAAGTTCATTTCCTCTTAACAATATACTCCATCTACCCCTATAAATATTCACTCCTTGCTACCTAGCAAGGGGGTTCTGAACTTCAGTTTTGCACACATGTGCAGTTCTAGTCTTTGGTTCCCAAAGATCCATGGGAGAGCTCCAAGTTTTGAGTGGGATGATGATCACACCCTACACTCCACTCCATCAGTTTTCCTCCATCCACAATCATTTTCCATCATCTTCTACCTCTGTCCAGCCATTGCGATCATCATTCATCCACTTTCCAACCATTTTAAGCCATCTTCCACCTCCATACACTCATCAAAGCTCTTGTTTGGGCATAATCATGGAGAAAGGAGGCTAAGAAGTCTAGAACATCAAGGGGGATGACCCAAGGATGAGATCCATCCCTCCCAGAGGCTAAGAAGTGAGATAAACCTTACTTCCATGGGCTAAATCTCTTCTTCTACTTTTCTCCTTCATTTTTGTACAAATGATGTTCTTCCATCTTTGTTCGGTGCCAATTATGCTTTTCCATGGCTAGTTGATCTCCTTCTTTGCTATGTATCTTGTTCTAGGCATGTTTATGTATTTTTTGTTACCTTAAGCAAGTAGTTTGATTCCAGATCTATTACATTTTTTGTTTTATATTATATTTATGATCATGATTGTTGGTTTGTTTGAACCATTCTTACTTGAACCTATGTTTATACCAAGATTGAGAGATTTACTATAGAAGCGGGTAGAGAAAGTAATTTGGATTGAAATCTGAAAGGAGGGCATCCAAGGGAGGATCTGTCTAGAATACAAATTGGGGAGAATTGACCAAAAACCTTGAATCTATTAGCATCAAAGTGAATTCAGTCAGATTCACCTGAACTAGTCAGGTTCATCCATATGCGACCGAGATCATTGCCTGTGTTCTATGTAGAATCTCTATTGTTCCTAGCATCTTCAAATATTTTGGACCTAAGAGGTTATTCAGAATATTTAGGGGTGCTGGTCTATTATATTTGAGAGAGGTTTTGAATCATTGATGAATTTCAGTTATGTTACGTGAGAGTGAGTGTGATTGACCCCTACATGAGAAACTAAAATGACACATGCTACATTTGGATGTTACTTACTTGCTAAGGAATTCAAGGGTTGTCTACACCTAAGAATGGGTGCATAGACTGGCCAACTTGTGGTTACATAGCCAGGAACTTCTACTCTTGATTAGTAGGATTCAATGGATTCTATTTTCTTTACTTCACTTTGTTTTGTTCCATATGTTTTTCTAGACTCGCTCTAGTTCTTTGAATATATCAACTATTGATTTTGATTAACTAACTAAAAGCAAGATATTAAGCATCCTAAATGTCCCCACCCCCCTATGTTCAACCTCATATATCTACTTCAACCTTGTATTGAGTTATGGTGGTCCTTGAATGTTTCATGTAATTAATTTAAAGTTAGATCCATCTTTGTGAGCATGCCTCCACTCTTGGGAGTGCAATCTCAGGGCCGACCAACTTTTGGTACCATTATCAGGGATGTTGTTATAACCCCATTATTCTTAAGTCATGTAATGAGATTTTTAAATCTCTTTTTAAAAGACAAATGAAATCAATGGTTGATTTAATGGTTTGATTTGAATGAATTTCGTGCATAATAGCCTTATATGTTTTCTTAGTGGGCCTTATTGGCCATTGAGCCCAATTGAAAGAAAAAGAAAAAGAAAAGGAAAAGGAATCCAATTGGATAAAGGAATAAATAAGAAAATAGATAAAAGAAGAATAAAAGGCTAAGGAATATTTTCCAAGATGGAATTTCAAGATATTAAGGTTCCTTGAGGTTCAAGGAACTTAGGATAATAATATAAAGACTAGGGAAAGAGAAAATATGTGGAAAATATGAATAATTAAGTGTTAACTTGCAAATGAATAAAAGGACTTGTTTTCTTTAGATAATGATCCCAATTTTTGCATAATGAGAGATAAAATCATAAACGAGGTTCCCTTAAACTTGGAGATAAAAAGGAGTTATAAATTGGGAGTTATGGATTTTTCAATCTATCCTCAAAATATGGATTTATTTTGGATTTAGGAAATCATTTCCTTTGATTGGTTGAGTGCGTGTGATGAGGGCCGTTGGATCTTAATCCAACAGGCACCACTCATCGTCAAAGTCCCAGCGGGACACAGACTGTGGCTGAGATTAGGGGAACTTTCCCCTTCAACTTTCTCGCGATCCAGTGCATGTGTACTCTTAGAAATCACTCCTTTGGGTCTGGGAGAGGGAGATGAACCTTCTCGACCATAAGATGATAGGCTCCCATCACAACTTGGAGAAACGCCCAATTGGGTTGAGGATTGGTTGGCAGCAGGGATAGGAAACCCTTAAAAGGGCCCCCCATATCCTATAAATAGACCCCCACATGTTTCCTCTCACCCTAGCAAACCCTGATGGAAACTTCTTGAGCCCCAACTCTCTCTCTTTCTCTCGATTGCTTTTTCTCTAGCAAAAGAACTGTGGCGGCGCCACCGCTTTATTCAGTGAAAAATAGGAGGTAGACGAGGAGCAGCAACCCTCAGATTAGGGTCCATCATGGACCTAAGAGAGATCCAACAATCAGCAATGGGCAGCATCGCACACAACCAAGTTAGTGGAGGCGATTGACGTGGAGCATCATATCTACACACGGACCAGCGGTGCATTGATCAAACGGCCAACAAAATTCGGTAATTAGCTCTCTCAGCTCAAATAATCCAGAAAAAGGTTTTTCCTTGCGAAATTCATAGAAATAGCTAGGAATCTCTGATGAGAAAACTTTATCATGAAAGTTGCTTAGAAAAATACAAGGAATAGGATAAAAATAGTTTGGTGGCTTAATTCTATATCATTTTGCTAAAGTACATTAATTTGGTAGAAAAAGGTATTAAAAGGTAATTAGAAACCCTAATTGAATATAAAGGATGAATCTTTGTGGGTTAATAGGTTAATTTGAGGAGTATTAACCTATTGAATATTAAAATAGAGTTTTCATCTCTTTTGAATGCAAAGTTGGCTAATTTAGGGTTTTAATCTATAAATGAAGGATAATACATATAGAAACCCTAATTTAGGGTGAAAAAGGAGGAAAACCATGTTAATTTTGGATTAAGGAAATAAGTTACTAAATAATGGTCCTAAGTCTATAAGGAATATTAAAATGAGAAATTTAAAGGTTTTATGTAGTTTTGTTGAATTAGAGTTCATAAAAGTGGAGACAAAACCCTAATTTCAAAGGAAACCCAAAAATTGGAATATAAATCCTAAGGAATAAGATGAAATTGGATAAATTTTGATAAAAGGAAGTTGATATGTTTATTTCATGATTAATGTGCATAGTTGCTTACTTGATTGGGTTTTCTCTACATATTTAATTCTATCTCCAAATCTACAGTTATAGGTATGTGGTTACGTTTATGATTAACCGCCTTAGTTTCACGACGATTCCCAGAGATTTTATCGATTGTTTGAAATAAACTACTTGGATGACTTTTATTTCATGTAACTATAAAGTGACTATGATTATCACTATAAATAAATAAATAAATAAATAAATAAATATATATATATATATATATATATATATATATATAACTGGCTTAGATCTGGATCCTCATCTGTGGCTTTGCAAATGCTAAAAAGGGTAACCTAGAGTAAGGTCTAGGCTATCATGAGTTAGAAATTGGGCTACCCACATGTAGTGCCATGAGACTCTATGGCACGTCGTGAGTTAAGGAGTGGGCTACCTAAGGGTAGTGTCATGTGACTCAACCCTAGAAACTAATTCACCGGTTAGGTAGGATCATGAGGGGTTTAATGGGGATCTACCATAAGGAAGGTAGCACCTAGGTCCACTGTAGGGACAGTGGAAAGGATAGGGTGTGCATGGATTGAGCAGTTATATTTAAAACATAAAGTTGGTTGTTAAACTGTAATTGATTGCAATAAATTGTTATGGATAATTGCACGATTACTGTTTCCCCTACATACCAGCTTTATGCTGACTGACAGTTTCTTTGTTAGTGTTTTAGGTACAAACCCAAAAGATCAAACAATAATTCAGCATATTGTGAATACATGATGTAAAGTACAAGGAGGTATTAGTTAGATTATTTTCAGTTATGGATAGAAGTTTAGAAATCCAAACTTTTCAAAGGTATGAAAATTTTTATTTACTATAACTTTTCAGTATAGACTGGTAGAATCTAATAATTTTATTGATTATTTGTCGAACCCTTGATCCAGAAATTAGGATAACGACTCTGACTCTTTGGTATCCCTTAATTGGGGGTTACCGAGAGGCAGGGTCATTACATTTGGTATCAGAGCCAACGTTCCTCACTTAATTATTAATAATTATTAAATTTTACAAACTCTATAGAACCCAAGGGAGTTATTTGAGGATTTTCTGAAAGAAAGAGGTGTCTAGAAAAGGATCACATCTGGGGGCTGACAATATTTTCCTCCGCACCACTAGTCAGAATACGAGGACTCCCAGATTGTGTGACTGCCTGGCCGATGTCCTAGGATCTGACTCGAAATAAGACACCTTTAGGACTCTCTCATCTTATTCATCCCTTCTCATCACACATTCTATTAAGGATTTTAAGAATTAAGGTTTTTTCTCTCTCTTCCTCACCCTCATGTGGTATGGGTAAGTAAGTTAAGGATTAAGGAATCCTCCATCAAACTAATAAAAGATATGTAATAAGATGTCATTGACATAAGTATAATTAGCTTAAAGGTATAGAATAAAAGGGTCTATTTGTATGCTTATGCAAATGGCTCGCGTGAAGACTGTGGTTGTCCCAGATGCCACTAATGGTGGTGGACCTTCACACAAGGGAAAAGTATCTTCCGAGAAGAGGAAGAGGAACCATGGTGGAGATTCCTCAAAGAATAGGAAGAGAACTGAAGAAACCACTCATGAGGTCCCCAACCCTGACCTGATACCCTTCATCAAACTTAATCAAGAGGAGGACCAGGGGTACGAGGAACAACATGTGTACGATGAGGAGGACAAGATGGAAGAGGACCAAGCTGGTGGTCCAGAACCAACCATGATGATCCACACCCCTGATGCTTTGTGGATGGAGCAACAGAAGAGTCTGACGAAGGACATTAGAGCTTTGGCCCTCTGAGATATACCTAGAGGTGAGAATGGCGACCCACTTCCTGTTCGTCCACGACTGGGAGCTACCATCTTGGACTTCGTCAAGATGAACATCAAGAATTTCTGGGGAGAAGATAAGTCAGAAGTGGTCGACAAGGCGGAAGCTTGGATTCTTGCAGTCGATAATGGATTCTGCATGCTTGAGGTACAACCGGGCAAGAAGGTCCTCTTTGCTTCTCACCTCCTGGAAGGAGCAGCAAAGATATTGTGGGGGACACACATCATAGGCTGAGATCTGACTGAAGAACCAATGGCATGGGCTGACTTCAAAACGATCTTCACCACCAGATTCATCCCTGTCTCAGCTAAGAAGGAAAAGGAAAGGGAGTTCACCAACATGATGCAAGGGAACTCATATGTGGCTGACTTTGGGCATAAGTTTTGAATACTAGAGCATTTCGAGCATATGATGGATGAGGAAAGAAGGGTGGATCACTTCATAGAGCATCTTCACCCTTCCATCAAGCCCCATGTGATGGCAAGTTAACCTAAAACCTTCTCTGAAGCTTACAACACTGCTTTAGACATGGATAGGAGTGTGATGTCTGCCCAGTTTCCACCCAAGGGGTATTTGGGTTTCAGTGAAAGAACTCAAGGTCAAGAACAACCACAACAAAGGTCCAGGGTTCCATCATGCTAAAGGAAGACATGGAGGAAAAGGGAAACCCCGTCAAGAGAACAACCGACTGCAATGCTGCACCCACAGAAAGGGGTACGCCGGTGAGTGCCGCTACTAGAAGAAGACATGCTTTCGGTGCCATAGAGAAGGACACCTACAATCTGTTTGCCCTCTTCTAGATCCAAGAGGACCTGGACCAGTAGCAGCCCCACCAGTAGCAGCCCCACCTGTGGTAGCCCCACCTATAGCTTTTGTCCCACCTGCTGGAGAAAGAAGACAAGCTCGGGTGTTTGCCGTTGACAATGAGGAGGCTCAAGCAAATGCTAATCGGTTGATCGAGGGTAATAACCCTTAGAGTTTTCTTTTATGTTTCAAGATAATCATGTAATGGTCTAATGTATGGTGAAAAACAATGTAGGCATGATTGAAGTCATGGGATACAATGTAAAAGCTTTGTTTGACTTTGGATCCACTAATACTTTAATTTCAAGAAATCTTGCAACTATGCTTTGTTTGGATATCAAGGATTTAGGGTATGTCTTAGACGTTACAACCTCGAGTGGTCGTATCTTTACATCTCTTTTGAAAACTCCGGTGATACCTGTGAAATATCAAGATCATGAGTTTCCTACAAACTTTATCCTTCTTGATATGAATGACTTTGATGTGATCATTGGTATGGACTGGCTTTATACTTATAGGGCCAATATTGACTGTAGGGAGAAGAAAGTGATCATTAAGAAACCAGGTCACCCACCTTTTGTCATTAGGGGTAGGAAGGATGCCACCACCAGCCTATATGTGTTAGCCTTAAAAGCAGAGCACATGATGAGTAAATGTTTTCGAGCTTTCCTGGCAGTAGTTACCAAGCTAGAACCCAGGGTGCAACCCTTAGATGGAATAGAGGTAGTTAGGAGCTATGCATATGTTTTTCCAGATGATCTACCTGGGATTCCTCCCGAGAGAGAGGTAGATTTCTCCATAGAGCTAGCTCCCAGGATAAGCCCTATTTCTCAAGCACCTTATAGGATGGCCCCTGCGGAGTTGCTTGAGTTGAAGAAAGAATTGCAGGAATTGTTAGACAAGGGTTTTATCTGCCCTAGAACATCTCCATGGGGGGGAGCACCGATTCTTTTTGTAAAGAAAAAGGATGGTTCACTCCGAATGTGCATAGACTACCGAATGATCAACCAGGCTACCATTAAGAACAAATACCTGTTACCCCAGATACATGACTTGTTTGACCAGTTGAAGTCTGCACGACTCTTTTCCAAGATTGACTTAAGATCAAGTTACCACCAGTTGAGAGTCAAGAGTGAGGACATCCCGAAAATAGATTTTAGAACACGTTATTACCACTATGAGTTTGTGGTTATGCCTTTTGGGTTGTCTAATGCGCCTAGTGTTTTCATGAACCTTATGAATAGTGTGTTTCAACCCTTCCTTAACTCATTTGTCATAGTGTTTATAGATGACATACTGGTTTATTCAGATGACTTAGATCAACACCGACCACTTAAGTAAAGTTCTTGATATCTTGAGAAAGCAAAAGTTCTATGGGAAATTCTCCAAATGTGAGTTTTGGATATTAGACTGAGTCATGTTCCTCAGACACATCATCTCAGGAGGAACGATCATCGTAGTACCAGCTAAAATGTCGGCAGTTCGAGATTGGCCTGCACCGAAGAATCCCTCGGAAATTCATAGTTTCTTGGGGTTGACTGGGTACTATCAGCGTTTCATCAAGGATTTCTCAAAGACTGCCTTGCCTTTGACCATGTTGACTCGGAAGCATGTGAAGTTTGTGTGGTACGATGTATGTGAGGCTCATTTCTGGGAGCAGAAAGAGAAGTTGACCACTGCACCAATTTTGACTCTACCATCAGGAAATGAGGGTTTCATGATTTTCACCGATGCATCAAAGATGGGACTTGGCTGTGTGTTGGAATAGAATCGACATGTGGTTGCATATTCCTCCCGACAACTCAAGATAAACGAGGTGAATTACCCGACGCATGACTTAGAGCTGGCTACTATCATTCATGCAATGAAGATTTGGTGGCATTACCTATATGGTGCTACTTTTGAGATCCTCACTGACCATAAGAGCCTAAAGTACCTCATGACAAAGAAAGACTTAAACCTACGACAACGATGATGGATGTAGTACATGAAGGATTATGACTTCTCCATCGCTTATCATCTAGGAAAGGTGAATGCCATAGCAGATGCTTTGAGTTGGAAACAACTCAGGTGTGCAACTGTTTTGTCCAGTCAATGAAAGAGTTTAGAAGAGTTGGTAGAATGCTCTCCTCAACCGTTTGATGATCGAGTTTGATTGGCCAACATCCAGATACAGTCAGAATTGTTGAGTGAGATTGTAGCAGCACAGTTGGCTAGTGGGGAACTTGACAAGATGAAAGGCTTCATGAAGAAGCCTCAAACCCATATTTCATTGGGAATAGACGGAGGGATTAGATTTGATAATCGCATATGGTTGAAGGAACGTAAGAGGCTCATGGTTCTAAGTACACGGTGCACCCGAGAACTACCAAGATGTTTAAGGACATGGAGATGTTTTTCTAGTGGTCAGCAATGAAGAGAGACATTGTGGCACATGTGGCCAGTTGTCTTACATGCCAAATGGTGAAGGCTGAACACCAACGACCCTGTGGGCTTTTATAGTCTATAGAGATTCCATAATGGAAATGGGAGCAGATCACCATGGATTTTTTGGTAGGACTACCTCGGACTAAGAAAGGTCATGATGCTATATGGGTTGTGGTAGACCACCTTACCAAGTCAGCACACTTCCTTGCCCTGAAGACCACTACCAAAGTGTCAGACTTAGCTGAGTTGTATATCAGAGAGATAGTGCGTTTGCATGACATACCCGATTCCATCATCTCCGATAGAGACCCAAAGTTTACTTCCAAGATGTGGAAGCAAGTTCAAGAGGAACATGGTACAAGGTTGAAATTCAGTACCACATATCACCCCCATATAGATGTTCAGTCACAAAGGACAATCTAGGCCTTGGAGGATCACCTGAGAGCTTGTGTGCTTGATTGGGGTGGATCATTGGATCAGTACTTACCGTTAGCTGAGTTTGCCTACAACAACAGTTACCATGCCAGTATTAGGATGCCTCCATATGAAGCTCTATATGGGAGACCGTTTCGGTCACCACTTCACTAGGATGATGTGGGTGAGAGGATCGCATCATCATAACCATAGTTATGTCCATTTTAGAGTTTACCTTATCTCATCAGGATATTCCCATCATAACTTGCATTCTTGTCTTAGATTTATCTTACTGATGTCATTTTCTATATTATGGTTCATTATCTGAACATTAGGTTCCATATCCTTTTTGTGCACATATTAACCCTAGGTTACATGCATTAACCTAAATTAGGGTTTTATACCATGTATTAAGGGTCAACTTCATATAACATGGATTTTGTGTATAAAACTGATCTCAAATTTTCATATTATCTTGCAATTACTTATGTGAATTTCATCATTTATTAAGCATGTATGTATTTATTGCATTTTATTTAGGGTTATCATCCCGAGATTGACATTCTAAGAAAAAGACATGATTATATGTCATAACATGATCATATCTGATGCTACATGGATTCTAAAACATATTTAGGAGATTCTAAAACATTCACATAATTTTAGGTTTTCATTTATTATTTATTAGGAATGAAAAGAACATTTTACATCTTACATGATAACTATGATATTAGTGCATAAAAAACCTAATATAAGGGTGCCATGTTGTTCCACTCATTTTTCTGAGAATTTCGGTATATTATTTGTGTTTTTCTGATAATAGACCTATTTTCTATGAATTATATAAGATCTGGACCGATTTAGAGATAATTACCTCTTCCAGCCAATCTGAGGCCGCCACATGTCTGACTCAGGGGTGCACTCTTAGCTCTTGGCCCACAATCTTAGGGGCTTTGAACTTGATTCACTTTGATTTGGCTGGTTTGCTACCTAGACATAGTTCCGTTTCATTCTTTCTCCCTGTCTTTCCTTGTTTGCATGGATGCCTGGTTGGGCGACACCGTGGTGCCTCATCTCCTAGAAGCAGCCACCACCTGGGCTGGGTTAGACCCTCTCAGATCTTGTGCAGATCCTTCTAGCCTCCTTGACTTTTGTTCCTTCTTCTCCAAGGATCGACGTCATGTGTAGCCCTTCACGAGAGAGTGCACTCACCGCCGTCGTGCTTGAACCTGATGGCAAGCAAGCAAGTGAGTAGGCATCATGGCCTCCTCCTCACCCTCATGCACTAAACCATCTGTGAGTCTGTGGGACTCATTTCATGGCTGCCGATGTGTCCTGGATCAATGAAGAAGGTCTCACCCTATTTGCATCGCCTTCTCCTCGCCCACTCCGACCGTTGCAAGGAAACTCGGTGCCTCCCTGTCTCCAATACTCACCGTTGTGGCAAGGGAGTCCTTCAGGTTGAGGTGGCTCCACTGTATCCTTCCGTCAATGGGGTTGGGTCTGACGCTTGACCTGCCTACTACCTCCTCTTTGGCATGAGATCAACAGGTATCGGGCACTTCTCGTCGTGGTGAGGACCAGAGACTAAAAGAAACTATCTGCATGTTTCTCTCCCTAGCATTCACAGTCTCAGGGCCAATCACCATGTTTGTCTCTCTTGTCCTACTATGATACAAGAACCACTGATAATGGGGGTTCCTTCCTCTCATTCTCTCCTTCATGTGTGGGTAGGGAGGTAGAACTTGTGGGGATCTGGTTCCTCGCTATTCTCAGTGCCAAAAAGATGTGAGTAAACTCTGCAGGTATCCCATGATTTGGTGAAGGAAACTACCCATTAAAGATTGTGTGATAACCCATGACTCACGGTAAAGAAACTAGCACTGACCCTCTATGACTTCATAACTGACACCGGTTAAAGATAGGTGTATCGGCTGTTGAGTCACTCCATTTAAGGGTCAGCAATATGACTCATAATGGTGATCCGGTGTTCATGCAACTAGTGCCCACTGCCACTAGGTCTATGATCCAATGCTAAAACATGGACACATAGGTCATCCAAAGATCAAGGTGCGTGACAAGGCACAAAGTAGGGTAGAGATATCTCCTTTGTTCTAATATACCTCAAAATGCACATTATTTGATGATATTCAAAAACACATAACTCCTTGTAGGAATATCAAAACATCCCCAAAAGTTAGCCATGGATTTCTTGCCACTTCCTCTACCATCTAATAAGCTTTGATGTCGGTATTCAACCATTTGGCCTATCAACCAAATAGTTCCCAAAGGCATACATTTATGGATTATAAATTGGATATCAATATCAATAACATCCATACTTTGTCAAAGTATTTGGAACTCTTAATTTATATCAGATGCTTGCACTCACTTATATCATTGAACATCCAAGGATTCTAAAAGTTTAGTCTATCACATCCTACACACCTTAAAAGAAATTTCATCCTCGAAATTAAGCCAAGAGTCGAGTCTATCACATCATATACATCTTAAAAGAAATTTTGTCCTCAAAATTAAACCATACTCGTACTCCAAGGAAAAACTAAGCATGTCTTCATCCACATGTACGACACTATTTTAGGTACAACATATTCAAAAATGAAAGCTCAAAACTATATTCTTATCAAAAGAATCTAGTATTAACCACCTCCTTTATATAAGGTTGAAACAAGGGTTGAGAAGCTTAGGTTATTTTGTGACATCTTTCATATTTTATACTTTAGGATTTACATCCACATCTTACCCAAGCATTAAGGTTTCAAACATTAACATATACTTTTTATGAGGGAGTTAGCTATCAACTCACTTTATCCATTTGGATCATATTAGTGTGCCATCATCATTTCATTGCACTAATATTTTAGATAATATTCAACATCTTTATTGAGCACTAACATTAGCTCCAAATTCATTGTTTATCATAAATTTTCATTTCCTCATATTAGATTACAAATTAATCATGTTATCATCATTATTCATGTACATGGTTAACCATTTATACATATAAGGCTATCAAACCAGTATTAGATTTTCCATCATGTCATATCTACTTATATCACATTTTAAGATAATATCACATTCTTACTTATATTATATCATGGTTGTGCTAAACAAACTTATGTGAGTGACTTGTTATACATGAATCACAAATTCATCTAGTCCAACTAAGGTTCTCTTGACCCATATCATGAGGGTAATTCTATGATCAATCTCTTTGAGCTAACTCAATTTTATGAGTATCTCATATGCATATACTTCATCTTTCCTCTCTAATCTTGAGGGTTTTTAGGTATAACTCATTGTCACCAGTTGATAGACTTACAAGTTCTAGTCGCATAGGCACAAAGCAAAACATTCTATGACATTCTATTAATAGGTTCTCTACCCATGAGACATGCTTACCCAAAACTCTCTATATATACGCACCACTAGAGTCCTACATGGGGAACCACCAACCCGACATGAGGCTTTACAAAAACTAACATATATTTACCTCCTCCAGGGTCTTGGGACTCTCTCTCCCTCACCCAGATGGTCGGTTCTCACATTTCCTTAATCACATATGCATATATAACCAGCCTCTCTATGGATCTAGGGTTTGGTCCTCCCAAGGGCATCTAGGGTTCAACAAGACTATTGGAATCATGCATAAAGAAACTCATCTCAATCATTCAGGAGTATTCTAGTTTACGACATATCATACCACATATTTTTCATAATCTTCATATCTTTGAGTTTAGGTTCTCTAACCTTCTCCCTGTGGGTCTCACTCTCTCTTGATCTAACCCTAAAATTGGTCCTAACACTAGAGGTCCTCTTTTGTAAAAGAGCTTGAGGCTCATGCTGATTCACATCCTTGTCTTAACTTATCATAAAATGTGACATAAGTAGATACGAAATGATGGAAAATCTAATACTGGTTAGATAGCCCTATATGTATAAATGGTTAACCTCACCCACTCCGACCACCGCAAGGAAGCTTGATGCCTCCCTATCTCCAATGTATAAATGGTTAACCTCGCTGCCATCGCAAGGGAGCCCTCCAAGTCGAGGTGGCTCCACCACAGCCTACCATCATTGGGGTTGGGTTTGACGCTGGACCCGCATGCTACCTCCTCTTTGGTGTAAAATCAATAGGTATCAGACACTTCTCATCGTGGTGAGGACCAGAGACCCAAAGAAACTATCTGCTTGTTTCTCTCCCTGGCATTCACAGTCTTAGGGCCAGTCACCATGTTTATCTCTCTTGTCCTACTATGATGCATACACAACTAATAACTGGGGTTCCTTCCTCTCATTTTCTCCTGCGTGTGTGGGTAGGGAGGTAGAACTTGTGGGGATTTGGTTCCTCACTATTCTCAGTGCCAAAAAGGCATGATTAAACTCTAGAGGTATCCCAAAATTTGGTGAAGGCAACTACCCATTAGATATTGTGTGATCACCCACGACTCATGGTAAAGCAACTAGCACTGACCCTCCACGACTTCATAACTGACATCAGTTAAAGATAGGTGTATCGACTGTTGAGTCAATCCATCTAAGGTTCAGCAATAGGACTCATGATGGTGATCCAGTGTTCATGCAATTAGTGCCCACTGCCACTAGGTCTACGATCCAATGATAAAACATGGACACATATGTCATCCAAAGATCAGGGTCCATGACAAGGCACAAAGTAGTCTAGAGATATCTCCTTTGTTCTAATATACCTCAAAATGCACATTATTTGATGATATTCAAAAACTCATAACTCCTTGTAGAAATATCAAAACATCCCCAAAAGTTAGCCATGAATTCCCTGCCGCTTCCTATACCATCTAATAAGCTTTGATGTCGGTATTCAACCATTTGGCCTATCAATCAAATACTTCACAAAGGCATACATTTATGGATTATAAATTGGATATCAATATCAACAACATCCATACTTTGTCATAGTATTTGGAACTCTTAATATATATCCAATTCTTGCACTCACTTATATCATTGAACATCCAAGGATTCCTAAAGTTTAGTCTATCACATCCTACACACCTAACAAGAAATTTCATCCTCGAAATTAAGCCAAAAGTTGAGTCTATCACACCTTGCCTCATACTTGTTGACCGTCATGGACCCCTATCGAATCGTCTCAAACTAACTAATTTTCTCATCAAGATACATCCGAGGGATATACTGACTTATGAACTCTTGTTAGAACTGTTGGGTTTTGTGGGACAGAATAGGCGGCGGAAACAAAAAAAATTATCTAACCACAAACCCATAACCAACAGATCACATCAACAACTATGCAATAGGAAAGATGGTTTAGTGACATATACCTGGTCTTGATACTTGCTCAATGAAAATACCTCACAGCTAGTGTGGTCTTCAACCACTTAGTCTTCAACGACGTCTGTGCAGCTCCTGGTGTAGACCCGGACTGCGGTTGACGCTCGTCCTCCTGAGTGGCAGAAACCTCTCACCTCTATAGATAGTCCACACAAACCATCATGAACTCTAGTCATCTTGATATGGACAGAATAGAAGGCGTCATCCCCTTCTATCAGTGTACTAGTCACCGACACACTCTCCCCACCAGTCACTTTTCTGCAGTTGTCTTTCCCTTGTTGTTCCTCCCTGGATGGGTAGAACTTGCTTGGGCTCTATCGGTTACCACAACCAGAGAGGACAACAACTTTGTAGAGAAACTAATGTTCTACATTGTGTGTTCTAATAAGCCCCATGTACCCCTCTATTTACAGTAGAGGGCAGGATCAGGGTTCCCAACCTGTGTGGGAGTAGAAGGGTCCGGAGTTTCCATGAACTGATTATACAACGACATGCAAACCAGTCGTTTCACAACTCAACCGGTCATTTGGGCAGGTGAGCTGATCGATTGACTTTTGAACCAGACGGTTGGGAGTGTGAATCTATCGTTTCACTTCCCAGACTTGCCCACAATTGACTTTCCTTATTCGTTTCTAATTAATACAAAGATTAATTCTTGTCCCAATCAAATTGAACCAGTGAAATAAAAATCTTTTCTCAAAAACCAGGAAACCCAACACCTACTTGGTTGGTCCATGTGAACCGATCGGTTCACTAGAGAGAACAGGTCGTCTCATTGACCATGAACTGATCGGTTCTCCCAGTGAACTAGTTGGTTGGTGGTCTAGCTTGTGCAGAACTCAGTCAATGCAGTTCTCAATCAATCTAACACTCTAATCAATTGGTTCAACACTTGAACTAGATGGTTTTGAGTCAACTCTATTGATTGAATGTTTAATTGAGTACCTAAACACTTTAGTAATCAATATAAACATCATTCATGGATAAACTCCTCTTCCAGGTTAATCCTATGTGTGTGACCCTATAGGTTCCATTTCACATGGGCAGTGAATTTCCATAACTAAATTATGACATCATAAGCAAAGAGTGGTGCCTAGTTGCACATCAGTACTACCCAAGTGAAGAGGAAGGTTGGAGAACAACTTTCAACCTACAATCTATTATTGGTGTTACAGTAAATGTATAGTTCCTTTGTCACTGATATGCGGATTGGACTCGAGGCATGGACTTGTCATCCTCTACAAATGTTCAATCCATGTTTCTTGATTCAGAGTAGACTGTCTGAGATATATGTAAGCTCAATGTCATACATTGACTCACATGTGCATGGCCATGCATTTCTCAGTCTCACTTCTCAAGTGGCCAGGATATCACACTCCCTTAGGTGGGGCAAATTCCATATATATCACTCACAGTCAAGTCCATATGTGTCAAAGTCACCCAATCATCAACATTATAACAACCTATGTTTCAGGACTGCATTTGATGATGTCAAAGTGTACCCAATCACTTGTGATGAGTGTAGTGATTTTAGGTCTAAGAACCGCAATCACCACTTATACTATAAGAGATGATCTTGACTAACCAAGTGTGGTTTCCATGCATTATTCTTATGGTGGGCCTGTCTGATACACTATTCTCTAACATGTATCTATGTTTTGGTTTGATATCATATATCATGACTAATGAGATTCTATCATCATCCCAACACACACTCTAGTCTTCCATATTATTGATGTCTATGGTTATTTCCACAATGACAACCGACTAGGGACATTAGTGAGAATGTACACACTCTTAATATCTACATGATCTCATTGTTCAAGTCACATACTTGAAGACATATGTCATTGAGTTTTGTCATTCTCTAGACATCTATCATGTAATACTATTATCTCAAAACATTTTAAAATATATAGATGAAAATTGCCTTTATTAAGATTATTCAAATCATTTAGAAAGTATGCCATTGCAATCATCACATGACTGGCTCTATGGGCATACATACCAAAAGAAACTCCTCCCACCCAACCACAACACCATGTATATTCTCCTCCTCTATGGCCCACCAATGGCCATCACTCCCTCTTAAGAGGTGCATAGCATGCTTCACCTTATCCTATATAGGGATACTCATGATCTTAAAAGCCTTCTCATGCTCAGTCAGCCACAGATCTGCATCTGTCGAGTCAGCTGTCCCCACATACTCAACCTTCCCAACACGACAAAGCCGCTTCAAAGTATTCCCAGTACATGAAGATTTAGCATGGGGAACAGGTGCCCTAGGCTAAGATGTAGGCATCCTATCCACCATATGAGTCATCATTGCCATAAACTGCCCAAAAAGTGATTGAAAGATAGGTTTTTCTATCATGGCAGGGTCAACTTCAAGAACATCAGGCACCCGATCTTCATGTGCCTGGTTTCTTACATCACCACCCAGTGTAGCAACATTGCTCTTAGCAGCATATTCTTCATGTTCTCTAGACACCTTTAAACTTTCTCTTCTTCTTCTGCATAAGCAGAAGTAACTTTAAGATAGACTGAAGGAACTAGAATAGACACAAACCCTAGTCTTAGGTCCTTATAGACTCAGCAAACCTGAAGCTTTGATACCAACCAAGTTGTGATGCCCCACACCAAACAAAGAGAGATTACTCAAAGCATAACCAATAAAGAAAGATTTGCAAATAGATTACTGAGAAAAAACTAAAAATTTAAAACCTTTTTCATAAAACTACCAAATAGTAAGAACTTTACACATGAGTCCTTTCAAATGCCTCAAAGCATTCACAAGGCATGTTGTCAACCGGTAATGAAAGCACCATTCCAAAACATATATACATGATTCCGCCATATTTGATATACAAAGGGAACAAAAAGATAACACATCCGCAAAACATCTACAAAATGCTCCCAAAGACCCAAGTGTATAGGGACAACTCTAGGACTCTATCAACAAAAGACATCCAGCAACACATCCAACCTTATCAGCTACTGCTCCTCAGGATGGTGCTCAACCTCCTATGCACGATGTCTACTTTCCTCATGCTCATCCACCTAATAAGGGTGTGGAAAACCCATGGGTTGAGATTCCAAATCTCAGTAGGAGATATAATTCACCACCAACTATATTATCATCACAGATAAGATAAACTAAAAAGCAGTATAAATATAACTAAGTAGAAGCAGATAATGATTATTAATAGGAAGGACAATTACTGTTAAATTATGAAACATCTTAATAATTAAAAAGGAATATGAAGAACATGTGTATTTTATATCTACGACATAGTATAAAGATCAAGCAAGGCCTCAACCAATGTTTTCATATTTGATTCTATATGATTATACTACACGACTGATTACATATTTCATTATGCCCCAAGGATTTGAGTCGTACCACACAAACCGAACCGACCACTTGATAAGTCAAAATCTATGCCATATAAGGTCTAATGGAAGAGTCAGAATACACGACCTCACCATACCTCTTAGTCAACACAAGAGAAAACACCACAGAGACATGTCAGTCAACTACAACAATGACATATAATCAACATCAGGGATTGGCTCATGCATGGCCATCCACATATATAATCATGACTAGCCCACCTTGGTATAGGTACATCGCCAAAAGAACAGGCTCACACATTGTCATTCTAACAAAAGGAGTGGCTCACACATGGGCATCCATATCACAACAAGATCGGCTCACGCATGGTCGTCTCACACATCATGTATTTAAGGATACAAGGAATTACTCGACTTTTACCCCCCACATATTCAAAAATAAGCACTCTGAGTTAAACTCATTTCACCATCCAGCAATAAAGCTGACACTAGAATGGATCTATGGCACGGGGCAACTGCACTATTAGATTTCTCTTGATTAATTTGATCAATTTAAACATCCTAAAGCATTAATCAAGTTACAATGTATAGACTCTAAATAAGATCAACATAAATAGGCCACAACTCATCACCAGAACAAACTGAAACATAGTAGGTGGGATATCATCACATCATCACTTTATGCCTGTTATTCATTATATGTCCATTTCAAAGACCAATTTCCATCACAAGGATCACATGTCCATCACAAGGACCACATGTCCATTATATAAAAATCACCATAGTTCATACCTGACTATGTACATCAATTAGAATCATCTACATGGTTAGAAGTAAATAACAAGAAGGCAAAGCATCATTATCTCATAGAACTCATGCCATACATTTACATCATACATTTTACATCATAGAAATTAGGGTTTCACTTCTCCTGATTAGGGTTAACGAGGTTGGATCACCAACCACCCTTAGGTTATCCCTTTCCTCATTATTACGAGATGTGTTATGAGACATAGAAGCATGTTTCTCATTATTATTATAAAACATGTTATGTGGTATCGGAACATAACCCTCTCATCATATGTACAACTACTACATAGGATATCATATCATCACTATGAGAACCTAACATCAACATGGTATGTCTCAACTACCATCACAAGATGCAGATTAGGGTGTACACCTATGGTATCGGTTAAGCCTAAACGTATTGGGAAACCACACTAAGATTGGGTATCAGCCACCATACTAAGGTAGCATATCCGTTTATCATCACTTGGTATCAGTTTATCATCACTTGGTATCGGTTTATCATCACTTGGTATCAGTTTAGAGGTACATGATAAAGTGTATCATCCATACAATCTCATAGGGTATCGACCTAAGTATCCCTTTAGATATCGACCACCTTCACCATCATGGGATTATAGCCATACCAAAAACTAGGGTATCAGCCTCAAAGATCACCAAGGGATATCGACCACTAGGGTTTAGAGTAGTATTGGTTGAACCTCAAGGTATATGTTTCCCTCTTCAACTCTTAGTGTATCAGGTTGTACGTGTGTCGAGTTATATGTATATCAGACTAGGGTTACCCATGTGACTTCCAAGCTAGGTCTTTACCTTTTGTAAAGCAAGAATGTCATTCCCCATCAATAGTATGTCATCTACATACAATACGAGTAATATAGTCATGCTCCCACTAACATTCTTGTACGCACAAGGTTCATCTTCATTTTAACTAAAGCCAAACTCTTTGGCTGCTTCATGAAATCAAAGATTCTAGCTCCGAGATGCTTGCTTCAATCCATAGATTGACCTTTATAGCTTACAAACTTTATTTGCATCCTTTAGATTTATAAAACCTTCAGGTTGTGTCATGTACACATCCTCGTCAAGATTCCCATTAAGGAATGGGTTTTAACATCCATCTGCCCAATCTCATAGTCATAGTAGGCTGCAATAGCAAGCATGATCCTGATGGACTTAATCATGGCAATTGGAGAAAAGGTTTCGTCATAGTCAACACCTTGAACTTGTCTGAAACCATTTGCAACCAATCCACCTTTATAAGTTTGCACATTGCCATCCATGTCTATCTTCTTCTTGAAGACCCACTTGCACCCTATGGGTTTTACCCCTTTAGGTGGATCCACCAAGGTCCATACCTTGTTGGTATACATGGATTCCATCTCTAATCTCATGACCTCAAGCCATTTCTCAGAATTTGGTCCCTGCGTACCTTCTAGATAGGTTTTTGGCTCATCATCTATGAACAACTCACCACCTTCTTGAGTCACAAGATATCCAAACCTTTCAGGCTCAAGGTGTGTCCTACTAGAGCTACGAGGTTCCTGTGTTACTCAAGGAATTTGAGATTCCACAATAGTTTGTGATTCTCTATGTTCCTCTTGTTCATCTATTGGTTCAATGTTTTCTTGTTGGTCTTGAACCTCTTTGAGTTCCACTTTCCTCCCACTACTTACTTTGTAAATAATTTCCTTTTCTAGAAATACATCATTACTAGCAACAAACACTTTGTTATTAGTTGGGAGGTATAAGTAGTATCCCCTTGTTTCTTTGGGATATCTAACAAAATAACACTTATCGGATTTGGGCCCAAGCTTTTCAGGAAACATTTTCTTGACATAAGCTTCACATCCCAAAACCTTCATAAAGACACATCAGGACGTTTCCTGTGCCATATCTCATATGGTGTCTTTTGAACTAATTTAGATGGTACGTGGTTAAGTGTAAATGCGGTGGTTTTAAGAGCATAGACCTAGAAGAGAGTTGGAAGATCGGCAAAACTCATCATAGATCACACCATGTCCAGTAATGTGTGATTCCTTCTTTCTGACACACCATTATGTTGTGGTGTTCCAGGTGGAGTCCATTGTGATACAATACAAGGGGCTCTCAGAAGGTCCTCAAACTCTTGGATTAAATATTCTCCACCTCGATCAGATCGATGTGCCTTAATGATTTTGCCAAGTTGGTTCTATACTTCATTCATGAAATCCTTGAACCTTTCAAGGGTTTCTGATTTATGTTTCATCAAGTAAACATAGCCATACCTAGTGAAGTCATTAGTGAAGGTAATGAAGTACTGATATCCACCTCTAGCATTTGTTCTAAAAGGCCCACATACATCAGTATGTATGACTCCTAATAGATCACTCTCTCTTTCACCTTTTCCTGAAAAGGGAGCCTTGGTCATCTTACCCAACACACAAGATTCACATGTCTCTAATGATTCAAAATCAAAAGAGACAAAATATCCATCTTATGGAGCCTAGATATGTGATTCTCATTTATGTGCCCTAGACGACAATGCCAAAGGTATGTTTTGTTTGAGTCATTGAGTTTTTGTCTTTTGGTGTTTATGTTGTATACACTTGTTTGTAGATCTATCAAGTATAGACCATAAGACATTGGGGCACTACCATAAAAGATCCCATCTTTAGAAATGGAACATTTTCCATTATTAATGAGAAATTCAAATCCATCCTTGTCCAAACAAGATACATAAATGATATTCCTATTAATGGCAGGTACATAATTGTAGTTTTGTAACTCTATTATCAACCCACTTGGTAGAGATAACTCATAGGTTCCTACTACACTAGCAGCAACTCTTGCTCCATTAGCAACACGTAGTTCAACCCCCCCTGTTGCTAAAAGCCTACTTCTTTTCAAATCCTTCACATTTGAACAAATGTGTGATCCACATCTGGTATCAAGTACCCATGATGAAGAATTAGTAAAGTTAATCTCAATCACATATACACTGGAAGTAGAGATCTCTATCTCTTGGTTCATCTTCCTTGATTCCCTTAATCCTCTCCATATTTTTAGCGTAGAAGACTGGACTTCAGCTTAGCGGGAGAACACTTCTCTTCCTTGCATGTATCCTTAGACTCCATTCCACTGATCACTATCATGGAACTATCCTTCTTGTTTTGTGCCTCAAACAATGCCTTAATCATACATAGAGAAGATTCTATGGCCACTAGTATCTTAGGAATATGCAGAACACTTCTCATAGTCCTTAACCAGTTATGGAAATCTATCTCAATTAGATTGCCTGATTTAAACAATGATTTCTTTGCCATTTGATTCTACAAGAGAAAACATTTACATTTTGTTAAAACTCCTTCATATTTGATTTGATTTGAATAAACTTGACGATATTAATTAGGACTTTAATTAATTATCGCTCTCACTATTTTGATCAAATTGATAGCCCTCACATCAATTCAGAAGATTGTAGTGTACAACCTTCTAGTGAGAAAGATCTTGCTATCCTCTAAGTCATGGACCAGCTAGGGCTGTCACCCTCAATTAGATTCTTTTAGGTAGGCAACTTTTGCCAATTGCATCTTATGCAACTCTTGATAGATGTCATGCACAACTCTTTGTCATGTACATCTCCATGTCTCAAGGTGCTTGATCTGATCAAGGTCACCTTTTTAAGTCCAACCCAAACACCAACACAATGAATATGCACCCTACTAGGGAAGACCCACATAATCACCATCACACTTCCACGAGATAGACGGTGCACCACACTAGGGTGTGCCAACACTTAGTAAATCAAGCTTTTCATGTGTGCTTCTTTGGGAAGGCATCTTAAACTTAATATTTATATTGAGGGGTTTGTTATTTATATACATATACATATCCAATAACCACATATATAGTATGTATCATATACATGCTATATCCCACAAGAAAACACGCAAAGCGATAAAGCGATGATTATGGCCATCCTATTGTAACTCCTTCATCCACAAGGAATTACAGTCATCTAGGTCTACATCACATGCATCAACCTGTAGTTGATGAAGATCTATGCTTGGGTTGTTTCGGGTTGATCAACTCATCCTATGATTGATCGACTCGCCTCTTGGCCGGTCGGTTGGTTATCACCAACCGATCGTCTGGCTCCTCCAGATAGTCAATTCGTCGGGTAGTCTCACTCTTCATCAGGACACCAGCTACTCATCGCACACCATCAACCGGTAATCTTGGTCCTCCAATCACTCGTCTGGGCGTCCATCGTTCTTCGCCATAATAGGAAATAAAAATATCATACTTTTACAAATTTCTTTAGGAAACCCCAAGTTACATTCGAGGGGAGCTAAGGTATAAGGGAAGGCTTGAGTTATCTCGAGTTACATCTGGATTAGAAGAAAGGACTTGGTACGTAGACTGAGATGCAAGCAACCACAACCAATCATGCACACACATAGGGGTTTATAGGCCATAACCACGCTACACATCCACCATCAAAACCATTTTAGGGCAACACATATCAATTGCATATATAGACCATATCATATATGTATATTGGGATTGTGGTGTTTAATCAAATATGCACATTAGCCATTTAAGTATTCACATTGCATGAAATAAATAAATGGCAAAAAACCAAAATCCGATCATATCGATTAATCCTAATAGAACGTATGTTGATGTGACTCTAATACCACTGTTGGGTTTTGTGGGACAAAACAAGCAGTGGAAATTTTTTTTTTCTAACCACAAACCCATAACTAACAGATCGCATCAACAACTCTGCAATAGGAAAGATGGTTTAGCGAGATATACATGGTCCTGATGCATGATTAGTGATAATACCTTGCAGCTAGTGTGGTCTTCAACCACTTAGTCTTCGACGACGTCTGTGCAGCTCCTGGTGTAGACCCCGGACTGTGGTTGACGGTCGTCCTCCTGAGTGATAGAAACCTCCTACCTCTATAGATAGGCCACACTAACCACCGAGAACTCTAGTCATCCTGAGATGGACAGACTAGAAGGAGTCATCTCCTTCTGTCGGCACACTAGTCACCGACATACTCTCCCACCACCAGTCACTTTTCTGCAGTTGTCTTTCCCTCACTGTTCCTCCCTGGATGGGTAGAACTTGCTTGGGCTTTCTCAGTTGCCACATCCAGAGAGGACAACAACTTTGTAGAGCAACTGATGTTATGAGTTGTGTGTTTTGAGAAGCCCCCTATACCTCTCTATTTATAGTAGAGGGCAGGGTCAGGGTTCCTAGTCTGTGTGGGAGTAGAAGGGTCTGTATTTTCCATGAATTAATTGTAATGTAGCAGGCGAACTAGTCATTTCAAAACTCAACTGGTCGTTTGGGCAGGTGAGCCAACCGGTTCACTTTTGAACCGGTCAGTTGAGAGTGTGAACTAATTGGTTCACTTAGTGAACTAGTCGTTTCACTTCCCAAGCTTTCCCACAATTGACTTTTCTTATTATTTCTAATTAATACAAAGATTAATTATTGTCCAAATCAAATTGAACAAGTGAAATGAAAATCTTTTCTCACAAACCAGGAAAATCAACACCTGCTCAATTGGTCCATGTGAATCGATTGGTTCACTAGAGTCAACCGATTGTCTCATTGACCATGAATTGATTGGTTCACCCAGTGAACCAGTCGGTTGGTGGTCCAGCTTGTGCAAAACTTAGTCAATGCATTTCTCAATCAATCTGACACTCTAATCAATTGGTTCAACACTTGAACTTGAAGATTCTGAGTCAAGTCTATGGATTGAATGTTTAGTTGAGTACCTAAACACTTTAGTAATCAATCTAAACATCATTCATGGATAAACTCCTCTTTGAGGTTAATCCTATGTGTGTGACTCTATAGGTTCCATTTCACGTTGGCAGCGAATGTCCATAACTAACTCATGACATCACAAGCAAAGAGTGGTGCCTAGTCGCACATTAGTGCTACCCAAGTGAAGAGGAAAGTTGGAGAACAACTTTCAACCTACAATCTGTTATTGGTGTTACAGTGAATGTATAGTCCCTTTGTCACTGATATCCAACTGAATTCGAGGCATGGACTTGTCATCCTCTACAAATGTTCAATTTGTGGTTCTTGATTCAGAGTAGATGGTCTGAGATATATGTAAGATCAATGTCATACATCGACTCACATGTGCATGGCCATGCATTTCTCAGTATCACTCCTCAAGTGGCCAGGATATCACATTCCCTTAGGAGGGACATATTCCATATTTATCACTCATTGTCAAGTCCTCATATGTCATAGTCACCCAATCATCATTGTTATAACAACCCATGTTTAGGACTTCTTTTGATGATGTCAAAGTGTACCCAATAACATGTGATGAGTGCAGTGATTTCAGGTCTACGAACCACAATCACCACCAATACTATAAGAGAAGATCCTGACTAACCTAGTGTGGTTTCCATGCATCACTGTTATGGTGGGTCTGTCTGATACACTGTTCTCTAACACATATTTATGTGCTTTGTTTGATATCATATATCATGACTAATGATATTATGTCATCAACCAACACACACTCTAGTCTTCTATGTTATTTATGTCTATGGTTATTTCCATAATAACAATCGACTAGGGACATTAGTGAGAATGTACACACTCTTAATATCTGTATGATCTCATTGTTCAAGTCACATACTTGAATACATACATCATTAAGTTTTGTCATTCTCTAGACATCTAACATGTAATACTATTATCTCAAAAAGTTAAAACATATAGAAGGAAATTACTTTTATTATTATTATTCAAGACATTTACAGAGTATGCCATTACAATCATCGCATGACTGACTCTATGGCCATACATACCAACAGGAACTCCTCCCAACCAACCACAACATCGGGTCTCTTCTCCTCCTCTATGGCCCACCAATGGCCATCACTCCCTCTCAAGAGGTACATAGCATGCTTCACCTTATCCTCTTTATGGATACTCATGATCTTGAATGCCTTCTCATGCCCAGTCAGCCATAGATCCACATCCATCGGGTCAGCTGTCCCTACATACTCAACTACCCCAACACGGCGAAGTTGCTTGAAAGTCTTCCCAGTACCCAATGATTTAGAATGGGGAACAAGTGACGTAGGTTGAGGTGTAGGCATCCTATCTTCCTATGAGTCATCATTGGCATAAACTTCCCAAAAAGTGATTGAAAGGTAGGGTTTTCTATCATGGTAGGGTCAACTTTAGGGACTTCAGGCACCCAATCTTCATGTTCCTAGTTCCTTACATCACCAACACTGCTCTCAACATCATATGCTTTGTGTTCTCCAGACATCTTTAAGCTTTCTCTTTTTCTTCTACATAAGCAGAAGTAACTTAAACATAGACTGGAGGATACTAGAATAGACACAAACCCTAGTCCTAGGTCCTTGTAGACTCATCAAACCTAAAGATATGATACCAACCAAGATGTGATGCCCCACACCACACAAAGCGAGATAACTCAAAACATAACCACGGAAGAAAGATTTGCAAATAGAATACTGAGAAAACACTAAAAATTAAAACCTTTTTCATAAATCCGCCATACAACAAGAACCTTTACACATGATTATTTTCAAATGCCACAAAAAATTCACAAGGCATGTTTTCAACCTGCAATGATAGCACCATTCCAGAACATATATACATGATTCCACCATATATGATATATAAAGGGAACATAAAGATGACTCATCCAAAAAACATCTACAAAATTCTCCCAAAGACCCGAGTGTACAGGGACAACTCTAGGACTCTATCAACAAAAGACATCCAACAACACCTCCAACCTTATCATCTAAGATATGAATGGTCCTTTCATATTAACCATCGGTCTACGGGTGGAAAGCAGTGTTGAACTTCAACTACATACCCAAATCTATGTGATGCCATTCCCAAAAGAGACTTGTAAATTGAGGACGTCTATTAGATATGATAGTATCTAGAACACCATGCAAACACACTATCTCATAAACATAAACTTGAGCAAGTTTCTCCGTTGTGAACATTGTCTTCACGGGGAGGAAATGTGCTGACTTGGTCAACCTATCAATGATTACCCAAATGGAATCATAACCTTTGTCTATCCTAGGCAGAAAAACCACAAAGTCCATAGTCACATGATCCCATTTCCACCAAGGTATAGGCAACAATTGCAACATTCTTGTAGGCTTTTGATTCTCATCTTTGACTTGTTGACATACTGTACACCTTGCAATGAACTCGGCCACATCTTTCTCAAACCTAGCCACCAATACATATCCTTCAATTTGCAGTACATCTTGGTACTGCCTCAATGCATAGCATACAAAGGTGTATGGGCCTCTTCCAACATCATCTTCCTCAGGTTATCTGCATCGGGAACTACTATCGTGTGATGATAACATACTATCCTGTGTTCCATCTCATGAAAACCATCATGCTTCTCACTACCAAACTCTGATCTAATTAGCTACGTCACAATATCTGTCTGTTGAGATTCTTTGATCTGTTGTCTCAGCGTAGGCTTCACTTGTAATTGTGCCAACAAATCAGATAACAAAGAGACCTCCAACATGACATTCGTCTGATGCAAGGAGACCCACATGTCTCGCTTGTGGCAAATTAAAGAACTCAAATGATCCCCATCCATAGATGAAGACTTCCTGCTCAAAGTGCCTGCCATGACATTCCCCTTTCTCGAGTGATAATCAATCATGCAATCATAATCTTTGATTAACTCCATCCAACGATGCTGCCTCATGTTCAAATCTTACTGTGAAAATATGTACCTCATGTTCTTGTGATCTGTGAAGATCTGACACTTCTCCCCATATAGGTAGTTCCTCTAAATATTCAAAGAATATACTACTACAGCTATCTCTAAATCATGAGTTGGGTAATTTTCCTCATGTTTCTCAAATTGTCGAGAAGCGAAAGAAACTACTTTCTTATCCTACATCAACACGTATACCAAACCATTCTTGGATGCATCACAGAAGATGATGTATCCTTTTCCCTACTCGGGAAAAACTAGAACTGGTGCACTTGTCAACTTCTCCTTCAATATCTGAAAAGCTCGTTGCATCCCAAACAAACAACACATCCTTTGTCATCAATCTTGTTAGGGGTAAGGCGACAATGTTGAAGTCCTTGATGAACCTCCAGTAGTAGCCTACCAAACCTAGGAAATTGTGCAATTTTGTCGTCATCTTCGGCTGCTCCCATTCTGTCATAGACTCTACCTTCTTAGGATCTACATATACTCATTCTGTAGATATAATGTGCCCCAAGAAAGCTATCTCCCTCAACCAGAACTCACACTTGCTAAACTTAGCATAGAGCTGGTGCTGTCTCAACACTGTCAATGCCTGATGCAGATGTTGTTCATGATGATGACTGTGTTGAATATATATCAAAATCTCATCTATGAAGAAAACCACAAACTGATCAAGGAACATTCGTAACACCCTGATCATCAAATCCATGAACGTTGCTAGTGCATTGGTCAGCCCAAATGGCATAACCACGAACTTGTACTGACCATACCTTATCCTAAAAGCTGACTTTGATATGTCATCCTCCTTGATCCTCAACTGATGATAGCATAACTACAAATCTATTTTTGAGAACATTGTCGCACCATAAAACTGATCAAACAAGTCATCTATCCTCAGAAAGGATACTTATTCTTTATCATGACCTTGTTCAACTACCCTAATCTATGCACAACCTCATAGAACCATCCTTCTTCTTTACAAACAACATTAGAGCACCCCACAGTGACGTACTTGTCCTAGTGAAACCTTTTTCAAGTAGTTCTTACAACTATCTCTTCAACTTTGCCATCTCCATCGATGCCGTCCTATACGGTGTCTGAGATACGGGTTGCATATTAGGAATCAAATTGATCTCAAAATCAATCTCACGGGGTGGGGGAACACTTGGAAACTCTTTAGGAAACACATGCTCAAAATCCCTAACCACCAAAAGTTCTTGGATACTAGGACTCCTCACCTCTGTATCGACCACGTGTGCCAAAAATGCCTCACAACCTTGTCTCAAAAGCTTCCTCTCCACCATAGCTAATACAAGACACGTAGGGAGAATCTTCCTATCTATGTGGAAGATCCACATCACACTACCATCTACAAATGTTTCTTGCTTGGAACTACCATCCAAGACTACTCTATACTTATCTAGGACATCAATTCCAAGGATCTCATCGAATCCATGCATGTCAAGTGGTATGAGATCCACTTGAATGTTGTGTCCTGAAAAAGAGAGAACACATGAAGAACACACATCCTACAATACTATAGAACTAACCAATAGGGTTTCTAGCAATAAGCTGCTCTTCTTATGACTAACAGACAAAGAAAAACTATTAAGAACTTCATGTGCAATAAAAGAGTGTGTAGCACCTGGGTCAACCAAAACATATATAAAGCAAGAAGAAGACAAATTAGAATGAAACAACTCCATATGACATGTCACCACTCACGGGTTAACCACTGCCTCCGACTGACTCATAGCATATAATCTAGTTTTTGCCTATTTTCACCCTCATCCTCTACTTCTCTGAGTAGAGGATCTAGCTTGTGATGCTTCACCACATCCTCATCCTCCTATGCCACTATTCTTCTATCTCTGCGAACTTTGCTAACTCTGCCTCAGTTGTTGGGTCACTTCATCATCCTTCACTGGGTAGATGATTCTGGTATGGACAACTTGTCCACACTTGTAACACGTTTTGTTCTCATACCAAGGCCTGGTGATCATGTCACCGATGCTAATGCAACACTCTGGGCTCCTGAGGGCAAAAAACTATGGCATGTGCCCTTACTTGGTGACTACTGAGTCAAAACACTAAACCTCTGTGACGTTGGCAGTGCAGAGAATCTCAGCTTCTTAAAGACACCTGATGACTTCCCTTAAAACTATGCAAACCACTTCTTGGTACTTGCCTCTCTCTTCTCCTTCACAGTTCATTCTATCCTTTGAATAGACTCCCCAAACATAGCAAACCTCTCCTGATTCTCCAAAGCAACAGCTGGGGTGGACAACTCAACAATAAACCCCTTCTCAAAATGATGAATCCTCTCATCTTCTATCACAACCATTTGAGGACAGAACCTCAACAACTCCATAAACCTTGCCTCATACTCGTTGATCATCATGGACACCTATCGAATCCTCTAAAACTAATTGATTTTCTCATCAAGATACATCTGAGGGAAGCACCTACTTATGAACTCTCATCAGAACTCCTCCCAACCAACCACAACACTAGGTCTCTTCTCCTCCTCTATGACACACCAATGTCTAGTACTCCCTCTTAGGATGTACACAAAATGCTTCACCTTATCCTCTTTAGGGATAATCCAGATCTTGAAAGCCTTCTCAAGCTCAATCGCGCACAAATCCACATCTACTGGGTCAACTGTCCCCGCATACTCAACCACCCCAACACAGCGAAGCCGCTCAAAAGTATTCCCAAAACCTAAAGATTCAGCATTGGGAATAGGTACCCTAGGCTGAGGTGCATACATCCTATCTTCCATATGAGTCATTGTTGCCATAAACTGCCCAAAAAGCAATTGAAAGTCATGGTTTTCTATATTGGAAGGGTCAACTTGGAGGACTCCAAGCACTCGATCTTCATGTTCCTAGTTTCTTACACCACCACCTGGTGCAACAACACTACTCTCGACAACATGTTCTTCATGTTATCCAGACATATTTAAGCTTTCTCTTCTTGTTCTGCATAAGTAGAAGTAACTTTTAGTCAGACTTGAGGACACTAGAACAAGACAAATCCTAGTCCTCAGTGCCTGTAGACTTATCAAACCTAATTCTCTGATACCAACTGAGCTATGATGCCCCACACCATACAAAGTGAGAATACTCAAAACATAATTGTGGAAGAAAGATTAGCGAATAGATTACTGAGAAAACACTAAAAATTAAAACTTTTTTCATAAAACCATCATATAACAAGAACCTTTACACATGAGTCCTTTCATACCTCAAAGCATTCACAAGGCATGCTCTCAACTTGTAACGAAAGCACCATTCTAGAACATATATACATGATTCCACCATATCTGATATACAAAGGGTACATAAAGATAGAACGTCTATAAAACATCTACGAAACGCTCCCAAAGACCTGAGTGTACAGGGATGACTCTAAGACTCTATCAACAAAAGACATCCATCATCACCTCCAACCATATCAGCTATTTCTCCTCTAACTGTTGCTCAACCTCCTCTGCATGATCTCTACCTCCTCATGCTCATCCACCTAAAAAGGTTGTGGGAAACCCACAAAGTGAGATTCCAAATCTCAATAGGAGATATAACTCACCACCAACTCTATTATCATCACAGATAAGATAAACTGAGTAGTAGTATAAATACAACTAAGAAGAAGAAGATAATGATTATTAATAGGAAGGGAAATTACTGTTAAATTATGAAACATCTTAATAATTAAAAAGTAATATGAAGAACATGTATATTTTCTATCAACAACATTGTTTATAGATCAAGCAAGGCCTCAACCAATGTTTTCATATTTTATCCTATATGATTATACTAGTACACAACTGATTACATATTTCATTATGCCCAAAGGATTTGAGTCGTACCACCCAAATCCAACCGACCACTTGATAAGTGAAAATTGGTGCCATATAAGGTCTAATGGAAGAGCCAGAATCCACAACCTCACCACACCTCTAGGTCAGTACAAGAGAAAACACTGCACAAACATGTCAATCAACTGCAACAATGACATATAATCAAGATCAGGGATTAGCTCACGCTTGGCCATCCACATATATAATCATAACTAGCCCACCTTGGTACATTTACGATGCTAGAAGAATAGGCTCACGCATGGCTGTTCTAACAAAAGGAGTGGCTCACACATGGCCATCCATATCACAATGAGATCAGCTCACGCATGGCCATCTCACACATATTGCATTTAAGGATATAAGGAATTACGTGATTTGTACCCCTCATATTAAAAAATATGCACTCTGAGTTAAACTCGTTTCACCATCCAACAATAAAACTGACACTAGAATGGATCGACGACACAAGGCAACTACACTATTGGATTTAACTTGATTAATTAGATCAATTTAAACATCCTTAAGCATCAATAAAGTTACAACGTATAGCCTCTAAACAAGATCTACATAAATAGGGCATAGCTCATCACCAGAACAAATTAAAGCACAGTAGGTGGGATCTCATCACAACATCACTTTATGCCTTTTATTGATTATATGTCCATCTCAAAGACCAATTTACATCACAAGGACCAATGTCCATAACAAGGACCACATGTCCATTAGCTCATAATCACCATAGTTCATATCTAACTATGTACATTAATTAGTATCACCTGCATGGTTAGAAGTTGATAATAAGAAGGCAAAGCATCATCATCTCATAGAACTCATGTTATACATTTACATCATACATTTTACATCATAGCAATTATGTTTTCACTTCTCTTGATTAGGGTTTACAAGGTTGGATCACCAACCACCCTTAGGTTATTCTGTTTCTCATTATTAGGAGATGTGTTATGATACATAGAAGCATGTTTCTCATTATTATTATAAAACATGTTATGTAGAATAGGAACATAACCCTCTCATCATATGTACAACTACTCCATAGGATATCATATCATCACTATGAGACCCTAACATCAACATGGTATGTCTCAACTACCATCACAAGATGCAGATTATGGTTTACACCTATGGTATTGGTTAACCCTAAATGTATTGAGAAACCACACTAAGATTGGGTATCAACCACAATATTAAGGTAGGATATAGGTTTATCATCACTTGGTATCGGTCTATCATCACTTAGTATCGGTTTATCATCACTTGGTATCAGTTTAGAGGTACATGAGAAAGTGTATCGGCCATACAATCTCATAGGGTATCGACCTAAGTATCCCTTTAGATATCGACCTACTTCACCATCATGGGATATCGTCCATACCAACAACTAGGGTATCAGCCTCAAAGATCACCATGGGATGTCAGCCACTAGGGTTTAGAGTAGTATCAGTTGAACCTCAAGGGAGATGTTTCCCTCTTCAACTATAGGTGTATCGAGCTACATGTGTGCTGGGTTATATATATATCAGATTAGGATTACCCATGTCGACTTCCATACTCAACTAAAAGCATGGAGATTCAACACTCTTTCTCACTAGTCATCACTAGGTCATAACAAACCCCATCATGGTAGGTATATTAGTTTAGACAAAAGCATATCGGTTTAGCATGTCAGATTGCATTCCATATCAATTTAGCATATCATATCGGTCTAGCATATCATATCGGTTTAGTCATATTCTACACTAACAAGGCAAAAGAAAGGTGTATCTCATGGCAGCAACTTATCAAGGTTCTATTCTCAAAAATAGAACATAAGGCTCCCAAGAATAGCTACTAACAAATAAGGAATAATGAGCTAAGGACAACTACCAAGGTAACAAGTATAATAGTGATAATAACAAAGTAAGTTTAGAGTTATATAATCCTTCTCAAGAACAACCACCAAGCTCTAAGCTCTAAGGGCAAGCTCCAAGCTCACGAAATCAAGGTAGAGGAAGAAGATCCTCCAAGCACAACACCTCCAAGGGATAAGATAGGAACATGGTTAAGAAAGCAAAAGAGAGGAAAGAAGATGCCAAAGTCAAAGGTCGAGAACAAGAAAGAAGGAGAGAAAGCGAGCTAGAAAATCATGGCTTACCAAGGAAGAAGATGATAGAGAGAACCATAAGATTTTGTCTTGCCCACCAAGCTCTAAGGGAGAGTGTTCTTCAAGATCAAGGTCAGCCACCAAGGATAGAAAGAAAGAATCACTAAAAGGGTTCTCTTGCATGGGAAGAGAGGGGTATATATACATGGTCAATGAGAGAGAGGGTCGGGGGAAGGTGTCACCACCTTAGAACCCTAGAAGAAACATGTCCCTGAAGAAAGGCCACTTGTAAAACCATGCAACAAGGTGATAGGATCTATGTCTCACTCACTAAGCCTCCTTCCTAGGTCATGGCCGATACACTCATCCATCCCCTTCACAAACCAATAGGGATGAAACCCTATGTCACAAACAGATATGGCACATCTCTATAGTCACCACAAAATGGTATGGTGATCCCCAAGGTACCACCAAAGGGGTGCGTCGCCCGACAGGGGTGTGTCGGGTGATATGGTCGAGAAAGATAAGACACCCGATAGGGCTTCTCAGAAAGGAACTCGGCGTGTCGTCCGACAACAAAACAAGCGAGGCAGTGTAAGGATGGGCATCATGGCGTATCGGGTGATTCAATGCTTCTCATCTCAGGAACTGTGAGCCCGATAAGTTACTCATGAAAGGAAGGTCATGTCGGGCTATACCTTGTTGTGCTCTTAAACTACCGTGCGACACGAAAATAGGAGGGTGTTACACGACACGGGAGCGAGCTCAAGAAAACACTGCACGATACAGTTAGGTAAAATAGTAAAGGCAGTAGCCCGACACGGTAATATCTTCGTCCCTTATATAGCAAACCAACCAGGGGTATAACTGGTAATCTTGGGACGCGTGTCGACCGTTGGCATAAATCATTCCTGAGATGGGCAGTCCTTCGGTCATGACTTTTGCTCTGCCCGAAGTACCACTTCTCGACACGAGCGCGTTCATCATGCCAGTTGGGTTGCTACCCGATACGACCCTTCAGAGCAAGGCCGAGAAGAAAGCTTAAAAAACAGAGCGGGTCAAAGCGATGGATGAGTAAAACATCAATGGCCTAAGGCTAAGATCCCGGCCTCAGATGGTATTACCCATCCCGGTCTATAAAACAAAGCGGTGGCCCATAAAACAGAGCCGACGCATGTGGTGCATGCACTGACTCGGGCCTTTTTACATCCCAAATGTTTGTAATGTCTGTTTTGCAGTAAAGTAAATGCATCCTATTCTAAGAAAGAAAAAGAAAACTCGGGTTGCCTCCTGAGAAGCGCTGTGGTTTCCGTCTCCAGCTTGACACCCTCAGCTCCTTCACTTCTTGGTCTTCAACATCGCTTGTCTCCCTGCATCTTGATCCTTGCCTCTGTTGGTCACGACCCTGCCTTTTTGGCAGTCTCGGTGTTTGATGGTATTCTTCCTGATGGATTCTTTACGAACTCGGCCATTTGAGCCAATTGCTGATCAATCTGGCGTTGATGCGTCTACATGTCTGCCAGCTACACCTGCAAGGAGTTCAAAACGCCCGAATTCGATAGTGCGCTTTGCGCTAGCTGATTATTTATAGTATCCTGCCTCTTCACAAAGTCAAATAATTGGCCAACCACGTCTGATTGGATGGAACCTTTGTCCTGTTCCTTGGTAGACCCTTGGTACTTAGCCTGACTTTGGAAATTCCCCTTGGTTGCCTGGAAAGAGGTGTTCTTGGTGTACTGGCTCAGTCCTCCTCTCTTCTCGAACACTTGGGGTGGCTTAGACGAGCCATGCAACTGATGTGAATTCTCGGCTGCATCCTTGTTGCCGTAGCTAAAGCCGGGGTGCTCCAGCCTTTTAAAGTTCACAAAAAGAGACATTTTCTGTCCCCTCGGCCTCAGAGTCAGAATCACTTGACCCATCCGGTCTGGTGTAGATTCAACTATCTATTACATGCCCTCCTTCTCCGCAGGTTACGCACTTCATTACCTTTTCAACTGGTTTCTTCCCCTTACCACCAGACTCCTTGAGCTGCTTGACATCAGTCGCGATCCTCTGTATATGAGAAGTTATAGACTCTAGAGCCTTGGATTCAAAAGAGGGCCCTTCACTGACCTTTTTTGTCTGCCCTCTGTCAGATCTATCACACTCAGCGCCGGCTTGCAGCTTGACCATGTTTTTGATGATCCTTTCAGACTTTCTTGGCTTTTTCCCTAGGAAGTCACTTCCTGCTGCCGCATTCAGTGACACCCTTTCATCGGGAGTTAGACCATTATAGAAGGTAGTGACTAGGAAACCCTTCTTGTAGTTATGGTGAGGGCAATCCCTCTGGTATTCCTGGTATCTTTCCTAGGCATCGTGGAGGTTTTCATTGGGCTTCTGCATAAAAGAGGTTATCCTTTGTCTGTTCCTCACAGTCCTCTCAATGGGATAGAATTTTTTCACGAACGCGTTAGCCAGCGCTCCCCATCCATTAAGAGATTGGTGGGGCAACCCAAGGTACCATGACAGAGCCTTGTCTTCCAAGGAGAATATGAAGCCCTTGCAGTAGATGACTTCTTGGGGAACCCCCCGCATTTTTATGGTGTCACAGATGTTTTTGAAGGCATCTAGGTGGTGGTAAGGGTTGTCATTCTTTGAACTTCCCCTGAAGCTTTTATTCTGGATCATAGAGATAAAAAATGGCTTGAGCTCAATGTTTGCGGCGTTGAAACGCATGACAATGATGGGACACTGGGAATTGTCAGCCTTCGTAGATGCTAACTTCCTCAGAGTTTTCTCCTCTTCGTCTGAATCTTCACTGTCGTTGGCTTCTCGACAGCATTCTTGGTCGTGATTTCTTCTGTGCCTTCGATGGTGACGGCGTCTATCTCGGTGTTGGTCATCCTCTGACTGCTCTCCCTCTTGATATTCCTATTGATCACGGTCATCATAGCGTTCATTTTCTTCAGGTGGAGGGGAGTTATGTCTAGCCATCCTTTGACGTTCGCCCTCTGAAAGAGTTTGTTCAATGCGAGGCGTCATGCTAGGTAGTTTAGGTGCTCAGATGAACAGTAGGCCTTTCTTCTGAGTACCTAAAATAGCACGAAAAAAAGATTCAAGTCAGAAAATCGAATTATTTATTTCAGGCAAGGAATAATTAATAAAATCCAAAGGAAAGAAAAGAGTGCTGTCAAGATCATTTCTAAGCTTGAGGCACTGGAGTGTAGTTAGTGGATTTGAATTCGTCAACAATGCCGTTTTGCCTTGTCCCTGGCAATGGCACCAAAAAGTTGACCGGCCTAAATCGCGCGTCCTAAAATTGGAGGCGGATTTGAGGTAGTCGAGATTTTACATTTATAACCTGAAACCTTCTAGGCCCCCACAACTTTGCTTATGAGGTCAAAGTAGATAGATGGGGTCGAACACAGGGATAAGGGTGGTAGTGTTGAGAACTCAGAATCGACACGCTACACTCTGGCTAGGATAAGAGATGATAAAATTCCCAAAAGGGAACAGCAGAACAAGAACGATAAAACAAGAGAAAACCCTATCTCCAATTGGAGTTACAAGGAAAACTTAGATTTTTAAGCATTTAGCAGATTTTAGGGGTTTTCATGCAACAGAAACAGAGAGATAATACTAAAGCTAACACAAGGTACGAAGGAGAAAACTTCGGTAAAACAAGCAGAAGCAGGAACATCATGTACCCCTCCTCTCAGAGCGGGTACCTCTAACCAAGCATCAACACCACTCTCGAGGTTGCTGGACTTTAAGTTAGGGTGAAATGTTACTGAAGCAACTCTAATTCCGGGCACTCTCATACTCCAGAATCGGACCAAACACTAGAGCCACAACACCTCTCTCAAGGCTGTTGTGACGGGAAAACACGATTCGGTAGCTAATCGAAACGCGATCCAATGTGCAAGCTAGAGCTCATATATTAAACATAGCGATCATCCAACAAGGGTACCAAACATACATCAGTAGATAATTAAACTCCTCTATTTCTATTAACATATAAAAGGGTTGATTACAATGCAAAAGTAAAAGAATTAAATGACAGAAATAAAGATAGATATCGCCTTCTTGATATAGAAGGACGACAGACTATAGCAGAACCTCCAGCCCGATACCGGGCAGGAGCCCAGCCCGATACAATCATGTCAGGTGGTACACCCTCTCAGGCGACACACTGTGACGGGCTGATTGCATCGTTCAAGGACCCTGGCTGATACACTCATGTCGGGCGACACCCTCTCGGGCGGCATGCCGTGACGGGTGAGGCATATGGGGTTCGGTATCGTGTCGGGCTTGGAGCGACGCATCTAAAGTCGGCCACTTATGTCGCTTATCCTCGTCAGCCGATATCGTCCTGTAGTGACACCCAGGACGGTCCTAAGTGAACCATTCCCTCCCTCTCGGGATGGGGAAGAGCTCACCTAGGATCGCCCGACACAACACTGGGGCACGATACACTCGCTCCTTGCAGTTTTCCTGAGGTGACTTGCGTAGAGTTCCGACCTATCTTTTTGACTTCCTGTAGCTGCTATTTATAGGAAGCGGTTGCGGGAAGTTATGGTGCTCAGGGCGCCATGTACCCCCCTTATCTTTGCGGTCGGTGGACGGCCGATATCGGTATCACCCGGTACAAGGATGTCGGCTGTCGGTCACGTGACGAGCGGCGCCCGCCGGTGGGTGGCTGTCTCACGCGATAAGCTTTGTTGTCATGGCGAGCTCGGCTCCCTGTCAGGTAAAAGACGTATCGCCCACTAGTTCCTTCTCACGTGGCATCCTCATGTCGTGCGTCGGTGCATTGCGCTTACCCTGTCGGGCAGTGATCTTATCGTCCATCTGGAGGGCCGATGTAGGTGGAACTTGCTTGTGGGCCGGGACAACCTTATTGACGATAAATGGGTCAAAATTGGAGGAAAACACTGCAAAATACGGAAATATTGAATTAAGAGCGTCGTTTGGCCAATTATTGCAAAAGTACATATAAAAGGAGAGGAAAACTGTTAAAAAGGGCAGTTTTGATAACAAAATAAGAGTCAAAAACATCACAAAATTTGGTGTTATCATAGACCCACCGTGAGTTTGACACATGGAACCATGACATGGTAGTCATAGTCAGTACTCACAGTGATGGTGGTGAGTGTGATTCTTTAACCTGAAATCACTACACTCAACACATGTCGTTGGGCACACTTTGACATCATCAAACGCAGTCCTGAAACATGGGTTGTTACAAAGGTGATGATTGGGTGGCTTTGACACATGGGGCTTTTGAGGGGTGAGTTATAGATATGGGATTTGTCCCTCCTGAGGGAGTTTGATATCCAAGGCCACTTGATGAGTAGGATTGAGATAGGCGTGCGCACGCATGTGTGAATCAGTATGTGATATTGATGTCATACATATCTCATTCAATCTACTCTGAGATCAAGAAAGTGAATGAAAATTGACAGGATGACTGTCCATGCCTCGAGTTCATTCGGGATATCAGTGACAAAGGAATTATACATTCACTGTAACACCATTCATGGATTGTAGGATTGAAAGTTGTTCTCCAACTTTCTACTTTCACTTGGGTAGCACTGATGTGTGACTAGGCACCGCTCTTTGCTTGTGAAGTCATAAGTGTTATGGACTTTCACTGCCAATGTGAAATGGACCTGCAGGGTCACACACATAGGATTTAACTTGGAAGAGGAGTTTTGTCCACAAACAATGTTTAGATTGATTACTAAAGGAGTTTAGTAGTTCAATTAAACACTCAATTAATTGATAGCTCAAAATCATAGTGTTCAAGGTGTTGGACAGATTGATTAGAGTATCGGATTGATTGAAACCGCAATTGACTGATTCTGCACAATCTGCACTCCCAACCGATCGACTCATGAGATGAACCGATCGGATGAGCTTGGTGAACCGGTCGGCTCAAGTGTTGAGTCGATCGGCTCATGGACAGGGTGAACGATTGCTTCAAGTGTTGAAATGATCGATTCAACTGTTGCAACCAAGCAAGTTGGGAAAGTCGGATTGGTGAGAATTTTCCTTTCGTTTCACTTGCCCAATTTGATTGGGAAAAGGATTGGTATTTGATACCAATTAGAAACAAAAGAGGGAAAGTCGATCGGGAACTGATCAGGACCACGAACCGATTGGTTCAGAAAGTGAACCGACCGTTTCATGGGTCCCAACCGATCGGTTGAGTGTCAAGCGAGCGGATCAGATCCCTAACCGACCATTTCAGAAATGAAACGATCGGTTCAAGTTGCGAGTTGGTTGTTTTGTGGAAAATCTCAAACCCTTCTACTCCTGCTTTTAGTCCCGCATTGCCCGGGATGGAGAACCCTGTCCCATGACCCTCCTATATATATAGGGGTATTGGGGGCTTCTCAAAGTACAACTCAGTGCAAGCTGGTTGCTCTGCAAAGTTGTCGTTCTCTCTGGTTTTGGTAACTGAGAGAGCCCAAGCAAGTGCTACCCGATAAGGGAGGAACAACAAGGGAAAGACAACTGCAGTTGTACCGGCAGCAGGAGAGTGTGTTGGCGACTAGTACGCTGACAGGAGGGTGCGACTCCTTCTAATTCCTTGTGGGACAAGGAGATTGGAGTTCCAGGTGGTCCGTGTGGACTACTTCAGAGGCGGGAGATTTCTGCCGCTTGGAGGACAACTATCAATCCCAACAGTCCCGGTGAGAGGAGGAGTCGTCAGTCCCGGTGCGACCAGGAGCTGCACAAACACCGTCCAAGACTAGAGGTGAAGACCGCGCAAGGCGTGAGGTATTGTCGCCGAGCAAGCCTCGAGACAAGGTATGATTCCACAAACCATCCTTTCCTATTGTATAGACATTGACGCGTTTCCTTATTCTGGGTTTGGGGGAGAAAATTTTTGTTTCCGCTGCCTTCTCTGCCTCCCCTAAAACCCAACAGTGGTATTAGAGCCCCGTCAACTACTCTATACTTTAGGGATTATCGATATGATCGATTTTGGTTTGTCACCTTTATTTATTGCATATGATGCGAATAATATTGGCTTTATGCATGTCCAATCCTAAATCCACAAATCCCAATTTACATATATGATATGTATTATTAATGCACTCGATACGCGTCGCCCTTAAATGAGTTTTTTGGTGGATGTATAGCGTGGTTATGGCCAATAAACCCTATCTGTGTGTGGTTGTATGTGGATGCTTGCATCTCGGTCTGCGCACCAATCTTCCTTCTCCTATTCCTAATGTAACTCGAAATAATTCGAGATTTCTCTCCTACCTTTGCTCCCCTCGAATGTAACTTGAGGTTTCTCTTTTTACAATGTAAAATAGGATAGAATTATTTTTTCTTGTTATGTCAAAGAACAGAGGACATCGAGACGATAGCTGAACCTATCGGTTCAAGGCGTGAACCGATCGGTTGACGTTCCAGACGATCAGTTCAAGGAGTGAACCGATCGGTTGATGACCGGTTCGAGGAGTGAGATGAGCGGGTGGCGGCCATGGCGAGATGCACGATGACCAGGCGAACGGATCGGTTGGAGGAGCCAACCGATCGACTGGTGGCACCCAGCCGACCAGTCTGATGGCGAGCTGATCATTCATGTGATGAGTTGATCAAACCCAGAAAGGCAAAGCACAGAGTTCATCTTGTACATGTTGCATATGATGTAGACCTAGATGACTGTGATTCCTCTTGGCTCGAGGAATCACATTAGGATGGCCATAATCATCTCTTTTATCATTTTGTATGTTTTCTGTGGGATATAGCATGCATATGATACGTACTATGTATTGTGGTGATTAGATATGTATATGTATATAAAAACCAAATCCCTCATTAAAATATTAAGTCTTATATGCCTTCCATTAGCGCCACATATGAAAAACTCGATCGACCAAGCGTAGGTTATGCCAAAGCGTGGTGCGCCGTCTATCTTGTGGAAGTGTGAATGGTAGACATGTAGGTTCTGCCAAAGCAGGGTGCATGCTTACCGTGTCGGCTTTTGGGTTAGACTTAAATGGTGATTCTTAGAGCATCTAAGCCCAAAGGCAAGGAATGTTCATGGAAAGGTGTTGCACATGTTCATTCATCAAGAGTTGCATATGATGCAATTGGCATGATGGCCTACCTAAATAGTCAAGATTGTGGGCGATCAACTAAAGCTGACTCATGACTTGATAAAATATGGATCTTGCCCACTAGAAGGTTGTACGCTGCAATCTTCTGAATTGATGGTGAGGGCTATCAATTTGAAGTAAAATAGTGGGAGCGGTAATTAATTAAAGGCCTAATTATATCGTCAAACTTTTCAAATCAATCAAATAAGTCAAAAATGAGTTTTTGGACTAAAATTGCATATATTTCCTTTTGTACAATAAATGGTTGATCAAACAATAATCACTTTATTTGCGATCGGTCCTTGAGACCAACAAATTAAATGGGAATAATTCCACAATTGGTTAGGACATTGAGAAGTGTTCTCAATCAAAAGAGAAAGCTCTAAGTCCTAGTTATACCCGAACTAGATGAACTCAATCCCACCACATCAATGGTTGAAAGTATGCTTATGGAAGCATACCGAGGAAGACATTGATGAGGAGTGCTTGATGTTGTGTTCTCTAAACTATGAGTTGTAGAGACAACATGAGACATATGATGTCCCTAAGACACTATCCTAGTATGTCATGACAGAAGGAGATCCAGTAAGGTATTCACACACTCAATGTGATTGGGTATATGAAAACCTGACTAAGAAGGATTCCCTCTGAGCCAAGAGTTGGCTATTGGTATGATACTGCAAATGTTGCGAGAATCATACAATTCATGATAAGCTACAATATGAACAACTTTGACAAGCGTTGTCAGAGTTGTCGGACATGTTGAGGACATGTTGAGGCAAATATGAAGAAAGACTAACCCTAATCTTTGATGTGATCAAAGAAAAGGTAATTCTTAAGGGCAAGGACAAGGGTAAAGCAAAGAAGTGTTTTGATGCTAGCCAGCAATCCAAGCTGTCTTCATCCTCAAGACACATTGGGAAAGGGTGTATGAGGGATTGCCCTCTATATCTGGAAGAACAAAATAAGATGAAGGAGGGGATGGAGATCTCCACCTAAGGTATCATGAAATGAACCACTTCTTTATCTGAGGTATATGATACCAAGATATGGATCTATCATATATGATATGCAAGATCCGTAAATAAGTGATGGCCTTTGTGAAAGGACCAAGAAAGGAGTACCCATCATTGGAGCAAGTGTTGCTGCCATAGATAGGAGTACCTTTCAGTTTATTTCAGCCTAAAGGGCACAAAATAGAGTTGAGAACTGCTATTTCATATTTGCCAATAGATAGAAACACTTTGTTTTTGCATATTGTATGACAATGATGGCAATTAATAAAGAGATGTTTCAATTTCTAAAGATATGATCTTTGTGGAAATGCCTTGTTTATCTTATGGTATTTGATATGCATAAGATAAAATGATACCTAAAAGTTATATATAACTCAAACAATCAAATTAGCATCAATCATGAGAAATTCATTTCTAGTTTCCATGTGATGGATAAATCTAGACTCTTTTGGTTAGAGAACCAGTAAGAGACATGAATATCTTGGACATGATTAATCAATATTCACTAATGGTAGTGGGAGAATTATTATCCTATTAGGTATAATACATGTGATGTATTTACATACCTATTGGAACAAATGCTAATACTTCAAATGGTGTTTAGAGAAATACCAATATGAATATCTTGAAGTGTTCAAGATTATCATAGATGAAGTAAAATTTGGTAAAGTGTTAATTCTTGATGAGATCAATGAATGAAATACTTGGACCAAATGTTTGAGATCCTTGTGAGTAATTATGATAATGTATCATAGTGAACTCATGATTAAGGCATGGTGATGTCTAAATCAAGAAGGAATCATACTCTAAGGAGTTAGAGAATGATTATCAAATAATTGAATTCTTCTTAATAAAAGAATACCCCACACTAATAAAGGACATTAAGAATCACAAGGAGTTGTGAGTTCTTATATCCTTGACAGATACACCTCAATTATCTATGTGATGAGTTGTTCATGTGATGAGTCAACTATCTAGATGAATATGAGGAACCGAATTTTGAGTTATGGTTTATGACCATTACATCCTAAATGACTTCCATGTAAACCATAAGGTATGACCTTGATGGTAGCACTCATTGGATGAAATTCATAAGTGCAAATGAGTCTTAAGTGTTAAGACACATGGATAACATTTGAGAAGGATGATGCTTGTTGATTGCAACTTAATGACTAAGACATTTGGCATATGGATACTAAAACCACATTCCTATGAGAAATAAAACAAGGATGTGTACGTGACACAACCCATAAGGTTTATGAATCCACTAATGAAAATGAAATCTATAAGTTACAATGGACTAATCAATGTGATTGATTGAGTACAAGCAACTCAAAATTTGATCTTTACTTTGATGATATAGTCAAAGGGTTTGACTGATATGTCAAAGATAAAGAAGGGATCTGTGATTTAGTGGGAGCGTATTCACATTCACATGTTGATGTGAAATGAAAATGTTCTAGAATGGAAATCCAAAAGGTGGAAATTATTTTAAGGAATATAGAGATGTTTCCTATGTGATAGGAATAGAGATCTATAGAGATAGTTCTCGAAAACCTCTTGACCTGAAAAGAGAAAGCATACATTGGCAATTTGTACTGAAGGGTTCAATATGCACAGATTCAGTGGGAGAAAACTTGTCCATGTTACATGGAGTTAGTATCCCAAGGCCAAGTGTCCAATTCTTATGAAGAATGGGAACACTAAGAATAGACATGGATCTATCATGTATGTAATCATCCCATTATCTTACATGGAAAGAATAAAATACATTCATCATCTTGTATGTAGGACATGACAATATGATGTGCTCATCCTGATAACTCGTATGTGGGACATGACGAGTGGATGTCTGTATACTTCCAGTAAGGGTTATTGGAAACCATATGAACTTGATATGTACTTGAGAAGTACTAGTTTTATGGAGATAAGGAAGAGTTCGATGTAAAGAGTTACATTGATGCGAACTTCTGAAAGGATAGAAAATTAATCACAATATATATAGGATATATAAAAGTGAAAGTTTGTTAATAATTGGAAGTGTTCCAATGAAACCATTTAAAAGGAAATGCCGAGTATCTATGTGTTAGAGAACAGCAGTGGACACTATATGGATCTGGAAGTTCATGAATGAACTTATAGATATTCCGGTCATTGATGACAAGTATGGAATCCTTGATCATGCAATGTGGCTAAAGGTTAGCAAAGGAATACTAGATCACATTTTACGGCAACTCCATCTCATACGTGTGACGTACAATGAAGAGATGAGAGACATGCAATTTATACTAACTTTGGCAAGGTGTTTCCATTACTCACTATGTTCGCACTAGAGCACAGTAACATGTGGGATATGTTTAAAGATCACTATGAATATGATTCAAGGGTGATTGGCTTGCAGTGCAAGTGGGAGTCTATTGGTATGTATGCCCTCAGAGCCAATCATGGGATGATTGGTGGGATACATTAAGATTGATTTGATAAACATTAAAGGCAAGCTTCCAATTCTTTCTGGTTCAGTCATATGAGATAGTGATAGAACAGATTGAATGTCTAGAGAATGACAGTACTCAATGACGTATGCCTTCAGGTTCAGGATCTGAATGATGAGATCATACGAATGCTAAGAGTTTGTACATTCTTGTTATGTCCCTAGTCGGATGTCATTATGGAAGGTAGATAGACAACAATGGCACACAAGACTAGATTGTGGTGTTGGTTGATGACAGAATCTCATTAGTCATGATATAGAGATATCAAACCAAACACATCGGTACTTGTTAGAGAACAAGTGTACCAGACAGACTGATCGGCCTAAATCGCGCGTCCTAAAATTGGAGGCAGATTTGAGGTAGTCAAGCTTTTACATTTATAACCTGAAACCTTCTAGGCCCCCGTAACTTTGCTTACGGGGTCAAACATAGGGACAAGGGTGGTAGTGTTGAGAACTCAGAATCGACGCGCTACACTCCAGCTAGGATAAGAGATGATAAAATTCCCAAAAGGGAATAGCAGAACAAGAACGATAAAACAAGAGAAAACCCTATCTCCAACTAGAGTTACAAGGAAAACTTAGATTTTTAAGCATTTAGCAGTTTTTAGGGGTTTTCATGCAACAGAAACAGAGAGATAATACTAAAGCTAACGCAAGGTATGAAGGAGAAAACTTTGGTAAAACAAGCGGCAGCAGGAACATCCTGTACCCCTCCTCTCAGAGCGGGTACCTCTAACCAAGCATCAACACCACTCTCGAGGTTGCTGGACTTTAAGTTAGGGTGAAATTTTACTGAAGCAACTCCAATTCTGGGTACTCTCGTACTCCAGAATCGGACCAAACACTAGAGCCACAACACCTCTCTCAAGGCTGTTGTGACGGGAAAACACGAGTTGGTAGCTAATCGAAATGCGATCCAACGTGCAAGCTAGAGCTCAGATATTAAACATAGCGATCATCCAAAAAGGCTACCAAACATACAATAGTAGATAATTAAACTCCTCTATTTCTATTAAAATATAAACGAGTTGATTACAATCCAGAAGTAAAAGAATTAAATGACAGAAATAAAGATAGATATCGCCTTCTTGATATAGAAGGACGACAGACTATAGCAGACCCTCCAGCCCGATACCGGGCAGGAGCCCAGCCCGATACAACCGTGTCAGGCAGTACACCCTCTCAGGTGACACACCGTGATGGGCTGATCGCATCGTTCAAGGACCCTGGCTGATACACTCATGTCGGGCGGCACGCCGTGACGCGCGAGGCGTATCGGGTTCGGCATCGTGTCGGGCTTGGAGCGACGCATCTAAAGTCAGGCACTTATGTTGCTTATCCTCGTCGGCCGATATCGGCCTGAAGTGATGCCCAGGACGATCCTAAGTGAACCATTCCCTCCCTCTCGGGATGGGGAAGAGCTCACCTAGGATTGCCCGGAACTGCATTGGGGCACCATACACTCGCTCCTTGCAGTTTTCCTGAGGTGACTTGCACAGAGTTCTGACCTGTCTTTTCGGCTTCTTGTAGCTTCTATTTATAGGCAGTGGTTGGGGGAAGTTATGGTGCTCAGGGCGCCACATGTCCCCCTTATCTTTGCGGTCGGTGGATGGCCGATATCGGTATCGCCCGGCACAAGGATGTCGGCTGTCGGTCACGTGACGAGAAGCGCCCGCCGGTGGGTGGCTGTGTCGCGCGACAAGCTTTGTTGTCGTGGCGAGCTCGGCTCCCTGTCAGGTAAAAGACGTATCGCCCACTAGTTCCTTCTCGCGTGGCATCCTCATGTCGCGCGTCGGTGCGTTGCGCTTACCCTGTCAGGCAGTGATCTTATCGGCCATCTGGAGGGCCGATGCAGGTGGAACTTGCTTTTGGGCCGAGACGACCTTATTGACGATAAATGGGTCAAAATTGGAGGAAAACACTGCAAAATACGGAAATATTGAATTAAGAGCGTCGTTTGGCCAATTATTGCAAAAGTACATATAAAAGGAAAGGAAAACTGTTAAAAAGGGTAGTTTTGATAACAAAATAAGGGTCAAAAACTTCACAAAATTTGGTGTTATCAACTCCCCCAAACTTAGCATTTTGATTGTCCTCAATAAATATTTAAACTTTATATTGTGATGCTACTTCTTGACTGGTGTAGCATCCAGACCAAGAGGTAAAACAAGAATCGTGATGCCTTAGAGATAACACTGCCCTACTACGAGCAAAAGACCTTGCATTTCCTGGCTTATTATTTCAGCAAAATTTTTCTCTACAGCTTCAGCGAGACTTTGTTGTATGATTCTGAAGTTAGCTTCCACACCAAACAACTTTATTTTTGGGGCAGAAAGTTGTGTATAGGGTAGGCTAAGGCTTTTTGGGGTTTTTCTTGTCTCCATCAGTCTATCCAGGTAAGGGTCCGTTAGCGGGCAAGTGGTCCCTGCAGTCCAATCCAGTTGGCTTTAGAGCAGTGATTTCACACCCTACGTACCACTACCCCGGATCTACCATGCCTAAAGATGGGTACTTTTGGAAAACAAGTGTGTATATATTTTTTCTTTTCTTTTATTGGGCACAACTCTCATGCTTTTATTCACCTCATAAGGCTGCTTTCTCTTTTTGGGATTTTTTTTGTTGGGTAAGGGAAAATAAGAGGGATCTTTGTTGTTTGGGCAGCTTTTTCCTTCTCCATACTCGTCTCTTAGCTGTTGTGAGATTATTCATTTTTTTCGAAATTGTTTGGCACAGAAAAACGTAATCTTTTGTTTTGTTGAGGCAGCATTATCAGAAAGATATAACGAAATTTGTATCTCGTTAAGCACATAGAAAACAAACTGGCAAGAAGTCACATCAGGTTTTTACTAATATAGCAACTTTGTACATATGCAGGGAGACAAAATAAGCAATTTTTTTCAAAATTTTTATATGAGCATATATATATATATGTACACAAGATAAAGAGAAGAAGAACAAAGGAATAAAGAATTTGAGTTAGAGAATTTTTCAAAATTTTCAAAATTTGTATACCTCCCTCACTGGTACATGGTACCCCCCCAAACATACTCCACACTCTGTCCTAGAGTTGTGAGGTAGATAAGGTGAGGTAATGTTACTCCAGTGAGGTTAGCTGGTGAGCGCGCATGCGTCAGATAACAGCTCCCACACATATTCTCCTCTTTTGCTGTGATAGTCGATGTGGTGGAGCTGGTCAGGCATTGCATCATTTGCTATCCATTCTAGGATGAAGATACCGCAGTCGTTCGATAGGGGAAGTTGTTGCGGACTGCGGTGGCAGAACTGAAGCTCATGCCACTTGCTTGGTGTCGTGTCCAGGAATGGTTGGATCAGCTTTGACACTTTGTCGTAGAATTTTTGAACTAAATGTTCAACGGGTGTCAATGTTGCTGATGTACACTGCACTGGATGATCTTTGTTGCTGTCCGAGCTGTTGTAGAAGATTCCAACTCGTTGGTGAGTGTACATCGTCAGGAGCGTCCAATGGTTATAATACAAGATGGGCAGAAAAAATTTGCTACGGACCCCGCTCTCCAACTCTGCCAAAAAATGCTACTTTTCTCCTGTTTCATCGGTGAGGCAAACGTCGTTGAACAACATAGGATGAGCTATGTATGCGTGTTCGAACCTTGGCTGTAATATTTGGATGTAAGCAGCCGCCATAGATACAACCAAGCATCCCCCTTCTTTTACCATGTCCCTTAAATCATCAACTGGGACTACGACATCGCCTGCCTTGTAGATGACATCTTCCGGGGTGGAATCTGCTAACTTCAAAAGGGTTTCATATACCTGCTCCTGTGTGAGCGTAGCGCACGAGAAGCGGTCGAAATTGTTGATTAGTCCTTTTGGAGTTACAGGCGAAGCAGGATCTTCAAAGCCATGCATTTTCCTCAGTATCTCCAACTTCTTGCATGCCCCGTAGGTGTCAGCTTCTATTTCCGCTTCTTTCTCTGGAGAGCTGTTGGATCGTGAAGATTCGTCTTCTTGGTCACTGTCCAACAGCCTATCAGGTACCCCTGTGTCTCGGAAATAGCGCCCGTCTTTGATTAGAAACATGGCATATATGCTCCTGAGTTGGTAAAAGTTAGTGTCCCGGAGGTGTCCCATGAATCCCACTACATTGAGAAGCTCCATGGCACGCAAGATGATAAAGGTGCTATTTCCGCTTCCCTCTTTTGCTTGGATGGGGAAGTCTTGGACGGAAAAGAAGTTCTAGATGCCTTTGTGACGTTGGCTTCCTTGCTTGATAGTTCATAGGAGACGCAGCGATAGAAGCTTCAGATTTTTTTCTCTGGGCGATTGAAAACAAGCCCAGAGCATGGCGCCTCGTTGCTGCTGCATCTCAGTAGACGGACGTCGTGGTTCCTCAGGTCTGCCATGCAGAGGAACCAAATGTTGTGGTGCTTTTATGGTGCCAACACGAGGTTAGGATTATGCGTATCTATGAATTGTAGCATGTTTGCCACCGCAACAGAGTCTGATTCTCCCCACATCAGTCTTCTAGCCAAGGTCGAGGTGGCATTGTATATCATCTTCTGACCTGTCCTGGTGCTGATATTCTCAATGATCACACTTTCAAGGACCCTAAACATCCTTTTGTCGACGACGGCTGGTGAGCGGAACATGCTGCGGAGTGCTCCCCGTAGTACGGAGAAGTAGCCGTCACTCCAGACGACGTCTTCTTCATTTGCCTACGATCTTAGGACCATGTTTAGTAGTTTCTGGTCTCTGATCGTCAGGTAGCCAATGACCCTTCTATCGAAGTCGGCCATCTCAAAGGAAGGTATTTCTGATGGCTCTACGAACTTATCTTCCATCGAGCGTCTTCCTCGGGGAAGGTGTCTTTCATTGGAGGTATAATCATTCCCCTTTTATCCCTCTGATTCGTTAGAAGAGTCCACCCCGATGCTTATATCTCCGTTATCATCTTCAATTTCATCCAGGGGGACAGAGGGATTTTCTTATTCCAGGCCTAGGGAGCCCTCCTGTCGTACTGGAGCTCTGTCGATCGACCTTGGCTGCGTCCCTTCCTTGGGTGTTGTGGACGTTCCGCTGGACGAGGAGGAGGACGCCGATCTCGAGGGGGATGTTGACGAAGAAGGTGAAGAGCTAGAGCCAGGGGTGATGGCGACCTTCTCGGCTGCCTTCGGCGCGGATGGTCGTCCCTCCTGTCCAGCCTCTCCTCAATCTTGTCGAGGCGTTGGAGAACTTGCTGAAGCGTCGCAGTCAAAATCTCTAGTCCGCCGGGAAGGCTAGCTAGAGTCATCAACTCTCATTCTTGGCTATTCAGCCTGTGTTGGAAAGATGCAAACTTGCGGGTTAAGGAAATACAGGTAGCTGAGTTGTTATCAGTTACCTCCCACAAGTAGTCGAGCTCATGCCCTAACATCTTCCCGAGCAACGGAGGGGTTCCCACGGGTCTCCCTTCCGTCTTCGCGACACCTTGCTCACGTGATGGTCTACCAGACGAGGTAGACTCTATCTCAATCGTTCGCGATGCAGATGCCACCGGGTGAGGTGTCGGTGCTTTTGAGGCCGCTCCCTCTTCACCTTCTTGTCATGGTGGAGATGGCCGTGGTGTGGGCGGACACTGCTCCACCTCTGCACTGTCGGCGATCCCCTCAGCATCCGCAACCGAGGACACTGACAGCGGTGTCGGCATCAGCTGTGCACCTTCGAGCTCCATTCCTAGGATCTCATCGAACACCCCATCACTGGCATCCAGGTGAGGGGCTTCCTCTTCCTCTAGAGGCATTATAGGGATGTCGGGGGCTACGACTGTCTCTCCCGCGGCAGCTCCCGTAGTTACTGTCTCAGTGACCTCGACGATCATTGGTTCTTTTTCAGCCACGACAGTCGTTGTTGTGGTTGTGGCTGGTACAGTAGGAGCGACGACAACTCTATTAATAGCTGTCGTCAGTTTCTATGGAATCACGGCTGGCTCGGTGCGGGTCGTTGAAGCTTTTTCCCGCCTTGGGTTGAGAGGAATCAGTTCTCCTCTCGCGGCCGCCCTTTCCTGAATTCCGGTGGTGGCGGCGTAAGCTGCGTCTACTACCACAACTTCTATCTCTGCTGCAGTGAAGACCAGCTTTTCTACGTCGTAGGTTGATACTCGTCGTTTTGCAATATCAATCACTAAGATGGTTAATCCTAGATTTTAAACCTTTTTTACTTCCGGTTTTAAGGGTAGTATAGAAGGGTCGATCCCATAGGACAACTATTAGAGATTGTTCTTTAGAACCCAAAGATTGAAGAACTTTATTATTTGTTTTTGGTATTTTTTTCTTTTTATTAAAGCAGAAAGTAAAGTCCAGTTGGGGTTTTGTGTGATTACACTAATGCAAGAAGAAAAGTACTTAACAAGAATAAACATGCACAAGGAAATAATAAAAAGATTGTTAACACAAGAAAAACTATATGAATGGAAGACTAAGGATTAAAGCAAACAAAGGATGCGGTGATTAAATCAAGAGAAGGAAATCGAGGCTCGTAGGGGTTTTCACCACCTTAGCCTAGGTGATAACAACTAAATCTTAAACGATGATTCAATGAAGGTTTGTGAATTGAAAAACTCACAAGAGAGAAACTCCACATGAGCCCATTGGTCTTGGTGCTCATGCTTCCTAGTTTATCAACCTAAAAGATGAGAATCCACGATCATATCAAAACGTCTATGTAATTGATTTTATTGTTCTAAATCCGGATTTCCATGGTCATATCCATCCGGATTAACATGCGATCCGAAGATCAGTCATTCAATTAAAATCGATTACCATCTAATCGTTTAAGAAGAAATCGTTAAAACCATGGCTAAGGGGTTATTCCCCTTTTCCCCGATAAAAGACTACTCACACATGGAGAAAGGGGAGTCGGAGGAAGAAAGAAATGAAGCCATAGTCTAGCCCAGAAATCAGGAAATTAATCCTTATGCTAGAGACGATGAAATGGCTTAGCTCTTTATTCCTTGCTCCAGAATTGAAGAACGGAAAGAAGAGGATTAAAACTAAGGCGGAGAGAAAAGACAAGAACAAGAATGAAAGAACTATGCTTGAACCAAACCTACTTTATTGCATAATATGAGAATGATTACAAGATTAATTGCTGTAGAATTCCAATACTAAAGATGATACAAAAGATGATCCTTGGGAGGAGGAAGTTCCCTTACTTTTATAGGAGAAGTAGGGGTAGGCTATCTAAAAAAGAGGGGGGAAAAAGAGAGGGAGCCATCCTTTTGAATTTTTAGATCTAGTCAACAAACTCTTGATTGTCTTTCTTTAATGCAGATTCTCGCAGCATAAATTTCGAGCGAATTTCCGTTGTGAAAACAATTGAAAGTGCGCCCAAAAATATGATTTTCCTATAGGCCTTTGAATTCCCTTTCCAAATCATATTTTAACATTAAATTCCGCCTTAGGATGTGAGAGTTATGCTAATTTTGGTGCAAGGTATGCATTTAAGTCAGCATTGCGAGAAACTGAATTGCCTCCTAACTTCATCTCTTTTTTTCTCGATTTAATTACTTAGATAATTCCTGAAAATTAAGAAAAATATCATAAGAATTTAGAAAAAGTATATCAAGAAGATGAAAGTGCTATTTATTTTTGAATTAGCTAAAATTAACAAAAAAGTCCTAATTAATTATTCTAAATGAAGCAAAAATAAGAGATGAATATGCAATCATCAAAATACCCCAAACTTAAACTTTGTTCGTCCTGAGCAACATTAAAATCAAGAAATACTTTCAAGACATACTCTCAACCTATCATCCTCACTCTCCTAACAATCACTGGATTCCTTCCACTAAAATATGGCCAAGCGACCCTGACTTCCTGAATTCACAAAAAGTGACTTTTTTATTTCCTACTTCACAAACTTGCATTTATTCAAGACCTGCAATAAAACAGATTTTCATTTCACCTTTGCATTTGGTACTCCAAATTTTTTTTTAAGTTTTACACAAGAACAAGGCTGATTTGGATGGTTGGGGTTTTGTAGTTTTCCCCTGGGTAGAAAATTGGAGTGAAGGAGGTATGGAAGAAGGACAATCTCTCCTCTATTCGACTCGAGACCTTTTTATTTAGTGGACATGCAGTTACATTGACCGCATTTTTTTTCTTTGATTTTTGGTGATACACCCAATTGCGTGGGTATGGAAGAAGCGAAAGAGGGGGAAGGGGTGCCACCCCAAACTTAGCCTTTTGGGCATTATTGGCTTTTTTTTTCTTTTTGACGAATGGAAAGATTTGGAAGTGGTAGAAGAAGAGTAGAAGAGGTTGTTCTTGTGCAATTTTTTTTTCATCTTTTTTTTAGGAGTACCATGCATTTGTTCAACTATTACCGAATCATGCGAAAAATCAAGAAAATTTATACAAGTTGTACATGATAAGAAAGCATCACTCTTGAATCCTATCAGTCCTCTATGGCTTGCCATCTTTTCTGAGTGATTATTATTTGAGGTCCTAAGTGACAGGAGGATTTCTAGTCATGAAAGTTCAAAATTTTAGTTGCAAGGAAGTTACATCATTAAGGGGAGTATTTTGACAAATGATCATATCAAGGACGACTAGATAAAGGCCATTTTGTAACAAAAGAAATAAATATATGGCCGACTAGATAATGGCCATGAACAAAACAACTATATGCAAAACCAAAAAAAAAGGTAGAAATAATGCAAGAATAAAAATATAAGGGGGTGGAATAGAAACATACCACCCACCTCCACCCCGGACTCAAATTTTTGCTCGTCCCGAGAAAAATCGAAACCCAAGATGGAGGGAAGAGAAGAGCAAGGATTTCCAGGTGGCCCTGGTAGATCAAAAAACATCCAGCTGAAGGGGATGTGTATGAGGGCTGGGACCTTTATCTGAGGAGCTTCATAGTGTAACCTATGATAGGGTAATTGTAGAAGCTCAGTGGGGTGCTCATATTTGCTTTCACCTCACATTCCCTCCAATAGGATCCACAGATCTTCCATTAATAGCAAAGGAAGTGTTGAAGATGGATGTGGATTGGGGGAGGTTGGTGGGTACCCAACTGGTAACACATGCAGTGCCAGATGTGCAAAGTTAGGTGGAGGATCAGGCTCTGGTTTCCCTTGGTCATATTGACCTGCATATAAGAGAATTGGTGGTGATATGAAAGGGACAACTAAATTTAAATCAGCATGATAAGTAATTTTTCTCTAGTCAAAATTCATGCAACCAACCTTGTGATAGATGGGATTCATGGTTGATATAGCATGTAACTCTAGTTCCTCTATGCAAGGAGTTCCCAAGGGTTCATGAGGGATAAAATTGGGAACATATTCCTTGTAGTCAGTGGAAGGGGGTATGTAGACTTCTCCTAAGGGTTGTGTCTCTTCTTCTAAATCAGTTGTGCATGGAATGGGAATTGGTTGCAACAGAACATGTGGAATCATTTTGTCAAAGGGGGTTGGATGCTTATTATCCAAAATAGACTCAAAATAAGGGTATTGGTCTTTGATGTCAATAGAAGACTCACAAATGGAAGCCAGTGGATTTGGTGTGGAAGACTCACAAATGGCATAATTGTCGTCATAATTATATAAAATGATCAATCTAGGTTGTTCCATCTCTATTGGGGAGTTCTCCATCTCTTCTTCATAAAAGATCTCATCAACATGGATGTCTATGGAATCAATTGGATCATTTACTATACTGAAGGGGAGATCTGATTCCTTTATAGGATATGTGCCCAACTCAATGGGCTCAGAAGGGATCACCTCACAATATAATGGTGTAATGTAAGGTTCTTGCGGTGGTAGAATCACCTCATCAGGTTCAACCAGATGTGGAAAAAGAGGTGGGTGAGTGAGCTCATAATTCTCTTTATGAGGAAGCCTTTCAAAAGAATCCATCAGTGCATGTTGGGGAGGTGATGGTACATTGGTCACAATAGGCTCAACCAAGATGGGATGATTATTGCAAACATCCAAATATGGACCTACAACCGAGAAGGGTGGTGGAGTCTTAGGTTATTGGGATGTTCTTTGATCCCATCAGTCTTTAACCTTTTTGTTAAAAGATTCTTGATTCATGAATTTATCAACATAGGCCTCCATCCACTCATTTTCTGACTTATATTGATAGTCAGGGCCCCATACAACTGCGTCCCTAGCTAAACAAAGTTCTTCATTTGTGGCATACTGAATTTCTTTAAAACACCTATCCATCTCCTGATCAAGGTTGTGTGGAATCTCAACTATATCACATTGGACTTCTTCTAAGGGTGGTGGTTCATTATAGATAAAGGGTTCCAATGAAGTAGATTGGCCATTAGAATCAACTAGATTAACATCCACAATGGAAGTGATTGGTGGAGCTTTAGGTACTGGAGTTGGTTCTACTTGATTGAAGATGATATAATCATCGCCATCATTATCTATTAAAATCATCCTTAGCCTCTCTGGTTCCAGATTAAAAAATTGCACCGCGGAATTGACGTTCAGCGAGCGTCGCATGCACAAATGAAGCAGTTAATCGTGTGCAGAAAAAACAGACTGCCGGAATGGAAACTCGGCAGAAGGAGGAATAGCACTTCCGGAATGTTACTCGGAAGGCATAAAAAAAATAAAAAAAGATTTTCAAAAGATTTTTGGGGGTTTGAGAAAACAATCCATTGTCCCCGGCAACGGCGCCAAATTGATACTCCTCGTTTTGCAATATCAATCACTAAGATGGTTAATCCTAGAGTTTAAACCTTTTTTACTTCCAGTTTTAAGGGTAGTATAGAAGGGTCGATCCCATAGGACAACTATTAGAGATTGTTCTTTAGAACCCAAAGATTGAAGAACTTTATTATATGTTTTTGGTATTTTTTTCTTTTTATTAAAGCAGAAAGTAAAGTCCAGTTGGGGTTTTGTGTGATTACACTAATGCAAGAAGAAAAGTACTTAACAAGAATAAACATGCACAAGGAAATAATAAAAAGATTGTTAACACAAGCAAAACTATATGAATGGAAGACTAAGGATTAAAGCAAACAAAGGATGCAGTGATTAAATCAAGAGAAGGAAATCGAGGCTCGTAGGGGTTTTCACCACCTTAGCCTAGGTGATAACAACTAAATCTTAAACGACGATTCGATGAAGGTTTGCGAATTTAAAAACTCCCAAGAGAGAAACTCCACATGAGCCCATTGGTCTTGGTGCTCATGCTTCCTAGTTTATCAACCTAAAAGACGAGAATCCACGGTCATATCAAAACATCTATGTAATCGATTTTATTGTTCTAAATCCGGATTTCCATGGTCATATCCATCCAGATTAACATGCAATCCGAAGATCAATCATTCAATTAAAATCAATTACCATCTAATCATTTAAGAATAAATCGTTAAAATCATGGCTAAGGGGTTATTCCCCTTTGCCCCGATAAAAGACTACTCACACATGGAGAAAGGGGAGACGGAGGAAGAAAGAAATGAAGCCATAGTCTAGCCCAGAAATCAGAAAATTAATCCTTATGCTAGAGACGATGAAATGGCTTAGCTCTTTGTTCCTTGCTCCAAAATTGAAGAACGGAAAGAAGAGGATTAAAACTAAGGCGGAGAGAAAAGACAAGAACAAGAATGAAAGAACTATGCTTGAACCAAACCTACTTTATTTCATAATATGAGAATGATTACAAGATTAATTGCTGCAGAATTCCAATACAAAAGATGATCCTTGGGAGGAGGAAGTGCCCTTCCTTTTATAGGAGGAGGGGTAGGCTATCTAAAAAAGAGGGCGAAAAAAGAGAGGGAGCCATCCTTTTAAATTTTCAAATCTAGTCAACAAACTCTTGATTGTCTTTCTTTAATGAAGATTCTCGCAGCAGCAATTTCGAGCGAATTTCCGTTATCTAGAGAATTTAAAGTGTGCCCGAAAATATGATTTTACTGTAGGTCTTTTAATTCACTTTCCAAATCATATTTGAACATTAAATTCCGCTTTAGGATGTGAGAGTTATGCTAATTTTGGTGCAAGGTATGCATTTAAGTCAGCATTGCGGGAAACTGAATTGCCTCCTACCTTCATCTGTTCTTTTCTCGATTTAATTACTTAGATAATTCCTGAAAATTAAGAAAAATATCATAAGAATTCAGGAAAAGTATATCAAGAAGATGAAAGTGCTATTTATTTTTGAATTATCTAAAATTAACAAAAAAGTCCTAATTAATTATTCTAAATGAAGCAAAAATAAGAGATGAATATGCATTCATCATAGGTGGCACAACGAGGGAGTGGGAGGAGGATGTTTGTCCTTGCAAACTTGTAAAAGTAGTCATTTCTCTCCTTCTTTACGATGTTGGCCCTCATCAGGTATTTGATGTCGATCAGCTCATCGCCCTTCGTCCTTGAAAAGCTGTGCGGCTCCCTTGGGTACCCGAGCCCTGCCGCAATAAAGTTGACGATGCCACCCATACAATACTCTTTGGTGGCATCCTTTATCGGGTGCAGTCTGTTCAGCAAGAACCGCCTGAGGTTGATCACTCGTCCCTCCATCATGTGCCACATGACATGGAGTTCTTCTATGTAGATATTGCTAGACTCGTTCTTGCTGAACAGCAAGCACGCCACCAGCTTGTGCACTATTCTCCAAAAGAAGGAGTGCACTGCTGCCACCTTGCTACCCGGTTTAAATGATGATTTGCCAGTTAGCTTATTCCAGAGATCCACGGGATTGAACCCGTCTCCTTCGGTTATTCTCTCGCTGTTATCCATTAGATTCTTCTCCTCCTCGCTGGAAGAGAAGATTTCATTCAGCAGTTTTTCGGAGATTGCGTGCTCTGAGTTGTATACCCAGGCTTGGAGTCTATCTGCTCCGCCGTGTTCTTTCTTTTCAGCAGCCGAATTCTTCACTCGGCGGAGAGATGACATGAACTCCTTTGTGAGTTTGTTATAGGAGGAGGATCGGCTGAGGCAGATCTTCCTCAGCCCCGCTGTAGCAAGGACACCCTTCAACCTTTCAAATATGCCCAGCTCAGTGAACGAGGCCTGGTGACAGAACCTGCTTGGTCTGTAGACCTTGGTTGCCATCTCAGCATAACGACGTGCGTGCTCATCGTCCCTCGGCATGAATCTTCCTGGCGTGTATTCCAAGGGTTCTGCCATTACAGTAGGTGCTGGAGCCGCCACTTCTCTTACCCTCGTCCTCTTTTCTGCAGTTGACGACCCTGCAGCTTCTGGATTCGGGTGCTTCTGCCCAGCAGTGGGTGCTTCACCCGCGGGCTCGGTGTAGATCCTTCTACCGTGCTCGTCAACCTGGACGACAGTCTGCTTGATGCGGGCCATTTCTGTTAACCATAAAACAAATTCATTGATCAACTAAATGTGCCGATGTTAGGAAACTGGATGCACTATAAGATATGACCCGATACAAAATGTTCCCACACCACTGTATCGGGCGATACGGGGTTTTCAGAGATGAAGTCTCATGTTTGATATTAGACGTGGGTATCGCTCGTCACGTCGGAAGATCATACATGCGATAAGGAACAAGACGATACGGCGATAAATACGCATCAGGTGCGTCGCTCGACAGGGGTGTGTCGGGCGATACGGTCGAGAAAGATAAGACACCCGATAGGGCTTCTCAGAAAGGAACCCGGCGTGTCGTCTGACAACAAAACAAGCGAGGCGGTGTAAGGGTGGGCGTCATGGCGTATCAGGCGATTCAATGCTGCTCAGCTCAGGAACTGCAAGCCCGATAAGTTACTCGTGAAAGGAAGGTCGTGTCGGGCTATACCTTGCTATGCTCTTAAACTGCCATGCGACACGAAAACAGGAGGCTGTTGCACGACACGGGAGCGAGCTCAAGAAAACACTACCCGATACAGTTAGGTAAAACAGTAAAGGCAGTAGCCCGACACGATAATATCTCTGTCCCTTATATAGCAAACCCAACCGGGGGTAGAACTGGTAATTCTGGGACGTGCGCCGGCCGTTGGCATAAATCATTCCTGAGATGGGCAGTCCTTCCATCACGACTTTTGCTCTGCCCGAAGTACCACTTCCCGACACGAGCACATTCATCATGTCGGTTGGGTTGCTGCCCGATACGACCCTTCAGAGCAAGGCTGAGAAGAAAGCTTAAAAAACAGAGTGGGTCAAAGCGGTGGATGAGTAAAACATCATTGGCCTAAGGCTAAGATCCCGAACTTAGATGGTATTACCCATCCCGGTCTATAAAACAAAGCGGTGGCCCATAAAACAGAGCCGGCGCATGTGGCGCATGCACTGACTCAGGCCTTATTACATCCCAAATGTTTGTAATGTTTGTTTTGTAGTAAAGTAAATGCATCCTATTCTAAGAAAGAAAAAGAAAACTCGGGTTGCCTCCCGAGAAGCACTGTGGTTTCCGTCTCCAGCTTGACGCCCTCAGCTCCTTCACTTCTTGGTCTTCAACATCGCATGTCTCCCTGCATCTTGATCCTTGCCTCTATCGGTCACGGCCCTGCCTTTTGGAAGTCTCGGTGTTTGATGGTATTCTTCCTGACGGATTCTTTACGAACTCATCCATTTGAGCTAATTGCTGATCAATCTAGTGTTGATGCGTCTGCATGTCCTCCAGCTACACCTGCAAGGAGTTCAAAATGCCCGAATTTGATAGCGCGCTTTGCCCTAGCTGATTATTTATAGTATCCTGCCTCTTCACGAAGTCAAATAATTGGCCAACCACGTCCGATTGGCTGGAACCTTTGTCCTGTTCCTTCGTAGACCCTTGGTACTTAGCCTGACTTTGGAAATTCCCCTTGTTTGCCTGGAAAGAGGTGTTCTTGGTGTACTGGCTCAGTCCTCCTCTCTTCTCGAACGCTTGGGGTGGCTTAGATGAGCCATGCAACTGATGTGAATTCTCGGCTGTGTCCTTGTTGCCGTAGCTAAAGTCGGGGTGCTCCGGCCTTTTAAAGTTCACAAAAGAGACATTTTCTGTCCCCTCAGCCTCAGAGTCAGAATCACTTGACCCATCCAGTCTGGTGTAGATGCAACTATCTATTCCATGCCCTCCTTCTCTGCAGGTTACACACTTCATTACCTTTTCAACTGGTTTCTTCCCCTTACCACCAGACTCCTTGAGCTGCTTCACATCAGTCGCGATCCTCTGTATCTGAGAAGTTATAGACTCCAAAGCCTTGGATTCAAGAGAGGGCCCTTCACTGACCTTCTTTGTCTGCCCTCTGTCAGATCTATCATACTCAGCGCCAGCTTGCAGCTCGGCCATGTTTTTGATGATCCTTTCAGACTTGCTTGGCTTTTTCCCTAGGAAGTCACTTCCCACTACCGCATTCAGTGACACCCTTTCATTGAGAGTTAGACCATTATAGATGGTAGTGACTAGGAAACCCTTCTTGTAGTTATGGTGAGGGCAGTCCCTCTAGTATTCTTGGTATCTTTCCCAGGCATCGTGGAGGTTTTCATTGGGCTTCTGCAAAAAAGAGGTTATCCTCTGTCTGTTCCTCACAGTCCTCTCAGTGGGATAGAATTTGTTCACGAATGCATCATCCGGTGCTCCCCATCCATTAAGAGATTGGTGGGGCAACCCAAGGTACCATGACAGAGCCTTGTCTTCCAAGGAGAATATGAAGCCCTTGCAGTAGATGACTTCTTGGGGAACCCCCCACATTTTTATGGTGTCGCAGATGTTTTTGAAGGCATCTAGGTGGTGGTAAGGGTTGCCATTCTTTGAATTCCCCCTAAAGCTTTTATTTTGGATCATAGAGATCACATATGGCTTGAGCTCAAAGTTTGCGGTGTGGAAATGCGGGACAATGACAGGACACCAGGAATTGTCAGCCTTCGTAGATGCTAACTCCCTCAGAGTTCTCTCCTCTTCATCTGAATCTTCACTATTGTTGTCTTCTCGGCGTCGTTCTTGGTCGTGATTTCTTCTATGCCTTCGATGGTGACGACGTCTATCTCAGTGTTGGTCGTCCTCAGACTGCTCTCCCTCTTGATCTTCCTGTTGATCACGGTCGTCATAGCGTTCATTTTCTTCAGGTGGAGGGGAGTTATGTCTAGCCCTCCTTTGACGTTCGCCCTCTGAAAGAGGTTGTTCAATGCGAGGCGGCATGCTAGGTAGCGTAGGTGCTCAGTTGAATAGTAGGCCTTTCTTTTGAGTACCTGAAATAGCACGAAAAAAGATTCAAGTCAGAAAATCGAATTATTTATTTCAGGCAAAGAATAATTAATAAATTCCAAAGGAAAGAAAAGAGTGTTGTCAAGCTCATTTATAAGGTTGAGGCACTGGAGTGTAGTTAGTGGATTCAGATTCGTCAACAGTGCCGTTTTGCCTTGTCCCCGACAACGGCGCCAAAAAGTTGACCGGCCTAAATCGCGCATCCTAAAATTGGAGGCGGATTTGAGGTAGTCGATCTTTTACATTTATAACCCGAAACCTTCTAGGCCCCCGCAACTTTGTTTACGGGGTCGAAGTAGATAGACGGGGTCGAACACAGGGACAAGGGTGGTAGTGTTGAGAACTCAGAATTGACACGCTACACTCCAGCTAGGATAAGAGATGATAAAATTCCCAAAAGGGAACAACAGAACAAGAACGATAAAATAAGAGAAAACCCTATCTCCAACTGGAGTTACAAGGAAAACTTAGATTTTTAAGCATTTAGCAGTTTTTTGGGGTTTTCATGCAACAAAAATAGAGAGATAATACTAAAGCTAATGCAAGGTATGAAGGAGAAAACTTCGGTAAAACAAGCGGCAGCAGGAACATCCTGTACCCCTCCTCTCAGAGCAGGTACCTCTAACCAATCATCAACACCACTCTAGAGGTTGCTGGACTTTAAGTTAGGGTGAAATGTTACTGAAGCAACTCTGATTTTGGGCACTCTCGTACTCCAGAATTGGACCAAACACTAGAGCCACAACACCTCTCTCAAGGCTGTTGTGACGGGAAAAAACGATTTGGTAGCTAATCGAAATGTGATCCAACGTGCAAGCTAGAGCTCAGATATTAAACATAGCGATCATCCAACAAGGGTACCAAACATACAGCAGTAGATAATTAAACTCATCTATTTCTATTAACATATAAAAGGGTTGATTACAATGCAAAAGTAAAAGAATTAAATGACAGAAATAAAGATAGATATCACCTTCTTGATATAGAAGGACGACAGACTTTAGCAGACCCTCCAGCCCGATACCGGGCAGGAGCCCAGCCTGATACAACCGTGTCAGGCGGTACACCCTCTCAGGAAACACACTGTGACGGGCTAATTGCATCGTTCAAGGACCCTGGTCGATACGCTCATGTCAGGCGGCACCCTCTCGAGCGGCACGTCGTGACGGGGGAGGCGTATCGGGTTCAGTATCATGTCGGGCTTGGAGCGATGCATCTAAAGTCGGGCACTTATGTCGCTTATCCTCTTCGGCCGATATCGGCCTGCAGTGACGCCCGGGACGGTCCTAAGTGAACCATTCCCTCCCTCTCGGGATGGGGAAGAGCTCACCTAGGATCGCCGGGCACAGCACTGGGGCACGATACACTCGCTCCTTGTAGTTTTCCTAAGGTGACTTGCATAGAGTTCTGACCTATCTTTTCGGATTCCTGTAGCTGCTATTTATAGGCAGCGGTTGGGGGAAGTTATGGTGCTCACAGCGCCACGTGTCCCCCTTATATTTGTTGTCGGTGGACGGCCGATATCGGTATCGCCCGGCACAAGGATGTCGGCTGTCGGTCACGTGACGAGCGACGCCCACCGGTGGGTGGCTGTGTCACGCGACAAGCTTTGTTGTCGTGGCGAGCTCAGCTCCCTATCGGGTAAAAGACGTATCGCCCACTAGTTCCTTCTCGTATGGCATCCTCATGTCGCGCGTCGGTGCGTTGCGCTTACCCTGTCGGGTAGTGATCTTATCGGCCATCTGGAGGGCCGATGCAGGTGGAACTTGCTTGTGGGCCGGGACGGCCTTATTGACGATAAATGGGTCAACATTTGAGGAAAACACTGCAAAATACGGAAATATTGAATTAAGAGCGTCGTTTGGCCAATTATTGCAAAAGTACATATAAAAGGAGAGGAAAACAGTTAAAAAGGGCAGTTTTGATAACAAAATAAGGGTCAAAAACATCACAAAATTTGGTGTTATCACAGACCCATCGTGAGTTTGACACATGGAACCATGACATGGTAGTCATAGTCAGTACTCATATTGATGGTGGTGAGTGTGATTCTTTGACCTAAAATCACTACACTCAACACATGTCGTTGGGCACACTTTGACATCATCAAACGTAGTCTGGAAACATGGGTTGTTATAAAGGTGATGATTGGGTGGCTTTGACACATGGGGCTTTTGAGGGGTGAGTGATAGATATGGGATTTGTCCCTCTTGAGGGAGTTTGATATCCAAGGCCACTTGATGAGTAGGATTGAGATAGGCGTACGCACGCATGTGTGAATCAGTATGTGATATTGATGTCATACATATCTCGTTCAATCTACTCTGAGATTAAGAAAGTGAATGAACGTTGACAGGATGACTGTTCCATGCCTCGAGTTCATTCGGGATATCAGTGACAAAGGAATTATACATTCACTGTAACACCATTCATGGATTGTAGGATTGAAAGTTGTTCTCCAACTTTCTACTTTCACTTGGGTAGCACTGATGTGTGACTAGGCACCACTCTTTGCTTGTGAAGTCATAAGTGTTATGGACTTTCACTGCCAATGTGAAATGGACCTGCAGGGTCACACATAGGTTTTAACCTGGAAGAGGAGTTTTGTCCACAAAAAGTGTTTAGATTGATTACTAAAGGAGTTTAGTAGTTCAATTAAACACTCAATTAATTGATAGCTCAAAATCATAGTGTTCAAGGTGTTGGACAGATTGATTAGAGTATTGGATTGATTGAAACCACAATTGACTAATTTTGCACAATCTGCACTCCCAACCGATCGACTCATGAGATGAACCAATCGGCTGAGCTTGGTGAACTGGTCGGCTCAAGTGTTGAGTCGATCGGCTCATGGACAAGGTGAATGATTGCTTCAAGTGTTGAAACGATTGGTTCAACTGTTGCAACTGAGAAAGTTGGGAAAGTCGGATTGGTGAGAATTTTCCTTTCGTTTCACTTGCCCAATTTGATTGGGAAAAGGATTGGTATTTGATACCAATTAGAAACAAAAGAGGGAAAGTCGATCGGGAACTGACCAGGACCATGAACCGATTGGTTCAGAAAGTGAACTGACCGTTTCATGGGTCCCAACCGATCGGTTGAGTGTCAACCGACCAGATCAGATCCCCAACCGACCGTTTCAGAATTGAAATGATCGGTTCAAGTTGTGAGTTGGTTGTTTTGTGGAAAATCTCGAACTGTTCTACTCCTGCTTTTAGTCCCACATTGCCCGGGATGGAGAACCCTATCCCATGACCCTCCTATATATAGGGGTATTGGGGGATTCTCAAAGTACAACTCAGTGCAAGCCAGTTTCTCTACAAAGTTGTCATTCTCTCTTGTTTTGGTAACTGAGAGAGCCCGAGCAAGTGCTACCCGATAAGGGAGGCACAACAAGGGAAAGACAACTGCAGTTGCGACTGGCAGCAGGAGAGTGTGTTGGCGACTAGTACGCTGACAGGAGGGTGCGACTCCTTCCAATTCTTTGTGGGACAAGGAGATTGGAGTTCCAGGTGGTCCGTATGGACTACTTCAGAGGCGGGAGATTTCTGCCACTTGGAGGACAACTATCAATCTCGACAGTCCTGGTGAGAGGAGGAGTCGTCAGTCTCAGTGTGACCAGGAGCTGCACAGACACCGTCCAAGACCAGAGGTGAAGACCACGCAAGGCACGAGGTATTGTCGCCGAGCAAGCCTCGGGACAAGGTATGATTCCACACACCATCCTTTCCTATTGTATAGACGTTGATGCGTTTCCTTGTTCTGGGTTTGGGGGAGAAAATTTTTGTTTCCGCTGCCTTCTCTGCCTCCCCTAAAACCCAACAGAAGAAACAATCTACAACTGGAAAATTTGCACATCAACCCGTATTCTGGGTAAATTGCAAGTTTGCACCAAACCTCTCTACAAATCACAAGCATCAAAGAAAAAGCTCAAACAAGTAACACAAACCTCCAATATGCCCTAATTTCATCTTAGGTGATTAGATAAAGTAGCTAAGAAACACTCTTAAGAAAAACAAATAGGGTTAGCCCAAAATGTGGGTCAGGGTCCTTACAACTGTGGTCTGACTTTTTGAACATAATTCAACTTCATACATTTGTTAGTAAGATGAACATCGTGTTTTATTATATTATGATGTTCTATGTCAATGCATTTCATTGTTTAGTAGATTTATATTGACCATGTGTGAGATTGAATTCATATGTATGTCACCGAGTCTGACTCCACATCGTCAAACCTGACCTAACTTCTGATCATATTTTATGGAATCTTTTTGTACCACCTTATCCCAACATATCAACATGGAATCTTCTAATTTTTTACATATTTTGACCTCTTTCCTTGAGTTTCCATGATACACTTCTCTCATTTTTTGACTTACCAACTCATGTCAGACTTTCTCACTTTTTCAACCTCACGTGTGACTCCTTGAGTTGGATTTTCATGGGTCTAACCCAATTGAGTTCAAGCGAACTCGACAGTCACATACACAATTTCTCTCTGAACCATGCAATAAGGCCACCCATAACACAACTCTCTCGCTTGAGTGACTAGGGACTCAAGTCATGTCCTTGATATAATATTGGAAAATGGCAGCCTTTTTTGGAGAATGAAAGCGCCAGCGCCAGAAAAGGGAGAGTCTGTGCTATCTCGTGTATTTTTCCGCCTGAATAATGGTCAATGGTCAAAAGTCTGTCTGACTGACAGGCAATTAGACAGTCAATTTGTCATGTTAGTCACTGATAGGTATCATATTGGTAAGGTATGCCGTAGATCCAATCACATGATGATTGGCATGGCATAATTACCTAAAAAGATTTGATTAATATTTTCATATATAAAGTCAAGCTTCCAATTCATTTATTTCACTCAATTATGAGATAATGAGGATACAGAGTGACTGTCCAGAGAATGATATTACTCAATGAAGTATGTATTCAAGTATTAGCCTTGTGTAAATGAGATCATACGAATGTTAAGAGTACATATACATCTTCTCATTATGTTCCTAGTCAGTTCTTACTGTGGAAGGTAGATAGACACCAGTAACACATAAGACTAGATTGTGAGTTGGTTGATGACTGAGTCTCACTAAGTCATGACATGTCAATATAAAACCATGCACACAAATACATGTTAGGGAACAATATATCAGACATACCCACCTTGAGAGTCACACATGGTAGTAGTGGTCATAGTAATCTCTCATAGTGATGGTGGTGATTGTGATTCATAGAACTGAAATCACTACACTGGTCACATATCATTTGGTATGCTTTGACATCATCAAATGCAATCCTAAAGCATGGGTTGTTATAATGGTGATGATTGGGATACTTTGACACATAGGGATAGACTATGAGTGATAGATTTGGTATTTGTCCCTCCTACTAGAGTATGATATCCTGGACACTTGATAAGAGAGACTGAGAAACACATTCACATGCACATGTAAACCAATAGATGATATTGAGGTCACATTATCTAAGATAGTCTGCTCTTGGTTCAAGGAACATTGATTGAAATTTGAGAGGATGACATTCCATGCCTCGAGTTCATCCTGGATATCAGTTACAAAGGAATTATACAATCAATGCAACATCTTACATAGATTGTAGGTTGAAGTTGTTCTCCAACTTTCCATTCACTTGGGTAGCACCGATGTGCAACTAGGCGCCACTCTTTTCTTGTGATGTCATAAACTAGTTATGGACATTCACTACCAACGTGATATGGGACCTATAGGGTCACACACATAGGAACTCGTCTAGAAGAGAAGTTTCATGTTGAATAACAAATGGATTGATTACTAAAGTGTTTAGGTATTCAATTAATGCAATAGATTGACTGATTGGCTGTCCGATCTACCAAATGACCATCTCACTGAATGAGACAGTCGTTTGGGCAGCTAGATGGATGTCTCAAGTGTTGAGATGACTATTTGGGTTGTTAGGGTGATCAGAGTTTGAATTGTCTTAGTTCTGCCCTTAAGGGGTTTTTGGGTGAGAGAGATGGGTGTCTCATTTGTTTCAGATGTCTCGGTTGGGTCTAATGATGTTTGAGGATTTTTCCCAAATATATATATGCAATTTACACACCGTGTCATAAAAGTGGTTTTGATGGTGGATGTGTAGTGTGGTTATGGTCAATACCCTTTATCTATGTGTGGTTGGATGGTTTGGTTCTTGTTTATCTCTGTCTACATACCGAGCCTCTATCTCCCTCTTCCCAATGTAAAGTTAATGCTTTCCTACCTTTGATCCCCTAGAATGTAACTTGAGGTTTCTCTTATTCAATGTAATAAAGTAGAAATATGTTAGTTCTTTTCTTGCAATGACGTTGAAGATGTTCATTGTTGGTTGAGATGAGCTAACCATCTAGAGGACCATGGAGGATAGGATGATGGAACTAGATGACCACCTGGTCGGCCCAACCGACTATTTGGAACTAGATGACCACCTGGTCAGCCCAACTGACTATTTGGAAGGAGTACAAACATCAGTTGGACAACAAGGAAGACGATCATCCTAGTAGGCCCTACTGAATGTTTGGAAAGAGTTCAAAGATCAGTTGAACAAGAGGAGTAACCAACCGGATAAGAGGCGAGATGACCGGTTCAAGGGTTGAACCAATCTACCTAGATTGGCAAGCACATGTCTAAACCAACAATAGGTTCATACATGTGATGTGATAATTGACCTAGGTGGTAGTAATTCTTTGTGGATCTAAGGAATTACAAGTAGACATGACCATAACCATTATTTTTGTTTTATATCGCATGTTTATGTTGTTGAATATAGCATGTATATGATACATACTATATATGTGGTCATTGGATATTGTATATGTATAAATATGATATATATAAATCCCTCAATCAAACATATTAAGTCTTAGATGCTTTCCAATAGAAATACACATCAAAAACTTGTTCGACTAATTGTAGGTTATGCCTCTGCGTGGTGCACTATCTCCCTTATGGAAGTGTGATGGTAGTAATGTAGGTTATGCCTCTGTGGGGTGCATTATTATCATATTGGCTATTGGGTCAGGCTTAAGTGGTGATTCTCAGAGCGTCTAGGCCTAGAAGAAGGAAGATGATTATGGGAAGGAGTTACACATATCATCTATCTAGAATTACATATGATGCAATTGGAAAAAGTTGCTTACCTTGATGATTGACCGTGTTTGCAGTGTTTGATTGGGATACAGTTCAATTATCTTGGATCTGGCTCATTAAAAATTTATTCACTGCAATTTTCTAAATTGATACTTGAGGGTCATTAATTTGAAAAAAAACAAGGAGAATGATAATTGATTAAAGACCTAATTATTATCTCCCAAATTTTAATTTAATCAAATCAAAAATGAGTTTTGACAAAATTGCAAATTCTTTTGTAGAATCAAATGGCAATGAACAATAATCATTTTTATCTACGATCGATCCTTGAAAAGGACAAACTTACTAGGGACAACATCCATGAGTAGTTTAGGATGTTGAGAATTGCTCTCACATAGGAGCGCAAGTTCTATGTCCTGGAAATGGCAGAACTAGAGGAACCAGCTCAAAATGCTTCAAGAGCTGACAAGGATGCTTATAAGAAGCATACTAAAGATGTTGTGGATGCCAAGTGTCTGATGCTATGCTCCCTGAACTATAAGTTGCAAAGTCATCATGAGAACATGGGGTGATTGAGATGGTCACACATCTCAAGAACATATACCAAGATCAGGCAATCCAGGAGATATACAATGTCTCCAAGGTGTTGTTCAAGTACTGCATGGTAGAAGGAGATCCAGTACGTCCTCATGTACTCAATCTCATTGGGTATGTAGAGAGCCTAGCCATACTAGGATTCCCCTTGGGCCAAGGGTTGGCCACTGATGTGATTCTACATTCCCTGCCATAGTCATATGGTTAGTTTGTCATGAACTACAACATGAACGACTTTGGCAAGCCATTGACAGAGTTGTTAGGCATGTCAAGGACAATTGAGACACAAACGAAGAAAGACAAGCCCATGTCTTTGATGGTGATTAGAAAGACAAAGGGGAAGTCTATAGTCAAAGGCAAGGATAAGAAGAGTTCTAAACCTAGCTAGAAGCCCAAATCTTCAAATCTCAAGGAAAAAGGTGGAGTGAAGAAACAAAGAGGCAATTGTCACCATTGTCACCAACCTGGACATTGGAAGAGAAATTTCCCACTTTGGTTAGAGGAACTAAAGAAGAAGAAGGATGGCACTAAGGCCTCCATTTTATGTATAAACAATATAAGATAAATTTGATTACTTCTTAAATTTTGGTATAGGATACCGAATAAGAGATTTGACATACTGATGTGCAGGATCTGACAAGAAGTAAAATCCTTCATAGAAGGACAAAGATGGTCAAGGAGAAAGTGTTGTGGAATCCATAGTCTACATTTAAATTTATCTTAGCCCAATGGGCATGTAGAGTTACTAGAATTACTATTTCATTATGCCAATAGAATAGAAACATTTTCTTCATGTATCTTGTATTGATAAGGATGATTATAAATAAAGATTTGGTAGTGCTTCTGTTCCAAAGATATAATCTGGCATGACATTGTCCCTAAAACATCTTGTGATATTTATTCGAAATGATCCAAAGATGAATGTTTATAATTTTTATACCAAATCATTAGCAATTGTGACATTGTATGTATATATAAGAAATGCAAACCTAGAATACATGTTGATGTTAATCTAGACTCCCTTGGTTATTGAACCTAAGGAAATATGCAATTATTACTTATACACAATGTGACATAATATCCTTCACTAGGTGTAGTGGGAGGATAAGTCTTCCACCATACTTCATAGATATGATCCATGAAGATCTTATGGAATGAATGCTATAGATAATTACTTATACCTCATATTCTTTTACTGATAATATGATGATATGTACTCAGTAAAATGGAAATCTCTTGAAATGTTCAAAGAGATTATAAATGAAGTATGACTTTGATCAAAGTATTAAGAAACCTTGATGAGATCAAGTATTGAAATACAATGCATCAATATCTTGAGAACCTTCTAAGATAGAACTGTGATAGTGTATCACAATTCAAATTCATCTGAACAAAATGATGTGTCAAAATGAAGGAATTGTACCATGATGAGTCATGATAAAATTAATCAATTAATCTAATCTTTTTATATCCTAATAAATATATACCTATCACTAAATCATGTACCATATGAATGGTTTATCAAGACATCATATATTATATGATTTGGGAGTGTCCGAATATGTCTAAAGGATTGAAAATGTTATTGAGAAAGTAGTTTCTTGAGAGGTTTTATCCACAAACCATAATTTTTTATTTTTACTATTAATCCCAATCCAATAACAAAATTGTTTTTTTTAATAGGATAACTGAGCTCCTAAAGATTCAGTGGGAGTAAAAGTAATACTCAAATTGCTCGAGGACAACAAAGAGGTACAATGAGAACTAAGAGAATCACAAGTTGTTGTGGAAACTCTTGTTCATCATGTAACATAGAATAAAATGGTTCTAGTAGAACAAATCTGGGATTGGAGGATTGTTAATCCAACAATTCAGATGGGTTGGTCATACAGGATGAGCCAACTAGTCAACCAGAAGCTATTCCTGAGTAATATGGGATCCATATAAGCTAACAAGGTAGGACCTTGATAGAGCCACCTAAAGGGGTAATACCAAAAGGGCGAAATAGGGTCTTATGGAAAAGACCTACATGGATAACATAAAATGACAAATTGGTTTAATGGTTTTTTGAATTTGTTCATGTCGTTGAATATGATAGAAATTCCATTGCTAATTATCATGCTTGTTGTTGTAATTCGAATACACCAAGAGATTTGGCATATGAAGATTAATACCAGATTCCTTAAGGGAATATACCATGGGATGTGTACATGACACAACCTAAAGGGTATTATAACTTTAAGAATGCAAATGAAGTCTATAAACTACAAAGTTCAATCTGGGATTGAAACAAGCAACTTAGAAAAGAGATCTTTTGACTTGATAAAATAGTCAAAGAGTTTGACTTGAATCAAGATAAAAGATGAATTATGTGATTACAAAAGATTTAGTGGGTGCATATATGAATATTCCACATGAGATGAGGAATAACATCTTAATATTGTGAATATTGAGATCTGGCATGCAAAACTCCTTCACTCATGAAGGATAAGGTGAGACATCTTATGAGATAAGTATAAAGATGTATGAGATATTTCTTGAAAGTTTCACAACATGAGTTGAGCACATACAAATAGAAAAATATTGAAAGAGTTCAACATGGAAGGATATAATGAGAGATAATTTGGATTAGTCTCCCTATATTCTGATTTTTGTGAAGAATGGAAATATCATGAATAAGATTTCATGGGCGAGCCCAATAGTGCTCTATCCTGTAAGATATTAACATGCTTATGTCATATAATCTTGTATGTATTTGACATGAAAAGATGATATAAAATTCAATAATGATTATTGAAGAGTCATTAAATGATATCCATTAGTACTTGTGAAGTACTTAAGGATAAGATTACTAGTCAATAATGATAGGAATAAAAGGAAGAGTTGGATGTAAAGGGTTACATCGATGTAAGCTTACATAATAACCAAGAAATTTCAATAAATATGTTTTATTTAAAAAAGGTTGTTATTAGTTGGAAAGGTTCCGAACTAATATCCATTAATGATATTCTACAATACAAGTCAAGTATACTTGTATTATGAACAAAAAATGATACTATATGGATCGAAAGAGTTCATATAAGGAACTTATAGATGTTCAGACCATTGGTGACTCAGTAGAGATACTTTGACAATGATGGAGCTAATTGTTAGGCAAGGAATATCAGATACCATATTACAGTGGTTTCATCCCAAAGTGAAATGATAAGAAAATTTCCATATATCGACTAATGGCAGTGTTGCTACCCGCTAAATCAGCACTAGCTCAACAGAAGCATGTTGGACATGTTTAGATCACTAAGGATGATATCTATGGGTGATTGTCTCTATGTGCAAGTGGGAGTATATTGGTAAGGTATTCCCATAGAGCCAATTATATGATGATTGGCATGGCATAATCACCTAAAATGATTTGATTAATATTAACATATATAAAGGCAAGCTTCCAATTCATTTATTTCACTCAGTTATGAGATAATGAGGATACAAAGTTAATGTCTAGAGAATAATATTACTCAATGATGTATGTCTTCAAATATTAGCCTTATGGAAATGAGATCATACAAATGTTAAGAGTACATATACATATTCTCATTATGTCCCTAGTTAGTTATTACTGTGAAAGGTAGATAGACACCAGTAACATAAGACTGGAGTGTGAGTTGGTTGATGATTGAGTCTAACTAAGTCATGAGATGGTAGTATCAAACCAAGCACACAGATACATGTTATGTAATAGTGTATTAGACAGATCCACCTTGAGAGTGACACATGGTTGTAGTGGTCACAATCATCTCTCATAGTGAATGTGGTTATTGTGATTCTTAGACCTAAAATCATTACACTCATTACATGTCATTGGGTACACTTTTACATCATCAAATTAATTCCTGGAATATGGGTTGTTATAACGGTGATGATTGGGTGACTTTGACACATGGGGATAGACAATGAGTGATAGATTTGGCATTTATCCCTCCTACTGGAGTATGATATCATGGCCACATGATAAGAAAGACTGAGAAACACATGCACATGCACATGTGAATCAATAATAATATTGAGGTCACATTATCTCAGATAGTCTGCTCTTGGTTCAAAGAACATGGATTGAGGACTGAGAGGATGACTTTCCATGCCTCGAGTTCATCCTGGATATCAGTGACAAAGAAATTATACAATCACTACAACACCTTACACAAATTGTAGGTTGAATTTGTTCTCCAACTTTCCATTCACTTGGGTAGCACTGATGCGCGACTAGGAATGACTCTTTGCTTGTGACGTCATAAACTCATTATGGACATTCACTGCCAATGTGATATGTGACCAATAGGGTCAGACACATAGGAACTCATATAGAAGAGGAGCTTGATCTTGAATGACAATTGGATTGATTACTAAAGTGTTTATGTATTCAATTCACGCAACAAATCGATTGATTAGTTGACTAGTCTACCAAACGATCATCTCACTGAGTGAGATGGCTGTTTGGGTAGCAAGATGGGCATCTCAACTATACATATGTTTGTTTGGGTTGTCAGAGTGATTAGAGTTTGAATTGGATTATTTCTACCCTTGGATCGACTGGTTCAATATGATTGAACTGACTGGCTCATCTTGACTCACTAGATGGGCATCTGGATGAGCGAGACGGGAATCTCCCATGAGTGACATGGATTGGTTGGGTCGAATGAAGGTTCAGGGTGTTTTCTGAATAGTTTCGATTGTACTTTACTTGGGGTACAAGGAAATTAATATGTGATATTAATTGGAATCAAAATTTCCAAATTTGTATCCTATTGGGAATCTGACAAATGCCCATTTGGCAGTGCAAGACGAATGTATCACACAATATATGATTGTTTGGGTGTGCCAGAGGATAGTTTGGTGTCTTATAGAATGCAAAAGTTCAAGTTATTCTAGTCCCTTCCACTCCCATGTAATTCCATATTGACTGGGAACCCTGACCCCAACCTTGCCTATAAAAGGAGTGGTATTGGAGGCTCCTAACACACAAAATAGAAAACTAAGAATTAGTCCCTTTGACAATTGTTGTCCTATCTAGTTATGGTAACTGAGAGAGCTCAGACAAGTCCTACCCGATAGGGAGGGATAGCCAACACGAGAGAACAACTGAGATGTTGTCTTTGTGGGAGAGTAGGTTGGTGATTAATACACCAACGGGAGGGAGAACTCGTTCCTGTTCATTCTTGATGAGCGACAAGAGTTCTAGTTCATCCATGTGGACTACTATAGAGACAGGAGTCCTTTGGATGTTTCTCAGAGAGTAACTAATTAGCCGTTGCAAGGAAGTGAGTTTTGTCACTGGACTTGCTCCAGTAACAAGTATAACTCATTAAATTCATCCTTCCTATTTTGTAGTAGTTGATGGGATCTTACTATTATGGAAATATGGAGAGATAATTTTTTTATTTCCTGTATTATACTCTATGTCAGTATTTCCCAATATATCATACTACATTTTTCAGTCTGCAGCTACCAGACGACTGACTTTTTGTTGGAATATTTTGTGCCAAAATGCCTCCAAGAAAACTCGACTAGTTTCATTCCAATTCAGTCAGCTTTGACTAGGTTCAGCCTTTAGGGAAAGCCCCATGCCTATAAATAAGCTCGAAGTGTGACCAAATCTATCACTGAATCAATCAAAGACTCCATCCTTTGCCCTACTAGCAAACGAGACCCCCGCTTCTCTAACCCTAGAGAGCTCTAGCCTCTGCCACCCACTAGATATTGCCCGCCACCTGGTTTCAGTTTCTTCACAGCAGTAGCCCATAATGACAATGCGACATTCAACACTTGCACCAACACCGACAGATACGTTGTCACAGTTGAACCACTCTACTACTTCTATGAGCAACCCCGACCCTATCTGCAGTTGACTTGCAACTGCCAGCCACCGTGTCACCTAGCCTCTACCACAAGCAACAACAACACCACAAATCCAAGAACCAGTCATCATAGGTCCCTAGTTGTAACCTTCGATCTACCAGCAACATCAATCATTGTCATCTTGCCAAGCCAACATGCCGACACCAACTTTGCCTCACCTCTCCATGGTTCCACAGTGATAAAAATAGCCACAAGTTGTGCCGCCCAAAGTTGCATGCAACTGCGAACTACCAACATTGTCTAATGACCGCTGCACTACGACTTCACAACACCATGCCCTTCCACACTGTCAAACATAGAAATACCACTCCGCCGCACCACCAAAAACAAAATTGCCACAAGACACACCTAAACCCGAGTGAGTTCAATCTGATTAAGTGGGGTCCAAACCTGACAGGTTTTGTGTTTTCACCACCAGCCTAACCACATTCAACCCAACATGATTTTGTTCAATCTTGGAAACCCGACCAAATGTGGTTCATTTCTGCCAAGTTTAGTCCATTTATTATCCACTGTTCTTTTTTTTCCCTCCACCAAGAACATGGAATCAATGAAGAGAGGTCTCAAGGGACTCAAACGAACCATGATAAGGAATAAGAGGGAAGGGAGTTCTTACTCGCCGACAGGACATGACAATCTCTACCCTCCACCCACCGTTGGAACCATGAACCCGACTTATGAGGATGAGACCTCATTCTCACCTTCGGTAGATTTGGGTCACATGAATCCGACCCCGACTATAGGCATGTCTCTACTACACCCATGGACACCTTTAACGGAGAGTCAGATGGCATGGAGGAAGTTTCTAGCAAAATGTGGTGGCGATCACGTAGTGACTCTGGATTACACGCCATGACAGGACACCATGCAGGCCCATCTAGGGGGCACTACATCTAGCACCATCGGTAGATGATCAACACTGTGATTCTACAAAGCGAGAATCATCTCTATGCCAATTGACTTCATCCCATGACTCCACCTCCACCAGTGAGGCACACTTCACCCCCGTCAATGCTTTCCAGAGATCCTTCCTACGCCTTGTTTCCGCAATATGAGATAGAAGCAACAATTCGAAGCCCTAAGTAAGGATAGATAGAATCTCATCAGCCCCAAATATGTTGACCCAGTCACCTTTGTGTTACTCGACATCCATGATCTGGTCGATTGGTACCTGGCAGATGTTGTCCTTAACCTCCTTACAAATACACAGTGTGATGTAAATCTCAGAATCACTTGTAATTTCTATGATACATTGGACATTCCCGAGGATGCACACAACACTGTCCTTCTATTATAACCTTGATTTTCCCATATTTTAATATATTTCTTTGCAAATAATGTAATATGAAGAATACATTAGAAATATGGCTCTCTATATGTCTTCTTTGGAAATTGTGATATGAAAGTGCAAATACTCAATATGGAATAGATCTCGTGTATCATCTGGTTTCAATAATACATTAATAGATAAAGAAAGAGAGCAAAATCCAATAATAAAGAGATTTCTAAAATTAATGAAAAATTAAATATGGAATTATGTGGAATACTCTATAGAAGAGAGTTTTTTTTGTGCATATATAAAGGATGGTGATTTTGTTAACTATTGGAAAATTGAAATGTAAGATAATATATAAGTTTCCAAAAGAAAATAATGTATATGGTGTGTTAGATAATTAAAAGAGTAATTATATATGTAGCTAGTTTGGCAACACACATTTTGGGATAACATTAAAAAGTTCCTATATTTACTTTGAGGAATATATCAAGTGAGTGAAAAAGAGTAATCAATTTATCCCATAAAGTGATATATAATTGTGTGCTTTTCCTTGATGGATTTTGTTGCCAAAACCAAGACTTAATAAGAAAGTGGTGTTTTCTTTTTTATTTATAATAAAGCCTAAGACATTTCATATAAAGGAAAGTAAGGAAGGTATGGATATGTGTCATCTATCAAATATGCTCCTAGTGACAATTATACATTCTTTTCACATAGGGGCTTGCCATAACTATGAGAGAGGGAGAGAAATGAGAAAGATGTAATGTGGGTGTTGTAGTCCTGTGTGTGTGTCAATGAACCATAACTATGTAAAGTAGTTGATATTATGAAGGAACTTGACCCTCTCTCTTTCTCTCCTCCCTTCTTCATATCCTTGGAACCATTAGGGTTCCTTGTCGAGTAAACATAAATAAGATCTCCTAGAGCCTCCGTCTCCACACGATGACACCCAACACCCTCATGGACCATAGAGGGACCTACAGACGACCCTTGTTCTTTATACATAGGCATGTATAGGCTAGAATGGTAGTACTCCCCCTCATAGACAGCCTGGGACCTGGTGGTAGTAGTTTCACTTTGTAGCCTTGGACCAAGGATGTCTGGCCATCTTCCATCTCTAGATGAGAAAGACAGAGTTTTAGGCATCATGATGTTGATAGAAGGAAAGATCATTGTGGAGGGAAATGAACTAGAGTTAAAGGCCGAACTTCACCATACTACCATCCTTCCACTAGGAAATCAAAGGTCTAACCGAGGTCTTCAGGGCGGAAACTCAGGGTGATGGAGGGATTGTGTTGTGCCAGCTGAACATGCAAGGTCCATTCTGGGAGGGGCGATGAGCCAAGGTTCAGGTTCTCGCTAGCTAAGGAAGGGAAGAAGAAGGGGGGAGTCATCTTAGGACTCCAAATCGAGTTCGTTCATGACGACCTTCTCACAGAGATGAGAGGTGTTACACCTTGTCAAGTCGGGCTCGACATGATTGGTGGGGTGAGTTGATGGGAGTAAGGAAGAGATGAGCTCTACTGGTGTTGAAGTCGATATGTAAGGAACCAACTAGGTCAGGCAAAACTACTATCCTCAGTCGTTGGCCGCTCAATAGAGGGTAGGATGGCAACGTCATCAGACCTAGGCGTCATAGGCATCGTAGAAGAATCACACGAATGAGGAATGTGATGACCAGTCAAGTTAAAAGATGAACCAACTTTGAATCGGCGGGCTAAGGGCCTGAGTTGTGCCCTATAGTGGAGCTGGGTCTTTTTAAATATGAACCAATGCGAGGATGTCACATGATTCATAATTGAGGCTAATTACTCAGACTTTTGCAAAAATCATAGAAAATACTAGGATTTACCAAATATGGTAAACCTACATACCAAATCGATCTGAAAAATGAGAGGAATCCAAACAAAATAGTTTCATAGTCTAGTTATGATTTCTAATCCAAAAGTAGGGTAATATATGCATTTATGTGAAGTTTAAGAAATGGAAATCCTAGATTGAATATTGAAACTTTGGAAAAATTAAAAATCTATTCTTTTGTGTTATTGTATGATGACATGGAATATAATGATGATTTGACATGATCAAGATCATAATGAAAATATAAGATGAATTTAGTAATTAGGGTTACATGTGATGACTAATATGGATAACTTTTATCAAGTATTGTGCGGTGGAAATAGGGTATGTATTGTTATTCCTCATCCAAACCTTAAAACCCAGAATTAGGACCAAGTAGGGTTTAATGTAATTAATGAGATGGTGACACTTTAGAATTTACATTCATGCAAATTTAAATGTGGATTGCTTATTGATTGGAGAATATGCTTGAAGTATGATTTCATAATTTGCATAGCACACCATTGAGGTATGTGGTCACACCTATTAGTAACCACATTAGTTTGTTGGTGTTTTTCGAGTGTTTCTTAAGTATTGAACAACTGAACTGGTGGATTTTTATTTAGTTTATTTCAATTATAATTCCACTATGAGTATCACATAAAGGAATAATATGTGAATACTATACCAATTCTTGTTTGCAAGTATTTGATGGAATATATGTTGCAAGTTTACTTGCACACTTTTGCATGCACCCCACACACAGAGTATAACTTGTTATACTAATTCATGCTTTTGGTTTCATGGAATTTTTAGGTACATGCTTAACTATGATGATATCAAGATATGATGGACAAATCAAATTACATGAAAACATTAATCTAAGTAAGAAGGATTTAATACACACTTCTTCTCATATATTGTAATTCTCATGGTGAAAGTTCATGTAAATATTTTGTAAACAATAATTTTGAACTAATTTAATTATTTTTTATTACTTGTTCTTTGATTAAAATCTAGATCCTTGAAAAAAAAATTAGATAATGGATCTCATCTTCTTGACCTTCATTAATTGCGGGTTGCTGAAAATTGAGGTCGTTACATTTGGTATCAGAGCCCCAGATTTGTCAAATAATAATTAATAGTGTACAATCTCAAATAATCTATAGAAAAATGAGGGAACTATTAGGACATTTTCTAAAGATGATGGTGTCTAGAAGGGACCATGACCCAGGGGCTGGAAATACTATCCTATGCGCTGCTAGTCAGCTTACGACGACTTCCGAGCCTTTGCATCCTGCATGGCCAGAGTTGGATGATTTTTCCTAAAGTAAAATACATTTAGGTTTTCTTCTCATCTTGATTCATCCAATTCTCATCCTCTTTGCTTAATAAACCCAAAAAGTAATTTCTCTCCTCATCTAAAGTTGGATTAAGGAATCCTCTACCAATTAATATATAGGTGTTGTGATGTGAAAATAATAATGTACATTTGATGTGAATTAATAACATACATGCAATATAGAAGTAATGAAAAAGTGAAAAAAAAGGTTGTGTGAGTTACAAGGGAAAATTATATATGGAGCTAGGGTTGATTTAGGAAAACCTAGTGGGTCAAGGGACATATATAGAAATGCTAAGATATAGGGCGTAGTCTCTAACCCTAAAACCCAATCATGAGAAATGAGAATAGTGTGGTGATATAATAACTTACCTATATGAACTTTAGAAAGGAATAATAAGAATATAGGTAAATGAGTTAAGTGACTCAGTCTCCATGCATGTGTGAATGTGTAAAAAAGGCATTAGTGAGAAAAGTGTTAAGAAATGTATGATTATCACATTATATAAGAATAACTTGCTCAACTGTCTCTAGTGGATGTAAGAGATATAAGTGGGATGTAAGTGAAAGTGATCAAGCTAGGATAGGATGATCACCAATACCAAGCCATTATAGGATGGTCATGATGAGGCCTAGCCAGGAAAGGAAGGACATAATAGACCAAGCCAAGATAAGATGGTTATGATGAGGCCTAGCTAGGAAAGGAAGGCCATAATATACCAAGAAATGATAGGATGGTCATGATATGTCCACTACAATGACAAAATCCTAGAGAGAGGATTCCTCACATGAATATTCTAGAAAGGGAGTGTCCCACAGAGATTAAGTAGAGAAGAAAATGCATGATTATGTTTAAGAAACATAAGAAGCCTATGAATAATGCATTTATGGATGTAACCTGCTCAAACCCTATATCATCTTTGGTGAGTTGAAGAGAATGGGGTGAATAAAGTCATCATCGGTTGATGGGTGATCAGGCTAGAATAGGAAGATCACCTTAGGACAATACATGGTAGGATGGTCTATGAATGTCCATTGAAGGGACCAAACCCTAAAGAGAGGTCCCACATAAAGAGGCTCCCCTAAAGAGAGGGCACATCATTGAGAAAAGAGGATAGGGTGGAGGGGTTAAAATAAGAAATACTTATTTAAGTTACTTAAAAAGATGAAAATATGGAATCCTAGGGTTAGTGTCTCGACCTGGGGCGGGTCAACCAAAGAGTGGGAAAGGACCTAAGGTGGAGGAAAAACCTTATACCTTGAGGTCATGTAATGGCTAGAGAGCCTAACTTCCTCCTGTGAGCCATGAAAGCACCCTAGATTAGGACCTTCCCTAGAAGGGTGAGATGATATATCAATTTAAAAATTGAGGTAACATGAATGTCACCAAATATAAAATTATGAGAGCACATATATTAAGTATGATTCTTTGAACCCAAGTATGCCATCTCTAAGGGACATGAGGAGGAAAATTCACTATGACAGTGGTTGAAAGTATGAGACCAAGCCCGAAAGAGAAATGTTGCAATGAGTCTAGTGAGGGAATACAAAGTGAATAATGAGCATCATAAGAGATTGAGGAGATATAGTATAGAGAATTACATATGAAAATAATGTTCTTGAAAATGGTTAAAGTGGTAATATCTCAAAGAAACCCTTGGGAAGGGTAGAGCTATAAGTCAATCCTAAGGTCAAGTACGGTGTATTGAAGGTACATGGGACTGATGGGATTAGGAGTTGATTGATCCATGTATGCACAAGACCATCTGGTCGGGAGGTTACATCTATGTTTCCTGAGGACCATGTCTCAGGAGATTGGCCACCTTCATGATGTTCAAGTGGCCCAATGGGTGAATGTGAGAAGCACTCCGTAGATGCATAAGGATGAGATCACTCCAAAAAGTACCTATAACCTAAAAGCTCGAAAGGAAGTGGCTAAGGCTCATGGTACATGAGATGAAATGCAAAAGATACAAAGAAGTCATGTAATAATGAAATCTTAAGAGGAGTTATGTACAAAATCAAGAGTGAAAAGGACACTTGACTTCATGAAATACAAAAAAGAAGTGTAATTGAAAATTATGTATAGTTTAGAGTCATGCTGAGAATGATTCATCCTTAATTATGAAGTTTTGAGATAATGTGTGGATACAACATCTCTGCTCTTAGAATGTGATGAACTTGTTTTGAGCTACAGCCAAATGCTTATTTCATCCCATTATGAGGGAGAGATATTGGGTAGACACGTGTTGTGATAAAAATTTACATACAATAATGAATACCTTAATTTGAACTTAATGACATGATGCAGGGTTTGAGGTGTTACCTCACCCTTATGTGAAAATAAATGAAAAATAGGTTGGAAAACCTAGAAATGACAGTCACCAAGTGAAATTAAAATCTCAAATGACAACATAATCACAAAATAATGGTATCATAAAATTACTAAGGATGTGGTTATACCTTGAATTGAATTCGAGTACCAATCACGATAATAATGTGTGGAATTTGCATATCAATAAAAGTTGTTAAGTTATCTAGGAAGGGTTTCTAACCCTAAGTTGTGAAATTAAGATGAGTTATTTTAACCTTAATGGGTGTGAATTATGGTGACAAAATTTCTTTTAAGGAGGGGTGAATGTAATATCCTCAATTGAGTGAAATTGAATTATATAAACATAATGCATGAATTGCTAAGTAAACTCCTTAGTGGTACAATTGAGAGAATAATGAAGTGACCATTGGTGCATGGTGAAACCCATGACCCATATAAAGGCCCATGAGATTATTTTATTTGCAAATAGGTCCTTGTGGAACAAATTAAAGAAATAAAAGGAAATATCACATAAATAAAATATGTTGGGTAGTTTTCTGAAAACCAATATATGAGGAAATTATCTCATACCGTCTTCCTGAATGACTAGTTAAATTTGAGGAAAAAATTCCTAAAATGAGGAAAGGATGTTATGATCTAGTTTTTCCATGTTTTAATATATTTGATTGGAAATAATGTAATATGACGAACACATTAAAAATATGTTCTCTATGTATCTTGTTTGGAAATTATGATATGAAAGTGCAAATACTCCATATAGAATAGATCTCATGTAGTTTACTGGTTTTAATAATCCATTGATAGATAAAGAAAGAGAGGAAAATCAAATAATAAAGAGATTTCTAAAAGTAATGAACAATTGCTATTTTAAATATGGAATTATGTGGAATACTCTCAAAAAGAGAGTTTTTTGAGCCTAAATAAAGGATGATGATTTTGTTAACTATTGGACAATTGAAATGTAAGATAATATAAAAGTTTCCAAAAGAAAATAAAGTGTATGGTGTGTTAGATAATTCAAAGAGTAATTATGTAGCCAGTTTGGCAACAAAAATTTTGGGATAACATTAAAAAGTTCCAATATTTACTTTAAGGGATATAACAAATGAGAAAAAAAGAATAATCCATTTATCCCATAAAGTGATATGTAATTGTGTGCTTTTCCTTGATGGCTTTTGTTACCAAAACCAAGACTTAATAAGAAAGTGGTGTTTCCTTTTTGATTTATAATAAACCTAAGAGATTTCATATAAGGGAAAGTAAGGAAGGTATGAATATGTGTCATTTATCGAATATGGTCCTAGTGATAATTGTACATGCTTTTCCCATTGGGGCTTGTCATAACCGTGAGAGGTGGAGAGAAATTAGAAAGAGGTAATGAGGGTGTTGTAGTCATGTGTGTGTCTATTAACCATAATGATGGAATGTAGTTGATATTAGGAAGGAACTTGATCCTCTCTCTCTCTCTCTCCCTTTTTCATGTCCTTGGAACCATTAGAATTCCTTCTCGAGTCTGCATAAATAGGATATCCTATAGCCTTTGTCTCCACACGATGACACCCAAAACCCTCGTGTACCATAGAGGGACTTGTAGACAGTCCATGTTCTTTTTACATGAGCTTGTATTGGCCAGAACTATAGAACTCCCCCTCATAGCCAGTATGGGACTTGGTGGCAGCAGCGACATGACATATCCCTAAACCAAGGATGTTTGACCGTCTTTCATATCTAGATGAGAAAGATGGAGTTCTAGGCCAATGTGGAGGGAAACAAACTAGAGTTGCAGACCGAACTTCATTGTACTACCATCCTTCCTCTAGGAAATCAAAGCCCCAGTCGATGTCTTCAGGACAGGAGCTCAGGATGATGGTCGGATCACGTTGTGCCAACAGAACAGGTGAGGGCCACACTAGGACATGTGTTGAGCCAAGGTTTAGGTTCTTGCCCCAGGTTAGTGAGGAGCCAACTAGGTCGGGTGTAGCTGCAATCCTAGACTGTTGGTCTATCAATTGAGGGAAGGATGGCAGTGTCGTTGGACCCAAGTGCTGTGGGCGTTGTACATGAATCACATGAACCAGGAAGGTGACAATCGGTCGGGCTAAAAGATGAACCATCTTTGAACCAGTGGGTTGAGGGCTTGAGATGCACTGTAGAGTGGTGCTGGGTCTTTTTAAGTATGGAGCAATGGGAGGGAGCCACATGGCCATAACTAAAGGTAAATACCATGATTTTTGAAAAAATCACAAAAAATATCAGGATTGACCAAATTCAGTGAACCTATATACCAAATCGATCAGAAAATCTAGAGGAGTCCAAATAAAATAGTTTTAGAGTCTATTTATTCTTTTTTATCTAAAAGTAGGGTAATATATGCGTTTAAGTGAAGATTAATAAATGGAAACCCTGGATTGGATATTAAAATGTTGGAAAGATTAAAAGTCTACTCTTTTGTGTTATTATATAATGATGTGCAATATAGTGATGATTTAACATGATCAAGATCATATTGAAAGATAAGATGAACTTAGTAATAGGGTTACATGTGATGAGTAATATGGATTAATAACTTTAAACAAGTATTATGTGATGGAAATAGGGTATGTACCCCTATTGTTCATCCAAACTCTAAAGCCCAGGATTAGGACCGAGTAGGGTTTAATGTGATTAATGATATAGTGACACTTTAGGATTTAGATTCATGAAGATTAAAATGTGGATTTTTTATTTTTCTTGTTGATTGAATAATATGCTTGAAATATGATTGCTTAATCTACATGGCTCACCATTGAGGTACGTGTTTACACCTATGACTAACTGCAATTAGTTTGCCATCAGTTTTTGAGTGTTTCTTGAGGATTGAACAAATGAACTATTGGATGTTTATTTAGTTCTGTTCAATTATAATGCCACTATGTGTATCACCTAAAGGAAGAATATGTGACTAAAATGCCAGTTCTCATTTTCAAGTATTTGATGGAATATATGTTGATAGTTTACTTGCACACTTTTGGATGCACCTCTCATACACAATATAACTTGTTATATTTATCTACGCTTTTGGTTGCACTGTGTTTTTAGGTACATGCTTAACTATGATGACATCAAGGTATGATGGAAAATCTAATTACATGAAGACATTAAACAAAATAATAAGGATTAGTAGACACTTCTTCTCATATATTGTAATTCTCACATTGAAAGTTCATGTAAGCATTTTTTAAACAATAATTATGAATTAATGAAATCATTTTCTAATACTTGTTATTTGATTAAAATTTGGATCTTTGGAAAAAAATTAGGTAGTGGTTCTGAGCTTTTGTCCTTCCTTAATTGGGGGGTAATTGAAAACTGAGGTCGTTACACCTTCACTTTTGCCTATTGAATCAGGGCCAACACGTTATTGAGGACTAGCTAGCTGGCTATAACACTCTGTAATGTCCCTAGATTCTACCATCTCAAGACTTAGAAGGACAAAGAGGATAAATATGAAAACATTAGCAATTATATCAGAGAGCGATGTGGAAGCAACATACGCATATATGAACATTCAACTATAAAGACATACACCGTAACATTTCTCAGCATTGAACATGTATATTTACAACATGGATTATACAACTTACATTATATAATTTAAAAGAAAGTTTTAAAAGTCTATGAACATGTATGCTAACTAGGATCTACATAATAGGTACAACCTGAACACTGATCACTTCCTATCTTTTCTCCCATTCTAGATACGAACATAGAAAAGACATGAAACAGATAAATCAACATAAAGATGGCATGTGGTTGAAATGATATAAATATTGTGATGGCATACTTAAAATAATTTAAGAAAGAAGGCAAGAAAAGGAAAATTTTATTTAAGGTAGAGAATCAGGTAAGCCCAAGTTATTAATCATATTTCAATGAACATGTATTACTATGGTGTACTTAGCACAACATCCCATATATTATTGGGCCCATTCCCTGTGTACCTTGTACCATTAGGGATCTCCCCGCATACCATGTACCATTTGGGAGGTTCTAGTCAACATTAATACTTTCCCTCTCTAATAGGGATATTAATGAACACCATCAATAACTACATTTCATTTTCTTTCTTTAATGTTCTAATGTTTAAGGCAGACGAGTACCATAATATATGCACATCCAAGCAAGTTTATGCAAATAAATGCAAGCAAGTAGGGGGATAAGCTTCAATTTGATAGAATTGTTTGATCTTAAAGTGGATCTTCTAAAATTTTGCACATACTTATATCATCAAGTAAAACTAGTCATATAACTGTATCCACGTACCTGAGTTCATATATTTCTTAATGCATCCTTGATCATCTAGCAATCTGGTCACCACCTGATTAATAACAAATATTCATCGTCAATATAAGGTTCACCATTATTAATGGTATTTAGGTCCAGTTTAGGGTTTAGGCCAAATCTAGGTTCAAACTGAACTTAACTGGTTTATGATATTTTTGTACTAATCTAAAGGTCATTATTTAGCTCTGGCTCAATTTTCGTAATTTTCTAATGATTGGTCTATTTTCATAATTAATATGAGACCAAAAGCATCTACTTCAACATTAATGTGGAAAGACCTAATAATTTTGCTTAATAATTTGATCAGCTATGATATTTAGTTTTCACATGATATTAGGTTACAATGATATTTTCTCAAATTTAGTATACATCATATACTAATTGTACCACTTAAATGAATCATTCTCATCCAAGTTATATATTATTGATTTCAGTGTCTCAAAAGTCTGATATAGGGGTTCCATAATAAAGAATATACTTTTTCAAAGTTTGTGGCTATTTTTGGGTCATTTATTGACCAAGGGAACTATTTTTAATCGAATTTCTATGTATGTTAATTGAGATATTTACCTTTTGATATATTATCTGAGTCGTAGGATATCCAGGTGGCTATCATGATTGGTTGTCGTATGGCCCTGGAGAGGGAGCACACAACTCCCACTTGGTTTGCACTGATCCAACTAAACTAGATGGAGTCTGAAATTGGTTCTTAATCTATCCTCATGTCTTCTCACTCTCACCCAAGCCAGAGTTTGTCGATCGCCCTACCTCTGTGTTTCTGATCATCAATTTGAGATAGAAATTTTGGCGAGATTCTAGCTCTAAAGGTTTGTGTCCTCATCTCACTATGAAGCATCACTGCAGGGGAAGGAAGAGAATAGGAATTTGTCTGTCTCCCTGCCCCTTCTCAGTCCAACGGTGGAGTCATAGGCTAGCTAGTTGGGCACTGCCATGGTGAAGGTCAGAAAGGGGAAGAGTCAGTGCTGGGTGTTGAAATCATTGTGTCATCCAAGGAGGTACCTTTAACTCAAGGTTAGACATGTGAGCTCAATCTCAAATCTATCCCCAAGTTTCTATTATCTCAGAGATTAAAAAGGAGAAAGACCTGACCTTCACAATGAAGTAATGAGTAGGGATGGTTGAAGGGGGGTTTGGCACTATAGGGCATCTTGGTCCTTCCTGCTGCTACCACATGAACCAGGAAGAAGCGCCAGTCTTCTTGATCAGAACAAGGCCATCTAGAGATTCAAGATGCTCCCTCATATTCAATGCATTCATTCCATTTCTATAAAATCGTCCTAAAGATGCTCCCATCTGAACTACTGTGTCTGTGGTGGTAGTTTGCCTTTGTTGTGGAGGTTGGGAGCCTCATAGATGATTTTTCTGGGGTGCGGGAAGCTCCATGGTTGTGAAGAGCTTGCGATCATGGCTTATACCTATTGTGTTTCCCCATGGCACCAAGAACATCCAGATCCTCAGTGGCCTGGTCACAAAGCAGATCCCATTGCCAGATTAGGTAAGGTGCCAGGAGATGGATCTCCCATCTAGGTCTCTGATCAGCTAGAGTTGTAGTCATCCAATGAGTCAGGTCTACAATCGACATTTGTAAGCATTATAGAAATAATTCTAGAACTCTATGGTGGTCTACCTTTGTGCCAAACTTTGCTTCTTAAATGTCCATCTTCTCCTATCATCAATGTCCCCCTTCTTTAAAAGCCACTAAGAGAGAGAGGGTATTGTTCTCCCTCATCTAGTCACCGAGAGGGATGAGTGAGGGGTCAGTCTGTTTGTAGTTGTTCTAATCATGGTTTTTCAAAGGAGACTTCCTATGATCACTCCATTTTGATCGGATCAGTTGCCACTTCAAGGGAGTTTTGTTCCTCCATTCTCGGAAGTCAGGGATGACTAGGTAGTCTCACCTCTTCAGAGTGGTGGTTGGTAGGGTGCCACACATCCCATCAACCTAATGGTATCATGAAACATATTGCATTGGTCACTCGACTGTATTCTAAAATCATTTGGACTTTCCCCTTTAATCAAAATATCTAATATTTAACACTTGCATAACCTTAAATAGGAACCTCATTCGTTCATGAAGCTTTAGGCATATACTAATAATATCCTAAAGTACATTTATTCAATTTGGAGTCCCACATGTTTGTCCATTAGTTGATTCCTTTCAATAACATCGATATAGGAGTAGATGGTCAAAGATAATGATCAATTTCTTAAGTTGTAACCAAACCACTTCAATGCACTTATTGTGGTCATGATACAACCTCGAGTTCTTAATGAACTATTGATATTCATGTATATCGTGAATGGATGTATAAGCACATAATTAACCAATTGGATTAGATAAATATATTCCTCGTAATTGACATAAATTATGTGTCATAATCATAAATTGGAATTTTATTTTGACAAGAATCAACAATTGAATAACCAATTACTCAATTTGGGATCAATCATCTACACAATATTCATAGTCCTTCAACATCATATTGGGTGACAAAACCCTAAAACTTGGGTTATTACACACTCCGTCGATGACTACATGGAGATGTCCAGGGGGCAGATCGAGACATGTGATAGTGAGGTTAACACCCATCACACCTAGAAGATGGTAACAAGGGAAGATACATACATTGCTAGCTCCACCAAGTCCTCGCACATCCATAACCCAACACTTCAAATATGTGCATTGGGTGATCGTGAACTACCTCTTGGAGAAGCAGGACAGTCAAGGGGCAGTCAGCATGGTTAACCACTACATTCTGTGGTGTGCCATGATGAGGAGGAAGGTGAATGTGGAGAACCTCATAATTCGTCACTTTCACAACTCTTTCAAAAGGCAGTACAATTTCATGCTAATGAGCGACATGATGATGTTTACTGTGCATCATATTGGAGTTGGAAATGACCAATACACCCTCATGAAGGACATAGCTATGTGGTCCAAGTTAGACTTGGACTACCTCATGCATGTTGCAGTGATCAAGGCAGACAACAAAGGGTTTCTCTACATCTTTGGTGAGAACTGGCACAAGATTTTACTATTGGTGAATGCACGATTTGCAGGTCAGATGTTTAACATGGACGCTTTTGTCCTAGACACTCAGGGAAACATACATTAGGCACACAGTGTTGTAGGCACCTCTTCTTTGACACCATGGATGCCATGATTTCAGGACGATGAGCAGCATGTCGGGGAAACCTTCCATGACATTCCACATCAGGATGTACCCCACACTGAGGTGCCTACTTCTTTCTAGAAACCTCCTCAATCTGAGTAACATGCCCCGAAATTTGACATGGGAAACCTTTACGAGATGCTAACATGCATTCAACATATCATCATCAACTTCCAAGTAGATTCAAAGTGTTGTTTCAATGCACAGAAAGAGGTTTGAAAGTCTTTCTCCCTACCTAAACCTCCAACCTTCTAGCAACAACAACCGCCCTAGGACTGGACCACAACTAATGATTGATCATCAGGCAGTGAAAAAGAACTCGAGGCCAAGATGAACACTTTCAATGACTATGTTTACCCACAATAGTTGCATACCTACCATCCAAAGTTTGAGATTTGCTTGAGGAAGAGAAAAATATTAAGGTTGGGGTTGTGGTTGGGTGTACCATCTTCTATCATTTTTGGCTTTTGCTTTCCTTTATCTTTCTTTTATGCATGCATGTTTATCTTCCATGTTTCTTGCATTTAGAGTAAAAAAATTGCTTATTAAGACTTTTATCTTGTAATTTGTAACCTTTTTACTTTTTAGGAAATAGAGTGAATGTAATAGATAAATGCTTATCTTTATGAATAAATGCATAATTTTGATCTTAAACTTGTTGATCTCTTTCTTAACTAGCTCATTCACTCTTTCCTTAAGTTTGGCAATCAACCTAAGGTTATGCCTCTTATTAATATTTTGAAATGTTATTACCTTGATATATGTTGCACATGACAAACCCATGTTTTAGGACCGTTGGAAATAGCTAGATTTTGATCAAAACTCCAATTCACATTATTCACAGATTACCCCTCACTACTATAGATATGACATATTTTGTTAGTTTTTTTTTCAAGAGAAACTGATTGTGTACTCTTTAGCATTGGTTTGTTAAAGACAATCGCCACGGTTGACCAACTGAGGAGCAGTTGAGAAAAAATAGGTCGCATTTTTTTCCTATTGTTGGTTGCTTCTCAAAGCAAATGACAAGATATATATGTTGGGTTTTATGGCCTCAGAGTAGGCAGCAAAAACAAAAATTTTACTGGCCATTAACCCATAATAAAAGTTCACCTCAATGACTATATAATGGGAAGGATAGTTTTAGCGAGATATACCTAGTCCTGGGGCTTGCCCATTGACAATACCTCACATCCATGTGTGGTCTTCAATGCCATGTCTTGGATGGTGTCTATGCAGCTCCTGGTCTTCGCCATGGACTCTGGCCTCCACCACGGACTGCGGTTGATGTGTCCTCCTGAGTGGAAGACATCTCATGCCTCTGTAGTTAGTCCACACAGACCACTTGGAACTCCTTCCATTCTAGAAGAACTGGTAGGAAGGAGATGACCCTCTTGTTGGCATACTAGCACCAACCTACTCTCCAAAACTCAGACTACTTTTCTTCAGTTATTTTTCCCTAGTTGTGCCTCCCTAGTCAGGTAGCACTTGCTTGAGCTCTCCCGATTACCAAAACCAGTGAGGACAACAACTTTGTAGAGAAACTGATGTTCTAAGTTGTGTGTTTTGAGAAGCCCCTAATACCCCTCTATTTGTAGTAGAGGGCAGGGTCAGTGTTCCCAGTCTGTTCAGGAGAAGAAGGATCTAGAAATTTCATGAATAGTTTGTACTGTGGTAGGCGAACCGATCATTTCATAACTGAAATGGTCATTTGGCAAGGTGAGCCAATCGATTCACTAGTGAACCAGTCAGTTGGGAGTGTGAACTGGTCATTTCACTTCCCAAACTTGCCTGCAATTGACTTTCTTCAATCATTTCCAATTAATTCAAAGATTAATCCTTATTCCAATCGAATTGAACAAGTGAAACATGAACGTTTTCTTCCAACTGGGAAAATCCCAATTTCCTCAGTTGGCAGGACTTTGAGGTGCCCGGTTCACCAAGTGAACTGGTCGGTTGGCTCACACCAGCCGATCGGCTCACCTAGGTGAACCGGTAGGTTGGCAGTCCTGACACTCTAACCAACTAGTTCAACATTTGAACTTGATAATTTCAAGTCCAGTCAGTCAATTGTATGTTTAATTGAGTACCTAAACACCTTTGCTATCAATCTATACATCATTCATGGATAGTCTTCTCTTCCAGGGGTATCCTATATGTGTGACCCTACAGGTTCCAATTTATGTTAGCAGTGAATGTTCATAACAACTTATGACATCAAAATCAATGAGAGGAATCTAGTAACTCATCATTTCTACCCAAGTAACTCAAAAAATTGGAGAACAACTTCAACCTACAATATGTGATTAGTGTTATAGTGATCGTATAGTACCTTTGTCGTTGACATCCATATTGAACTCGAGGCATGGACCGTCATCCTCTTCAACATTCAATCCATGTTCTTCGACTTAGAGTAGACTGTCTGAGATGCATTTGAGTTCACATATCATATATTTAATCACATGAGTATGGCAATACTATTCTCAATCTCTCTTATCAAGGGGCCCTAGATATCATACTCCTTGTAGGAGGGACAAATCCCATCTCTATCAGTCAAAGTCTATCCCCATGTGTCAAAGTCACCCAATCATCAACGTTATACACAACCCATGTTTTAGGACTGTGTTTGATGATGTCAAAGTGTACCCAATCACATGTGATGAGTGCAGTGATTTTAGGTCTAAGAACCACTATCACCACTATCACTATGAGAGACGATTGTGACTACCATTCCATGGTATCCATGTATCACTCTCATGGGGGGTATGTCCGATATATTGTTCTCTAACATATATATGTGTGCTTGACTTGATATCATATATCATAACTAATGAGACTCTATCATCAGTCAACACACTCTAGTCTTATGTATTATTTTTTTCTATTTTTATTCCATAATAATATTTGAGTAGGGACATAATAAGAATGTATGTACTCTTATCATACATATGGTCTCATTGTTCAAGTCACGTACTTGAAAGCATATGTCATCGAATCTCATTATTCTTTATACATATATCATGTACGTGTCATCATATCTTGACTGAGATAAACATAATAGATAGAATTACCTTTATTATTATCAAATCAGGTATCTAATGCCTCATCGTAATGATCAAATGATTGGCTCTCTGGGCATACTATACCAACAAACTCCCACGTGCACATAGAGGAAATCACCCATGAATCATATTCCAGGTGATCTTTACATGTCCATCACTTTCTACTGCACAAGTGCTTTTATAGAGGGTAAGCAACACTTGCTTCAAGTCGGTATATTTCATGTTTCACATCCCCTCACTGTACAACAACTCGTATTATTTGGAAGTGTTGTAGTATGCTATCTGAGATTCCTTTGCCTAACCATTAGCTCCATTGTTGTTACAGTATTACTACTGAGTCATCTATTGTCATAACCTCCTACGAGTTCATCCATATGAACTTCTAGATCCATACAATATCCTTTATAGTGTTCATAACACTAAGGTACTCAACTTCTTATTGTAGAATTAATCAATTCTTATTCCAAGGTCAAACACAATTTTGTCATTTCAGAATCTTGCATTGGTGTAACTCTTTACACCCAACTTTTCCTTATTACCATAACTAAAGAAATAATTCTTTTAGTGCTTCACAAGTACACAAAGATGTCCTTCATGGTCTTCCAGTAACTCTTACTAGAGTTTGATAGATATCCATTCGTCTTGTCCCATACATATGACATAATTGGATATTTAAATCATCTTGTCATACAAGATGATGACTTTTTTTCTTCTTCTTGTCATGTCCAATATGTACAAGATGATGAGTTCGTATATTCTTTTCATGTTCAATAAATACAAGATAAGTAGTTCATATTTTCTTGTCATGTCCAATACATACAAGATAACGAGATGAGTTCATATGTGATATATCCGATTATGAATGCATATGGCATCTATCCATGTGTTCTGTATTCTACATAAGAATTGGGACACTTGGCTCTTGAGAGACTTACTCCATAGAACATGGACAAGTTCTCTCTCACCATGTTGAACTCATTCAACATCTAGCCAAAGTATGTTCTCTTTCCTAAGACAAGAATCCCACTTGATCTATATCTAGAGATCTTGATTCCTATCACATAGGATGCTTCTCTAAAACCTTTTAAAATGCACTTCATTGCCAGATTTAGTACTATAAGGATGATACTCCCCATCAATATGTGGAATATATATATGCTCCCACTAAATTCTTGTAATCACACATGACATCTTCATTCTAACTCAACTCAAAGTCTTTGACTATCTTGTAAAATCGAAGATCAAATTCTAAGGTGCTTGCTTCAATCCAAAGATTGATCTATGCAACTTTCCATACTTTATTTGCATTATTGGATTTATAAAACCTTTAGACTGTGTCATGTACACATCCTATAGAATATTCAATTTAAGGAATGCGGTTTTAACATCCATATGCCAAATATCATAGTCACATTAAGCTACAATAGCAAGCATTATCTTGATGGATTTATACTTGGTAACTGCTGAAAAGATTTCATCATGTTCAACACCTTGATCTTTTTAGAAACTCTTTACAACCAAATTACCCTCCATGTGAGCCTTCTTCTGGAAGACCCAAAAGTACCCTATGGGTTTTACCCCTATAGGTGGATCAACCAAAGTCATACTTTATTTATATACATGGAGTCCATCTTGGATTTCATGGCTTCAAGCGATATCTCAGTTTCTGGCTCTCATTGGCTTCTAGGTAGACTGTTGACTTATCAAATAGGTCATTGATCCTTGGCAGAGGATACTTGTTCTTTATGGTTACTTTATTCAACTGTCTATAATCAATTCATAACCACATCGATCTGTCCTTCTTCTTAACAAAGAGAATCAGAGCACCCCATGCTGAAGTACCTGGTCAGATAAAACCTTTCTCAAGCAACTCTTGCAGTTGTTTCTTGAGCTCTGCCATCTCATCATGTGCCATTCTATATGGTGTTTGTGCTATTGGTTGCATGCCCAAAATTATATTAATCTTAAAATCAATCTCTCATGGTGGAGGAACACCTAGAAGTTCCTCAGGAAACACATCTTCAAATTCCCTAACAATCAGAACTTCAGAAAGATTAGAACTTTCTATTATGGTGTCTACCACATGAGCCAAGAATGCAAAGCATCCTTATCTTATCAGCTTCTCAGCTACCATAATTGACACAAGACAGGTTGGAAGAATCTTTCTATCTCCCTGAAAGATCCATGTGTCACTGTCATCTGCGAACACAACTTGCTTGGAATCACAATCCAAGACAACCTTATACTTTTCTAGGGTGTCCATCCCAAGAATTATATCAACCATGTGCATCTCAAGTGGTATAAGATCCACCTGAATGCGATGTTCAGAAAAGGAAAGAATGCAGGGAGAACACACCTCCCGCAGCACTGCAGATCCCAGCAAAGGGGTTTCTAACAACAGACTATATGCTCTACGACTAACCATCATATTGCAGTCAAGTATCACTTCTCACGTGATAAAAGAATGCGTATCACTCGGATCAATCAAAATAGGTACAAAGTAGGATGAAGACATATCAAAATGATATAGTTTCATCTAACCTGTCACAACTCGAGGGTTCACTACTGCTTCGGGTTGATTCATCGCATAGAATCTCACCATTGCTTGTTGTTGACCCTATGCTCGGCTGTTGGGTGCCGACGAACCAGCTTGAGATGCTTGTCCATGTCCTCTAGAGCCACTTGAAAACTATCATCTCTGAGAGCCTTGTTGACTCTGCCTCTGCCTCTGAGGTTGAGTCACACTTGCATCTCTAGCTCGACAATCTTTCATCAAATGCCACATCTTTCTACATATAAAACAACCACTAGTCTCCTTCTATGGCCTGGGTGGTCCTGTTACTGACATTGAGGCTGAGCTGTGGGCTCCCTCAGGCGGTAAACTATAGCCTCTACCCCTACTTGATGTCCATTGCGTCTGCGTATTAAATCTTGGTGGTGCTATTGGTGCAAAAAATCTCGGTTTCTTAAAACTCTCAGACCTCTATCCTTGAAACTATGTGTACACCTTCTTTCTCTTAGTCTGATGCTTCTCAATCACTTCTCTTTCTATCCATCTCACGAACTCCACGAAGGTGGCGAACCTCTCCCTGTTCTCTAAAGAAGAAACAAGAGGAGACAATTCAGCATTCAACCCCTTCTCAAAATGCTGAATTCTCTCTTCATCAGTAGCTGCCATATGTAGACAAAACTACAAAAGCTCCATGAACTTAGCTTCATACTCGCTAATGTTCATTGGTCCTTGCCGTAACCTCTCAAACTAAGAGATATTCTCATCTAGAAACATCTTGTGGAATTAGCTACTGACGAATTCTCGTCAGAATTCTTCCCATCCGATCTCAACACCTGGCCTCTTGCCCTCTTCTATTGTCCACCAGTGGCCAGCACTTCCTTTTCGAAGGTACACTACATGCCCCACCTTCTCTACTTCAGGGATATTGAGGATTCTAAAGGCCTTCTCCAACTCAGTCAACCACAAGTCAGCATTTGTTGGATCAGCTGTACCAAGATAATCTGTGGCTCCAACCCGACGAAGTCATTCAAAAGTCTTGCCGGCTCCCTGTCCTTCATTATGGGTTGGTGCCCTAGGTGTAGGTGGTGGCATCCTATCTGCCATATGTGTCATGGTTGCCATGAACTACCCAGATAGATCATGGAAGGCTAGGTTTTCCAGTACAGCTTGGTTAAGCTAGGGATGTTCAGGTACTGGTTCCTCCCTATCCTGATCCCTTACACCTCTTCCTGGTGCAGCAATGCTACTCTCAGTAGCATGTTCTTTGTGTGATCCAGACATCTTTACGTTCTTCTTCTCCTCCTATATGAGTAGAAGACACTATCAGATAATAGGAAGACACTAGAACAGACTCAACAGCCTTAATCCTATGTATCTGTAGACTCGGCGAACCTAGAGCTCTGATACCAACTAAACTGAGACGACCCGACACCAAATCAGACCGTCATAGTGTAATTAATTGTGGAAGCAATCATTAACATAAGCATCAGAATTACTAAAAATCACTAAAATCTAAAACCATTTACAAAGAGATCCAAACAAAGGAAAACTCTTTTATCAAGAACCAATGTATTTCATTTACATCCTGGTTCATAACTTCATATCCTGTACCGTCTCTTCTTGAGGATTACAAGCATCAACTGCCTTGTTAAAACTATACATAGACAACAGAAAAACCTCGAGGCGTCAAGCCAAAATCTCAGATCGATTAATTAAAAGTACTAACTACTAACTCCGAGGACCTGAGAGTACATATATGACACATAGGACTCTCTATACAAAACACGACAGCCAGTGCCTCCACCTGGAATATCACTATTGTCCCTGTTGTTATTGCTGCTCTTCCCCTACAGTAGGGTTTCTGCCTCTTCTTCTACATTTACCTAAAAAGTTGGATCCCATAGGAGTGCGACAATTGAAATTGTCCCAGCGAGAGATATAACTCTCTGCCAAAAATATTATTCTTGCATATTAATAGAATAAAACTGAGCAAAAGAATCATATATGTTCATCAGCAGATAAATCAATGTCTAAATAGATTAGAGCAATATTCTTATTCAAATCATTTCAGCTATATCTTGATAAAGCAGCATGTCACTTATCCAATAAGGAATTGAAGAACATGTATATCATTTATCCATCTAAGACATGCTATGTAAGGTAACATCAACCAATGATTCTCATAATTCAACCTTAAGCAAATATGCTACACGGCTGATTACATTTTACAATTATACTTAAGCCCTAAGGAGATGAGGTATATCGCTCATACTCCAACCGACCATTGTGAAATCAAAATCGGTACCATACATAGGTCAATGGAAGAGCGGGATTCCCATGACCTCATCCTCCTCGGTCAGTGTGAGGACAAAATGTAGGACATCTTGTGTCTCTCCTAAATAGCTTTCCAGGGTATACTACCCACTTTGATATAGAGTTACAATGGTAGTTGTACTCTCTTCGCAATTGAGAGATCTCATGTTTATCTCACATCGATCTGGCATTAAACATTATCGGGAGATTTGTGATACATCCATCCCAGCATCGGGAGATTAGTGATACATCCATCCCGACATATATAATGAAGGATTGAGAGATTTAATGTTTATCTCATATCAATTCCTCCATTAGGGCGTAAGGATATTAATGCCCATAACCCCCACATACTCAACAGTATGCCCTCCAGGAGATCCCGTAGGAAAAACCTATTTCACCATCACCAACTACTGACGATGATGGATCTATGGTGAGGGCTCTACATGATAAGATTTCACTTGATTAATTAAGTACATTACCATATTCTTTTAGCATCAGTCAGGTTTTCAACATAAATTATTATAACAAATGCTACAAAGAATGTATAATACTTCTATCAAGTACTTTTCAAAACTTTATAGAGCATTGGGATCTCAATCCCTTACCTCATCATGGGCATTCTCATCACTTAACATCTCATCATCATGATTATGAAAAATGGGTATTCAAACCCTTAGTTCATCAAAGAACACTTGTTACCACTTATCAGGTAACTAAACACCTTCAGCACATCTTACCAAGGTAAACATGATACTTGCTACACAAGCATCTGACATGGCTCTCAAAGACCATTTAATTTCTTGTTACCTCTTACTAGGCAACAAAACATATAATGGCTCACAAGGCCCATAAAACAATTTCAAGTAAATAACACATCATAGCTCATACCTGTCTATGCTCATAATCTCATGATATCTACAGGGTTAGTACACATGATAACAGTTATATCAATTACATATTAGCACTAAGCAATGTAAGAGTAGCATCACAATTCCCTTATAAATGTTAGGATTTCCAAATTTCATATCAATTAGGGATACTCATCTCATTACCCAAAACCTAGGGTTATAGCTTATCGTCATATTGCCCAGGATTAGGGCTTCATGCACTTTTCCCCAAAATTAGGGTTTCACATACCTTCACCCTATATTAGGGTTTGGATTTCATATAGCCTTTCATAGCATCACCCTGGATTAGGGTTTCACATACCTTCATTATCTTGAAATAAGGTTCCTTATAACTTTTCCCTAGATTAGGGTTTCATGTAGCTTAACCCAAAATTAGGGTTTTTCATTATATTACCCTGAATTGGGATTTCTCATATCATTACCCTAGAATAGGTTTACATCATTATCCTAGATTAGGGTTACTCCTAGCATTGCCCTAAATTAGGGTTAGGGCTCATCAACCTTCTCAATTAGGGTTTCATGATCTCTTTATCAAGGATCATACCCTAATTACATATTATATTCATGTTGAGAGTGTTGAGGCTTAACCACTACATGATTATTATACATGTATGAATTCCTCTCTCTCTCTCATCCTCTCTAGGATGTTGATTACTTCAAGCTTGATTATATTAGGTCAACCCTTCATTCAAGTACATACATCTATGGTTAGCATAGTGTATTGAGTTACTTCTTCCATAAGTATCAAACGTTAACCACTCAAAAGGTATTAATCACTTAAATACCTTAAAGGTACCACCATTGTAATTACCTTTGATATACATCATTAACAATCATGGGGTTTAATAGTACTTACATGGTTTGAGTCAATTAGACCTTCAAACGGTCTTGAGGTACTAAACCTTCAAACGGTCATGAAGTATTTTGACCTTCAAACAGTCTTTGAATCAATTGCACTTCCAAACAGTCTGAACACCGTTAGACCTTAAAAGATCTTAATCTCAAAAACTCTAAACGGTTTGAGACTGTTTGAATTAAAAATTAATTAACTCCAAACGGTTTGAAATCACATGAGCAACTCATCATTGAAACTGATTGAACATCAAACAGTTTGAGACCGTTTTCTCTCCAAATGGTCTCAAGGCCATTTGGTCCAAACCACCTTGAAACTGAAAGGGTCATCTAGGGTTTCCTTCAATCAATCAATTGGACCATTGAAATACATGAAGTTATAGCCCTTGGATCTCGAACCATCCATCATAGCCCTTGAACTCCAAATGGTCTTTAGACCATTTGGTCTCAATCGGTCTTGAGACCGTTTGGGCCATTCAACATAGAAATCAACCCAATCTAATAAGGGTTTCAACCAATCAACTCGATTAGGGTTTGTAATCAATGGATCATCCATTCTTGAATCCATTATAATTAAATCAATTTGAGCCATTGGATCTTCATCATTCACATCAGCAATTAACCCCAAATGGTCTTGAGACCGTTTAACCTCAAACGGTCTTGAGACCATTTTCTCTCAAACGGTCTTGAGACCTTTTGGTCATCAACATTGCAAACCGTTTACTCAAGATATTAATTGAGGTGTGTGCTAAGATGGCATCATCATCTTCAAGCTACACACCTTCGAAATTTGTTGTTATTCTTATGGTAATTTCATCAACTAATTGAAAGGAAATTCGGGAATGAAAAAGGAATCAACATACGATGAAGAAATGAAGTCAATAATGATATTTAAGGGTTCAAGTTATATAACTGATAACACCAAATTTTGTGATATTTTTGGCCTTTATTCTGTTATCAAAACTGCCCTTTTCTGCTATTTTCCTCTCTTTTATATGCACTTTCGCAATAATTGGCCAAGCGATGCTCTCAAACCAATATTTCCATCTTTTGCAGAGTTTTCCTCCTATTTTGGCCCATTTAGCACCAATAAGGCCATCCCGGCCCACAAATAAGTCTAAGTCTCTTCCGGCCTTCCTGACGCCCGATATCACCTCTGCCCGACGGGGTAAAGGGACTCCATGATGCGCGAGAAGGGGTGTCGTGCGAGAAGAAGCTGACGGATGATACATTTTCTTACCCGACAGGGAGCCAAGCTCGCCCAACAACCCAGCTTGTCAGGTGACACAGCCACCCACCGGCCGGCACCCTCCCGTCACGTGACCGATAGCCGATACCCCTGTGCCGTGCAAATACAAGTATCGTCCGTCTCCCGACCCGCAAATAAGGAGGGCACATGGCGCTTCAAGCACCATAAGTTCCCCCAACCGCTGCCTATAAATAGCAGCTACAGGGAGACGAAAAGATAGTTCTGACAGTTCGGAGAGTTCGGACAAGCTTGGGCAGTCCAAGAGTCGGGTGATCTTTGGAGGAAGCTGCGAGAGCAGGCGTATCGTGCTCCAGTGTCATACTGGGTGACACTAGGTGAGCTCTTCCTCATCCCGAGATGGAGGGGACTGGTTCACCTAAGACTGTACCGGGTGACACTGAGAGCCGGTATCGGCCGATGTAGATGCGCGACACGAGTACCCGATAGTAAAATAAGCAGCTCCATGCCTGACACGATATCGAACCCGATATGCTCCGCCCGTCATGCGTGTCGCCCGACTTGAGAATATCGGCCAGGTCCTTGAGCGATGCAGTCTCCCACCACAGCACGCTGCCCGAGAGTGTGTGCCGCCCGACACGGCTGTATCGGGCTAGGCCCCTGTCCGATATCAGGCGGGATGGTTATTGTAGCCTTTCGTCCTTCTACATCAAGAAGGCGACACATATCTTTATTTCTGTCATTTAATTCCTTTTACTTATGCATTGTAATTAAGACCTCTGAATGCTTAAAGGAATGGAAATGCTTAATTGCTTGCTGCTTTATGCTTGGTGTAATATGTTGGATGACTGCTATGTTTGATATCCTAACTCTAGCTTGCATGTTTTGGATCGCGTTTCGCTTAGCTACCGAATCGTGTTTTCCCTTCGCAACAACTTCGAGAGTTGTGTTGTGGCTCTAGTGTTTGGTCCGATTCTGGAGTATGAGAGTGCCCGGAACAGAGTTGCTTTAGTTACCTTTCCACTCTAATTTGAGTCCAGTGACCCCGAGAGTGGAACCGATGCCTTGTTAGAGGTGCCCGCTTCGAGAGGAGGGGTACAGGACTAGTTCTACAGCCGCTTGTTTTACCGCAGTTCTATCCTTCGTACCTTGCCTTAGCTCCAAGTATATCCTTCTGTTTCTATTGCATGAAAACCCCTAAAAACTGCTAAATGCTTAAAACCTTAAATCTTTCTAGTAACTCCACTTGGAGATAGTTTTCTTGTTTTGTTCGTGACATCTTTATGCTTCCCTCCTAGGGAATTTATCATCCCTTTATACCTGTCGGAGTGTAGCGTGTCGATTCTGGGTTGTCAACACTACCCCCCCTTGTCCCTGTGTTCGACCCTGTATATCTACTTCGACCCAGTAAGCAAAGTTGCGGGGGCCTAGAAGGATTCAGGTTTATAAATGTTAAAGCTCGACTACCTCAAATCCGCCTCCAATTTTAGGACGCGTGATTTAGGCCGGTCAACTTTTTGGCGCCGTTGCCGGGGACAAGGCAAAAATGGTACTATTGACGAATCCGAATCCACTAACTACACTCCTGTGCCTCAAGCTTGGAAACAAGTTTGACAACACCCCTTTTTTTCTTTTTCTTTTCTTTCCTTTTTGAAGCTATTTATTCTTAGCCTAAGCTAAATAATTCAATTTTCTGACTTGATTTTTCGTTCCATTCTTTTAGGAACCCTGAAGAACAGATTACTGTTCCACCGAGCTCCGACACCATTCAACCAATCGACAGAGCACAATCACTGACATTATGCCTCCCCGCGTTAACCCACAACACGTTGAAGGGGAATAGTAGGGAAGGCCTAGGGATGAATCACCTCTGCCAAGCGACAACGATCGCTACGACGGAAATGATCAGCAGGAAGATCAGGAATCGGAGCACTCTGAGGAAGGCCGCACCCATGTCAGGCGTCGTCACCGTCATCGACACAGGCGACACCAGCGCCAAGAACAACAGGGAGGCAGCAACAACGACGACTCAAACGAAGAAGAGAAGACTCTGAGGGAGCTAGCCTCCACTAAGGCTAACAATTCTAGATGCCCTGTCGTCGTTCCGCGATTCAACGCCGCAAACTTCAAACTCAAGCCATCCGTCATCTCCATGATTCAGAACAAAAGCTTTAGAGGGAATTCCAAGAATGACAATCCCTACCACCATTTGGATGCTTTTAAGAACATCTGTGATACTATCAAGATGAGGGGAGTTCCCCAGGAGGTAATCTACTACAAGGTCTTCATCTTTTCGTTGGAAGATAAAGCTCTATCATGGTACCTAGGGCTACCCCACCAGGCTGTGAACGGATGGGGAGCATTGGTTGATGCATTTGTAAATAAGTTCTACCCAACTGAGAAGACGGTGAGAAACAGACAAAGGATAACGTCGTTCATGCAAAAGCCTAATGAGAACCTCCATGACGCTTGGGAGCTATACCAAGAATATCAGAGGGACTGCCCTCACCACAACTACAAGAAAGGGTTCTTGATCACTACCTTCTATAATGGCCTTACTCCCAAAGAAAGGGTTTCATTGAACACAGCAGCCGGAAGTGACTTCCTGGGGAAGAAGCCGAGTAGGTCCGAGAAGATCATCAAGAACATGGCCGAGCTGCAAGCCGGCACTGACTATGACAGATCTGACCGTGGCCAAGCTAAGAAGGTTAGTGAAGGATCTTCTTTTGAATCCAAGGCGCTGGAGACAATCACTTCTCAGATCTAGAGGATAGCTATGGATGTAAAGCAACTAAAAGAATCTGGCAGAAAGGGTAAGAAGCAAGTTGAAAAGGTAATGAAATGTGTAACGTGTGGAGAAGGCGGACACGGGGTAGACAGTTGCATCTACACCCAACCAGACGCATCAAGCGATTCCGAATCTGAGGATGAGGAAACTGAGAAGGTGGATTTTGTGAATTTCAAAAGGTCGGACCACCCTAGTTTCAGTTATGGCAACAAGGATGCAGCTAAAAATGTGCATCAATTGCAAGGCGCCTCCAAGCAACCTCAAGCTTTTGAGCAAGGGGAGGACCAAGCCAATACCCCAAAAACACTCATTTACCATCAAACAATGGGAACTTCCAAGCACAGGGGAAGTATCAAGGGCCTAACCGAGAACAAAGCAAGGGCACGGGCCAGGCAGACGTGGTTGGCCAGTTATTTAATTTTGTCATGAAGCAAGATACGATCAACAATCAACTGGCGCAGAGTGCGTTATCAAATTCCGGTGTCTTGAACTCGTTGCAAGTACAACTGGCGGACATGAAGACGCACCAACGCCAGATCGACCAGCAGCTAGCTCAATTGGCTGAAATTGTGAAGAATCCATCGGGAAGGATTCCGTCCAATACCGAACCGGCGAAAAGAATAGGACAATGACCGTAGAAGCAGGGATGAAGATGCAAGAAAAATAAGCTTTGAGCGTCCAGCTGAAGACGAAAAATGCAGCGCTTCTCAGGGAGGCCAGGCAATCTTTGTACAGAAAAACATCGGGCCACACATTTATTCTTTATTATATACTTCATTCAAAGGCCAAAATATTTAATCAAAGTATTTCTTTGTGGTCCTACAGAGATGGCCCACACCAAGATAACGGCTGTCCCCGTTGACTCTCAGGGTAGGAGGATCCACCCCGAGACTGCGGCTGGAACCTCCAACGCCGGGCGGTGCCCGAATCCAAGACCAGTCGAGGCCTCTACAATAGAAAAGAGGGACAGGGTTGGAGAAGCGGCAACTCCAACTCCAATTCTAACTCCAATGCCCCCAGCAGTAGCAGCAATCCCGGAAGCCTTGGCGGAGAGCTTCGAGCCAAGAAACGAGGAGCATACTCGCCGGTATGCTGAGCTGGTGCCCAAAATCTACCGCCCTAGCAGGTTCTGCCATGAAGCATCATTTGCTAATCTGGGAATCAAGAAGAGGCTGAAGGCCGTCCTCGCCGTAGCGGGACTGAAGAAAATCTGTTTCAGCAGGTCTTCATCGTACACTAGGCTGACAATGGAGTTCATGTCTTCCCTCCACCGGGTAAGAAATTCACCGGCGGAGAGAAAAGAATTCGGAGGGCCAGACAGACTCCAAGCCCGACTCTACAACTTGGAGTGCACAATCTCCGAGAAGTTTCTGAACCAGATCTTCTCTTCAAGAGAGGAGGAGAGAAATCTGATGGACAACGGTGAGAGAATCACCGAGGGAGACGGGTTCGATCCCGTGAAGCTCTGGAGCAAGTTAACCGGCAAATCTTTGTTCAAGCCGGGAAAGAAGGTGCATGCTATGCACTCATGCTTCTAGAGGATAATACACAAACTGGTGGCATGCCTCTTGTTCAGCAAGTACGAATCCAGCAATATATACACGGAGGAGCTCCATGTCATGTGGCACATAATGGAGGGCCGAGTGATCAACCTCAGACGATTCTTGATGAACAAACTGCATCCGATGAAGGAAGCTACCAAGGACAACTGCATGGGCGGAATAGTCAACCTTATTGCAGAGGGGCTCGGGTACCCGAAAGAGACACGCAGCCTTTCGAGGACGCAGGGCGATGAGGTAATCGACACCAAGTACCTGATCAGGGCCAGTATTATCAAGAAGGAGGGGAGAGACTTTTTCTATAAGTTTGCAAGGACGAATATACTCCTCCCAATCCCTCACTGCGCTGACTGCGACACAGACAAACTAGTCTTCACCGTCACAGAAATTGAAGCCGTGGCGGCAAACACAGCCCAAGCCGCCACCACAAGAGTCCAAGAGAGGACAACTCTAGAGCTATCGAAAACCACTGCTGATAGAATTGTCGCCACTCCATCCACATCAACTACCGCCCCTGCAAGGACGGTGGTAGCTGAGAAGGAACCGGTGATCGTAGAGGTCACTGAGACATCAACTTCAGGAGCTGCCACGGGAGAAGCAAACACAGCCCCCGACATCCCTGAAGGGCCTGTAGAGGCAGAAGAAGCACCTGAGCTGGACACCAGTAATGAGGTGTTCGCCGAGATCCAGGGAAGGGAGCTCGAAGGTGCGCGGTAGACACCGACACCGGTGTCCCCTGTCAAGGCTGCTGGAAGGATCGTCGAGGATGTAGAGGTGGAGCAGCATCTGCCCACACCACGACCATCTTCACCAAGACATGAAGGCGAGGTAGAGGCGGCCGCAAGAGGGCCAACACCTCGCCCAGCAACATCTGCCACGTGAACAATTGAGATAAGTTCTACCTCGTCTGGTGGACCATCACACGGGCAGGATGTCGTGAGGACGGAAGGGAGGCCCACCGGAGCTTCCCCGTCACTCAGAATGACGCTCGGGCATGAGCTCGACAGGTTGCGGGAGGTAACAGATACCAACTCTGACACTTGTATTTCCCTAACCCGCAAATATGCGTCTATTCAAGACAGGTTGAGCAGCCGAGAGCGAGAGCTACATAGCGGACTAGAGGCCGTAAATTCAATAATGCAGCAAGTTCTCCAACGCCTTGACAAGATCGAGGAGAGGTTGGATAAATGGGACGACCATCCACGCCGAAGGCAGCCGAGACGGTCGCCGTCACCCCCTAGCCGTGCTCTCCATCATCTTCGTCAGCAACTTCCTCGGCATCAGGGTCACCCTCCCCCTCCAGTGGGCGGTCCTCAACACCCAAGGAGGGGACGCAACCGAAGTCCACCGACGGAGCTCCAGCCGGAAAGGCGATCTCCGTATGTCCCGAGGAAGAAAATCCCTCAATCCCTCTGGATGATATTGAAGATGATAATGGAGATGTCAGCATCGGAACAGACTCTTCTGACGAGTCAGAGGGAGAAAAGGGGGACGTGTACGCAGCCAATGAAAGACACTTTCCTCGAGGAAGACACTCGATGGCGGACAGGTTCCGTGAGCCATCAAAGATACCTTCCTTCGAGATGGCCGACTTCGACAGAAGGGCCATCGGCTACCTGTCGATCAGAGACCATAAACTGCTAGACAAGGTCCTAAGATCGAAGGCAGATGAAGAAGACGTTGTCTGGAGCGACAGCTACTTCTCCGTACGATGGGGAACTCTCCGCAACATGTTCCGCTCACCGGCCGTCATCGGAAAAAGGCTATTCAGGGTCCTCGAGAATGCTATAATAGAAAATATCAATAGTAGGACAGGTCGGAAGAAAATATACTGCGCCACCCCGACCTTGGCGAGAAGGTTGATGCGCAGAGAACTAGACTCCTCTGTAGTGTCCAACATGCTGCAGCACATTGAGGAGCATAACCCTAACCTCGTGTTGGCACCGCACAAGCACTGCAACATATGGTTGCTCTGCGTAGCAGACCTAAGGAACCATGAAGTCCGGCTCCTAAACTACAACCACAACGAAATGCCACACTCCGGGATCGCCTTCAGCCGCCCGGAAGACAAAAACCTGAGGCTTCTACCGGTGCGTCTTCAAAGAGTTATAAAGCGAGGAGCCAAACACCACAGCGGTGTTTGGAACTTCTTTTCTATTCGTGACTTCCCCGTCCAGGCTGAAGAGGGAAGCGGAAACAACGCCTTGGTCGTCTTAAGTGCCATTGAGGTGCTCAGTACATTTGGCAACTTGAGGGCCCTTAGGGGCTATTGTTTCTATCAACGAAGGGGCATCTACGCCATGCTGCTGATCAAGGACAAGCGCTATTTCTGGGATGCAGGGGTACCGGAGCAGCTGCTGGACAGTGACCTAGATGAAGACTCTTCTCAGACCAGCAGCCCCTCAGAAAAAGAAGAAGAAGTGGCGACCGTCAGACATGGGGCAGGCAAGGAACTGATGGTCCTTAAGAAAGTGCACAGGATGGAAGAAACTGCTTCGCCTAAAGCCATAGAAGGAACGATCAAAAACTTCAACCGTTTCTCGTGCGCTACGCTCACGCAGGAGCAGGTAAATGTAATCCTTCTGAAGTTAGCAGATGCTACCCCGAGGAATGTCATTTACAAGGTGGGCAATGTCGTAGTCCCTATTGATGAGCTAAGGGACGTGGTTAAAGAAGGAGGATGTTTGGCGATATTCGTATTTACCGCTTGCGTCCAAATATTACAACAAAAATTCGACCACGCATATATAGCCCATCCTATGCTGTTTAACGACGTTTGCCTAGCCGACGAAACAGGAGCACAGAAACTTTTTCTGGAAGAGTTAGGAAGCGGAGTCCCTAGCCAAATCATTCTACCAATTCTTCATTATAACCATTGGACGCTCCTAACGGTGTACACCTGGCAACGAGTAGGGATCTTTTACAATAGCTCGGATGGCAACAAGAACCATCCAATGTCGTGTACATCAGAACCGCTGTCATCCATCGAACGCTTAACTCGGAAATACTACGACGGGGTGACAAAGATGATACAACCATTCCTGGACACACAAGCAAACAAATGGCACGAGCTTCAGTTCTGTCACCGCAGCCCACAACAGATCCCATTATCCAACAACTATGGCATCCACATCCTGGAATGGATAGCGAATAAAGAGACGTCTGACCAGCTCCAACACATCGGTTACCACAACAAAATAGGAGAATATGTGTGGGAGATTCTATCTGACAAAAGCGTGCTCGTCGGCTAACCCTCATTGGATTAGCATTACCTTGCCTAATCTACTCCACAACTCTGGGACAGAGTGTGGAGTAAGTTTGAGGGGGGGTACTATGGTACCAGTGAGGGAGGTACAAAATTCTGTTAAATTTTCTAACTTAAACTTTTGATTCCCTTGTCTATCATGTATACATATACTTGTTCATATAAAACTCTTGGATACATATACATGTTCTTTGAAATTCTGAAAAAATTCTGAAATTTTTTTGCTTATTTCTGTTCCCATGCATATGTACAAAGTTGCTGAAATAATAATAAAAACCTAATGCAACTGCTTGCCAAGTTTATTTTCTTTGTGCTTAATGTGACGCAAGTCCTGTTATATCTTTTTGATAATGCTGCTTCAAACAAACAGAAGATTACGTTTTACCATGTCAAAATTTTCAAAAATATAATAATCTCGTAGACAGCTAAGAGACAGAGTACGGAGAAGGAAAAAGCTGCCCAAACAGCAAGTATCTCTTTGTTTCCCTTACCTAACAAAAATCCTAAAAAAGAGAGAGAAACCTTATGAGAGTGAATAAAAGCATGAGAGTTGTGCCCAATAAAATATATATATATATATATATACACCACTTGTTTTCCAAAAGTACCCATCTTTAGGCATGGTAGATCTGGGGCAGTGGTACGTAGGATGTGAAATCACTGCTCTAAAGCCAACTGGCTTGGACTGCAGGGACCACTTGCCCGTTAACGGACCCTTGCCTGGATGGACCGATGGGAAACAAGAAGAAAACCCAAAAAGCCTTAGCCTACCCTATACACAACTTTTTGCCCCAAAAATAAAGCTGTTTGGTGTGGAAGCTAACTTCGGAATCATACAACAACGTCTCACCGAAGCTGTAGAGAAATAATCTTACTTAAACAATAAGGCAGGAAAAACAAAAATCTTTTGTTCGTAATGAGACAGCATTATCTCTAAAGGCATTACAATACTTGTTTTACCCCTTAGCCTGAGAACGATACTGCGTAAGAAGAAGCATCGCTAAATAAAGTTTAAATATTGATTGAGGACAATCAAAACGCTATGTTTGGGGGAGTTGATAACACCAAATTTTGTGATATTTTTGGCCTTTATTCTGTTATCAAAACTAACCTTTTCTGCTATTTTCCTCTCTTTTATATGCACTTTTGCAATAATTGGCCAAGCGATGCTCTCAAACCAATATTTCCATCTTTTGCAGAGTTTTCCTCCTATTGTGGCCCATTTAGCACCAATAAGGCCATCCCGGCCCACAAATAAGTCTAAGTCTCTTCCGGCCTTCCTGACGCCCGATATCACCTCTGCCCGACGGGGTAAAGGGACTCCATGACACGCGAGAACGGGTGCCACGCGAGAAGAAGCTGACAGACAATACACTTTCTTACCCGACAGGGAGCCAAGATCCCCCAACAACCCAGCTTGTCGGGCGACACAGCCACCCACCGGCCGTCACCCGCCCGTCACGTGACCGATAGCCGATACCCCTGTGCCGTGCAAATACAAGTATCGGCCGTCTCCCGACCCGCAAATAAGGAGGACACGTGGCGCTTCAAGCACCATAAGTTCCCCCAACCGCTACCTATAAATAGCAGCTACAGGGAGCCGAAAAGATAGTTTTGACAGTTCGGAGAGTTCGGACAAGCTTGGGCAGTCCAAGAGTCGGGTGATCTTCAGAGGAAGCTGCGAGAGCAGGCGTATCGTGCTCCAGTGTCGTACTGGGTGACACTAGGTGAGCTCTTCCTCATCCCGAGAGGGAGAGGACTGGTTCACCTAGGACTGTATCGGGCGACACTGAGAGCCGATATCGGCCGATGTAGATGCGCGACACGAGTGCCCGACAGTAAAATAAGCAGCTCCATGCCCGACACGATATCGAACCCGATACGCTCCGCCCGTCATGCGTGCCGCCCAAGAGGGTGTGCCTCCCGACTTGAGCGTATCGGCCAGGTCCTTGAGCGATGCAGTCTCTCACCGCAGCGCGCCACCCGAGAGGGTGTGCCGCCCGACACGGCTGTATCGGGCTAGGCCCCTGTCCGATATCAGGCGGGACGGTTACTGTAGCCTGTCGTCCTTATACATCAAGAAGGCGACACATATCTTTATTTCTGTTATTTAATTCCTTTTACTTATGCATTGTAATTAAGACCTCTGAATGCTTAAAGGAATGGAAATGCTTAATTGCTTGCTGCTTTATGCTTGGTGTAATATGTTGGATGACTGCTATGTTTGATATCCGAACTCTAGCTTGCATGTTTTGGATCGCGTTTCGCTTAGCTACCGAATCGTGCTTTCCCGTCGCAACAACTTCGAGAGTTGTGTTGTGGATCTAGTGTTTTGTCCGATTCTGGAGTATGAGAGTGCCCGGAACGGAGTTTCTTTAGTGACCTTTCCACTCTAATTTGAGTCCGGTGACCCCGAGAGTGGAACCGATGCCTTGTTAGAGGTGCCCGCTTCGAGAGGAGGGGTACATGACTGGTTCTACGGCTGCTTGTTTTACCGCAGTTCTATCCTTCGTACCTTGCCTTAGCTCCAAGTATATCCTTCTGTTTCTGTTGCATGAAAACCCCTAAAAACTTCTAAATGCTTAAAACCTTAAATCTTTCTAGTAACTCCACTTGGAGATAGTTTTCTTGTTTTGTTCGTGACATCTTTATGCTTCCCTCCTAGGGAATTTATCATCCCTTTATACCTGCCGGAGTGTAGAGTGTCGATTCTGGGTTGTCAACACTACCCCCATTGTCCCTGTGTTCGACCTCGTATATATACTTTGACCCCGTAAGCAAAGTTGTGGGGGCCTAGAAGGATTCGAGTTTATAAATGTAAAAACTCGACTACCTCAGATCCGCCTCCAATTTTAGGAGGCGCGATTTAGGTCGGTCAATAACCCACCTTCAAAGTTGAATCCAGGCTTCAAGCTTCACGTCCTCAATGGTGAATGAAGCTTTCTCAATTGTCCAAGGTCCGTTCTAAAGTCTTTGAGTGAAAAGATTGGCAAAAGTTGAAGATTGAATGGAGAAAAGAAGAAAATAAGCATTGAATTTCGATTTCCACCATGAAATCAAGGTTGAAGATGATTAAGGAGCTTACCTATAGGTTGGGGTAGTCCTTGTGTTTCTCCTAAGATCCCTTGTGCACAGCCAAAGAAAGGAAAGAAAGAAGGGTCGAAAAAGAGTCTTTCATGTGGGTGAAAAATGGGATATATGTAAGGAAATTTCAAGAGAGAGAAAGCAATAGAAAATTCGTTCAATTCCCAAAACTGGTGCCACTTATCCCCCTCACTTCCTTGCATATGAAGCCATCATCCTTGCCTTAGAAATCTCTCATTTATCCTTGAATTAAAAGAAACCACTTTAAACAACTTAATCATTATAATACTATTATCCATTTTTAGTGGACAATTCTTTCTAATTAACAAATGCAAGTGGATTTCTTCACCTACATAAGATATTTCGGTTCCATTGCAAGGAACAAGGACGTAGATACTTATACAAATTCAACCATCTCATTTTTGGTTGAAGGGCACTTCCATTAATATATTTATTTTTACATTAAATTGAATGAGGGTTTCAATTATGCTTAAATCATGATTATTTTAATATCAAGATTCTCTCTCTTCCAAATAGATTTAAATGAGACGCCCCTCTGATTTTATTGTCTCTAAATAATACCAAGAAACATTAGGGACTCTCTAGAAGTGGTATTTTGCATATTGAACCCTAGGTTTTGGGTAATTTGCACATTACACCAAAATTGGGTTTTAATGCACAAACATTGCTTAACAAGCTCTTTCTTGGTGCTCAGGCTACCACAAGCCATACCTCTGCATCATTCTTATTCTTATGATGTTTCAACACTTGAGGAACATTTTACCATGTAACATTTGCAACTTAACCCCTCAACTTGGGTAATTTGCACATTAGTCCAAAACAGGAAAAACATTGTTTTCAACATTATTAAAAAAGGACTATAATTGAAACATAAGCTCCTCTTGAGCCTGAATTACTTTTCAAAAGATAAGAGCAAGAATATAATTATCTTTCTTAAACAAAACATCTGAGGTTAGAGCATAACCCAGGTTTGGGATGTTACATATTATCCACCCCCAACAAGGATTTTATCCCTGATATCATCAAGAGAAAAGGGAAGGGTACTTCCTCCTCATCTCTTCCTCTAGCTCCCACGTAGCTTCTTCAATGCCACAGTGATGCCAGAGAACTTTCACAAGACATATGTCTTTCTTTTTTAGCTTTTTAATTCTTTTTTCAAGGATCATCACAGGTCCTTCAACATATGATATATCATCATTTAATTCTACCTCCGCAGGTTGCAAAACTAACTCTATGTTAGGATGATACTTTCTCAGCATGGAGATATGGAACACTAGATGCAACTTATGCAGCTCAGGTGGCAACTCCAGCTTATAGGCTACCTTTCCAATCCGTTCAATGATTGGATAAGGCCCCATAAGTCTAGGAGCTAACTTTACCTTCTTCCCAAATATAAGGACACCTTTCCAAGGTGAGACCTTGAGATATACTCTGTCTCCAACTTGGAATTCTAAAGGTCTTCGTCGTTTGTTGGTGTATGACTTCTGTATATCCTGTGCAGTCTTTAATTGTTATTGTATTACTTGAATCTTCTCAGTTTTCTACTGCATAAGCTCAGGACCCAAAAGTTGATATTCTCCTATTTCATACCAACATAAAGGAGATCTACAACGTCTACCATATAATGCTTCATATGGTGCCATATCAATATTGTGCTGATAGCTATTATTGTAAGCAAATTCTATCAAGCTCAGGTGTAGAACCCAACTTCCTACAAACTGAAGGACACATGCCTTAAGCAAATCCTCCAAGGTTTGTATGGTCCTCTCAGATTGTCCATCTGTCTGTGGGTGAAAGGCAGTGCTAAACCTTAGCTGCGTACCCAAAGCTTTATCTAGTCATTCCCAAAAATGACTCGTAAAGTGGGGACCTCTATCAGAAACAATAGAAGTTGGAACCCTGTGCACCCGCACTATCTCATCTATATATATCAATGCAAGCTTCTCAGCAGTGTAGGTTGTTTTGACAGGAAGGAAATGTGTTGTCTTAGTCAACCTATCAACTATCACCCATATGGAATCATGACATTTGGTTGTTCTAGGCAAACCAAATACAAAGTCCATGGTCACATGATCCCATTTCCACTGTGGTATAGGCAAAGGTTGCATTTTTCCTGCATCTTTTGATGTTCAACTTTAACCTACTGACACACCAGACACCACATAACAAACTCAGCTACATCCTTCTTCAAACCAGGCCACCAGTACATATGTTTCAAGTTATGATACATTTTAGTGCTCCCTGGATGCATTGCATACATCGAAGAATGATATTCCTCCAAGATTAACTTCCTTAAGTCATTGGCATCAGGTACTACCATCATACCATGGTAACAGACTACCAGATCCTCTGACTCATGAAAGCCATACCATCTCTTATTACCATACTCTGACCTGATCTCCTGAACCACAACATCAGCTTGTTGTGCTTCTTTAATCTGTTGTCTCAGAGTAGGTTTCACTTGCATCTCATCTAACAGCCCGGCTAACAATGATACCTTAAGATGTATATTTTTTTGCCTCAAGGAGATAAGCATATCTCTTTTAAAGCACACTAAGGAGTTCAACTGTGCTTTATCTAAGGCTGGTGATGATGATTTCCTATTTAGTGCATCAGCCACTACATTAGCCTTCCCTGGATGATAATCAATTGTACAATTATAATCCTTGATTAACTCCATCCAGCGGTGTTGTCTCATATTCAACTCATGTTGTGAGAAGATATATTTTAGATTCTTATGGTCTGTGAAAATCTGGAATGTTTCTCCATAGAGATAATGTCTCCAGATCTTCAAAGCATGGACTACATCAGCTAGCTCTAGATCATGTGTTAGATAATTTTCCTCATGTTTCTTAAGCTGTCGAGAGGTGAAAGAAATCACTTGATTATCCTGCATCAACACACATCCTAGACCATTCTTAGATGTATCACAGAAAACTTTGTACCCCTTCCCTTGCTCAGGTAACACCAACACAGGTGCACTTGTTAACCTTTCTTTCAATAGCTGGAAAGAATGTTGACATTTGTCATTCCAGACAAAAGGAACCTCCTTCCTGGTGAACTTGGTTAGGGGTAAAGCTAAATAACTGAAGTTCTTAATGAACCTCCTGTAAAATCCTGCCAGTCCTAGAAAACTGCGTATCTCCGTTGGTGTCTTTGGCTGTTCCCATTGCAGGATAGATTCTACCTTCTTAGGATCAACATGGATACCTGAGGAAGATATTACGTGTCCTAGAAAAGAAACTTCTAGTAACTAGAACTCGCATTTGCTAAACTTAGCATACAACTTATGCTCTCTTAGCAAAGTTAAAGCCTGACGAAGGTGCTGCTCATGCTATTGAGCATCTCTACTGTATACCAAGATGTCATCTATGAAGACTACTATGAACTGATCAAGAAAAGGTCGAAAGATTCTATTCATGAGTTCCATGAATGTAGTTGGTGCATTAGTTAGTCCAAATGACATAACTATAAACTCATAGTGACCATACATTGTCCTAAAGACAGACTTAGGTATGTCACTCTCCTTGATACACAACTAATGATATCCCGACCTCAGATCTATCTTAGAGAAGATAGTTTCACCGCGCAACTGATCAAACATGTCATCAATCCTTGGCAGAGGATACTTGTTCTTTATGGTTACTTTATTCAACTATCTGTAATCAATGCATAACCGCATCGATCCGTCCTTCTTCTTAACAAAGAGAACCGGAGCACCCCATGGTGAAGTACTCAGTCAGATAAAACCTTTCTCAAGCAACTCTTGCAACTATTTCTTGAGCTATGCCATCTAACCAAGTGTCATTCTATACGGTGTTTGTGCTATTTGTTGCATGCCCAGAATTAGATTAATCTCAAAATCAATCTCTCGGGGCATAGGAACACCTGAAAGTTCCTCAAGAAACACATCTTCAAACTCCCTAACAATCAGAACTTCAGAAAGATTAAAACTCTCTATTGTGGTGTCTACCACATGAGCCAAGAATGCAAAGCATCCTTGTCTCATCAGCTTCTCATCTACCATAGATGACACAAGACAGGTAGGAAGAATCTTTCTATCTCCCTAAAAGATCCATGTGTCACCGTTATCTGTGAACACATCTTGCTTGGAATCACAATCTAAGACAACCTTATACTTTTCTAGGGTGTCCATCCCAAGAATTATATCGAACCCGTGCATCTCAAGTGGTATAAGATCCATCTGAATGCGATGTTCAGAAAAGGAAAGAATGTAGGGAGAACACACCTCCCATAGCACTGTAGATCCCATCAAAGCGGTTTCTAACAACAAACTATCTTCTCTATGACTAACAGTCATATTGCAGTCAAGGATCACTTTTCGAGTGATAAAAGAATGCATAGCACTTGGATCGAATAAAATAGATACGAAGCAGGATGAAGATATATCAGAATGAAATAATTCCATCTGACATGTCACAACTCGAGGGTTGACTACTACTTTGGGTTGATTCATCACATAGAATCTCGCCGTTGCTTGCTGTTGACCCTGTGCTCGGTTGTTGGGTGCCGACAAACTAGATTGAGATGCTTGTCCACATCCTCTAGCGCCACTTGAAAACTATCGTCTCTGAGAGCCTTGCTGACTCTGCCTCTGAGGTTGAGTCACACTTGCATTTGTAGCTCGACAATCTTTCATCAAATGCCCCATATTTCTGCATATTAAACAACCTCTGGTCTCCTTCTGTGGCCTGGGTGGTCCTGTTACTGACATTGAGGCTGAGTTGTGGGCTCCCACATGCGGTAAAGTATGGCCTCTACCCCTACTTGACGTCCGTTGTGTCTGGGTATTGAATCTTGGTGGTGCTATTGGTACAGAAAATCTCGATTTCTTAAAACTCTCAAACCTCTATCCTTGAAACTATGTGTACACCTTCTTGCTTTTAGTCTGACGCTTCTCAATCACCGACCTTTCTATCCATCTCACAGACTCCACGAAGGTGGCGAACCTCTCCCTATTCTCTAAAGCAGACAGAGGAGTAGTCAATTCAGCGTTCAACCCCTTCTCAAAACGCTGAATTCTCTCTTCATCAGTAGCTACCATATACAGACAAAACTGCAAAAGCTCCATTAACTTAGCTTCATACTCGCTAATGTTCATTGGTCCTAGCCTTAACCTCTCAAACTGAGAGATCTTCTCATCTAGAAACGTCTTGGGGAAGTATCTACTGGCGAATTCTCATCGGAATTCTTCCCATCCGATCTCAAAACCTGGCCTCTTGCCCTCTTCTATTATCCACCAGTGGCCAGCACTTCCTTTTAGAAGGTACACTACATCCCTCACCTTCTCTACTTTAGGGATATTGAGGATTCTAAAGGCCTTCTCCAACTCAGTCAACCACAAGTCAACATCTACTGGGTCAGCTGTACCAGCATAATCCGTGGCTCCAACCCGACGACGTCGTTCAAAAGTCTTACCGGCTCCCTATCCTTCATTATGGGTTGGTGCCCTAGGTGCAGGTGGTGGCATCCTATCAACCATATGCATCATGGTTGCCATGAACTTCCCAAACAGATCATGGAAGGTTAGGTTTTCCAGTGCAGCTTGGTTAAGCTGGGGATGTTCAGGTACTAGTTCCTCCCTATCCTGATCCCTTGCACCTCTTCCTGGTGCAGCAATGCTGCTCTCAGCAGCATGTTCTTCGTGTGATCCAGACATATTTAAGTTCTTATTCTCCTCCTATATGAGCAGAAGACACTATCAAATAACGGGAAGACACTAGAACAGACCCAACAACGTTAATCCTATGTCTCTATAGACTCAGCGAACCTAGAACTCTGAAACCAACTAAACTGAGATGACCCGACACCAAATCATACCATCACAGTGTAATTAATTACGGAAGCGATAATTAACATAAGCATCAGAATTACTGAAAATCACTAAAAATTAAAACCATTTACAAAGATATCCAAACACAGGAAAACTCTTTTATCAAGAACCAATGTATTTCATTTACATCCTGGTTCATAAGTTCATATCATGTACCGTCTCTTCTCGAGGATTACAAGCATCAACTGCCTTGTTAAAACTATACACAAACATCATAAAAACCTCGAGGCATCAAGCCAAAATCTCAGATCAATTCATTAAAAGTACTAACTACTAACTCTGAGGACCTGAGAGTATAGAGATGATACATAAGACTCTCTATACAAAACATGACAACCAGTGCCTCCACGTGGAATATCACTACTGTCCCTATTGCTACTGCTGCTCTTCCCCTATAGTAGGGTTTCTGCCTCTTCTTCTACGTTTACCTAAAAAGTTGGATCCCACGGGGGTGAGACAATTGAAATTGTCCCAGCGAGAGATATAATTCTCTGCCAAAAATATTATTCTTGCAAATTAATAGAAAAAAACTGAGCAGAAGAATCATATATGTTCATCAGCAGATAAATCAATGTCTAAACGTATTAGAGCAATATTCTTATTCAAATTATTTGAGCTATATCTTGATAAAGTAGCATGTCACTTATCCAATAAGGAATTGAAGAACATGTATACCATTTATCCATCTAAGACATGTTATGCAAGGTAACATCAACCAATGATTCTCGTAATTCAACTTTAAGCAAATATGCTACATGACTGATTACATTTTACAATTATACTTAAGCCCTGAGGAGATGAGGTATACCACTCATACTCCAACCGACCATTGAAAAATCGAAATCGGTACCATACATAGGTCAATGGAAGAGTTGGATTCCCATAACCTCATCCTCCTCAGTTAGTGTGAGGACAAAATGTAGGACATCTTGTGTCTCTACTAAATAGCTTTCCAGGATATACTGGCAACTTCTCTATAGAGTTATAGCGGTGGCTGTACACTCTTCACAATCGAGAGATATCATGTTCATCTCACATCGATCTGACATTAAACATTATCGGGAGATTCATGATACATCCATCCCGACATCGGGAGATTAGTGATACATCCATCCCAACATATATAATGAAGGATTGAGAGATTTAATGTTTATCTCATATCAATTCCTCCATTAAGGCATAAGGATATTCACGCCCATAACCCCCACATACTCAACAGTATGCCCTCTAGGAGATCTCGTAGGAAAAATCTGTTTCACCATCACCAACTACTGACGATGATGGATCTATGGCCAGGGCTCTACATGATAAGATTTCACTTGATTAATTAAGTACATTACCATATTCTTTTAGCATCAGTTAGGTTTTCAACATAAATTATTATAACAAATGCTACAAAGAATGTATAATACTTCTATCAAGTACTTTTCACAACTTTATAGAGCATTGGGATTTCAATCCCTTACCTCATCATGGGCATTCTCATCACTTAACATCTCTTCATCGTGATTATCAAAAATGGATATTCAAACCCTTAGTTCATCAAAGAACACTTGTTACCACTTATTAGGTAACTAAACACCTTCATGTCATCTGACCAAGGTAAACATGATACTTGCTACACAAGCATCTCACATGGCTCTCAAAGCCCATTAAATCTCTTGTTACCTCTTACTAGGCAACAAAACATATAATGGCTCACAAGGCCCATAAAACAATTTCAAGTAAATAACACATCATAGCTCATACCTGGCTATGCTCATCATGTCATGATATCTACAGGGTTAGTATACATGATAACAGTTATATCAATTACATATCAGCACTAAGCAATGTAAGAGTAGCATCACTATTCCCTTATTAGGGTTAGGATTTCCAAATTTCATATGAATTAGGGATACTCATCTCATTACCCAAAAATTAGGGTTATAGCTTATCATCATATTGCCCAGGATTAGGCCTTCATGCATTTTTCCCCAAACTAGGGATTCACATACCTTCACTCTATATTAGGGTTAGGATTTCATATAGCCTTTCATAGAATCACCTTGGATTAGGGTTTCACATACCTTCATTATCTTGAAATAAGGTTCCTTATAACTTTTCCCTAGATTAGGGTTTAATGTAGCATAACCCAAAATTAGGGTTTTTCATTATATTACCCTAAATTGGGATTTTTCATATCATTACCCTAGAATAGGGTTACAACATTATCCTAGATTAGGGTTACACCTAGCATTGCCCTAAATTAGGGTTAGGGCTCATCAACCTTCTCAATTAGGGTTTCATGATCTCTTTATCAAGGATCATACCCTAATTACATATTATATTCATGTTGTGAGTGTTGAGGCTTAACCACTACATGATTATTATACATGTATGAATTCCTCTCTCTCATCATCTCTAGGATGTTGATTACTTCACGCTTGATTAGATTAGGTCAACCCTACATTCAAGTACATACATCTATGGTTAGCATAGTGTATTGAGTTACTTATTTCATAAGTATCAAAGGTTAAACACTCAAAAGGTACTAATCACTTAAATACCTTAAAGGTACAACCATTGTAATTACCTTTGATATACACCATTAACAATCATGGGGTTTAATAGTACTTACATGGTTTGAGTCAATTAGACCTTCAAACGGTCTTGAGGTACTAAACCTTCAAACAGTCTTGAAGTATTTTGAACTTCAAATGGTCTTTGAATCAATTGCACTTCCAAACGGTCTGAAGACCGTTAGACCTTAAACGGTCTTGATCTCAAAAACTCTAAACAATTTGAGACCATTTGAATTAAAAATTAATTAACTCGAAACGGTTTGAAACCGCATGAGCAATTCATCATTGAAACTGATTAAACATCAAACGGTTTGAGACCATTTGCTCTCCAAACGGTCTGAAGACCGTTTGATCCCAAACAGTCTCAAGACTGTTTGGACTCAAACGGCCTCAAGACCGTTTGGTCCAAACCACCTTGAAACCGAAAGGGTCATCTAGGGTTTCCTTCAATCAATCAATTGATTTTTGGGTTTGCTTTATTGAATCATTCATCAATTGTACCATTGAAAATACATCAAATTACAACCCTTGGATCTCCAACCATCCATCACAGCACTTGAACTCCAAACGGTCTTGAGACCGTTTGGTCTCAATCGGTCTTGAGACCGTTTGAGCCATTCAACATAGAAATCAACCCAATCTAATTAGGGTTTCAACCAATCAACTCAATTAGGGTTTGTAATCAATGGATCATCCATTCTTGAATCCATTATAATTAAATAAATTTGAGCCATTGGATCTTCATCATTCACATCAACAATTAACCCCAAACGGTCTTGAGATCGTTTAACCTCAAACGGTCTTGAGACTGTTTGCTCTCAAACGGTCTTGAGACCATTTGGTCATCAACATTGCAAACCATTTACTCAAGATATTAATTGAGGTGTGTGCTAAGATGACATCATCATCTTCAAGATACAAACCTTCGAATTTTGATGTGATTCTTATGGAAATTTCATCAACTAATAGAAAGGAAATTCGGGAATGAAAAACGAATCAACATATGATGAAGAAATGAAGTCAATAGTGATATTTAAGGGTTCAAGTTATATAACCCGCATTCAAAGTTGAATCCAAGCTTCAAGCTTCACGTTCTAAATGGTAAATGAAGCTTTCTCAACTGTCCAAGGTCCGTTCTCAAGTCGTTGAGTGAAAAGATTGGCTAAAGTTGAAGATTGAATGGAGAAAAGAAGAAAATAAGCATTGAATTTCGATTTCCACCATGAAATCAAGGTTGAAGATGATTAAGGAACTTAACTAAAGGTTGGAGTACGTCCTCCTGTTACTCCTAAGCTCCCTTTTGCATGGCCAATGCAAGGAAAGAAAGAAGGGTCGAAAAAGAGTCTTTCATGTGGGTAAAAAATGGGATATATGTAAGGAAATTTCAAGAGAGAGAAAGCAATAGAAACTTCCTTAAATTCCCAAAATTGGTGCCACTTATCCCCCTCGCTTCCTTCCATATGAAGCCATCATCCTTTCCTTCAAAAGCCTCTCATTTATCCTTGAATTAAAAGCAACCACTTTAAGCACCTTAATCATTATAATACTATTATCCATTTTTAGTGGACAATTCTTTCTAATTAACAAATGCAAGTGGATTTCTTCACCTACTTAATATATTTCAGTGCCATTGCAAGGCAAAAGGACGTCCATACTTATAAAAATTCAACCATATCATTTATGGTTGAAGGAAACTTCCATTAATATATTTATTTTTGCATTAAATTGAATTAGGGTTTCAATTATGCTTAAATCTTGATTATTTTAATATCAAGATTCTCTCTCTTCCAAATAGATTCAAATGAGACGCCCCTCTGATTTTATTGTCTCTAAATAATACCAAGAAACATTAGGGACTCTCTAGAAGTGGTATTTTGCATATTGAACCCTAGGTTTTGGGTAATTTGCACATTACACCAAAATTGGGTTTTAATGCACAAACATTGCTTAACAAGCTCTTTCTTGGTGCTCAGGATACCACAAGCCATTACTCTGCATCATTCTCATTCTTATGATGATACAACACTTGAGGATCATTTTAACATTTAAAATTTGCAAGTTAACCCCTCAAATTGGGTAATTTGCACATTAGTCCAAAACAGGCAAAACATTGTTTTTAACATTATTCAAAAAGGACGAAAATTGAAACATAAGCTCCTCTTGATCCTTAATTACTTTTCAAAAGATAAGAGAAAGCATATAATTATATTTATTAAACAAAACATCTAAGGTTAGGGATGTTACACTAGCTCTCATGGATACAGGCCTGATCCAAAGGCTTCTGGCATGTCTTCTACCTCCCACAATCAGCGGTGAGGAGTAAATGGGGACTGAAGAATGAATCTCACGCTCGCGACCATAGTTCGAAAATCTAAGCAAATAGATATCTTGTTCTCGCAAATTCAAACTCAATGAGCCCAACTTTGACCATGTTTAATGTTTTAAAACACCACTAAAATAATATCGTCGCCCCCTCTCTTAGCTTGGTGGCCATGGCCCTCAACCCATGTCCTATCTAGTGCTAACCCTAGCCTAGTGCTATAAAAAGGCCACCCCAAGGTCTGCAACAAGTATCCCTAGATCCTTTCCTTGTGATCGCACCCTCCAGAAGCTCCTTTAGCCCCCCAATTTTCCTTACCTTGCACCTGCTACAGTAGTGGTGCCATCATACAACTGCTTTGGGGTGTTCGCCTCCCTCACCCCCACACTCCAAATCGAGTCTGCCCCTCGCTTCGCTGGATTTCTAAGAACCTAAGCACAAACTCCACTCTTCCATCTGCCCCTCCTTCTCCAGTTACCCTTCACACTAGTGAGCCCACTCCATTGCATCCGCGTACTCATGCACGATAGTAGGAATGGGAGAAAGAAAGGTCCTTGAGTCATCAATTCAGAGGAGAAGAACCTTGGTCCACAGGCGCCATCTGAACCACTTTCGAACCGAGAATCAATCTTTGAACCGATGAAATCAAGGATTGAACCAGACCTTTGAGCAAGTGAGCCACCCATCTCATGTGGCTTGATCAATATTATCCTTTTAACATCCAATGGCTCCTCATTTTTCCATATTAAGGTATTTTCTTCTCCGCCCTGCTCAAAAATCTAATAATTGGTCAATTCTTGCAAAAATGATAACTTTTGATTCCTAGCTCAAAAAATTACGTATAGATAGTCAATTTTGACCAGAAAAGTTCAATAAACCTATTAAAAATACTTTTGAAACCTGATTACAAACGATGCTTATTGATATACATTCATATTGATCTCTTGCTTATGTAATTGGTCTAAATGACTCTATTTGTGTATTAATCTTCACTAAACACTAAAAACCCTAATTGTTTTACGGAATTATTTCAAGCCATGATGGGGAGACCGGGGGCTGGCGGCATGCTAGGTGATTTTTGGAGAACCCTAGAAGATGATGGAGGTGGTCCTGGCCAAAAGGAAAAGGAAGCATCACCGTCTCGTCATCCCGTCAAGACAGCAGGCCAAGCGGGTTTGGAAAAGATCGACATTAACTTTACATATAAAGGTATGAGGGTTGGGAAGCCGGTGAAGCAAATAGAGGATCTAAATGTGATGGAGTTAGACCCTACGGAGGAGGACGATGGGAACCCGTTCCTGGAAGAGGGAACGCCAGCGGTTACCGGATAAGGAGGAGGTGGCGGCAATGCTAAATCCTTCAAAAAAGCAGTTATTGGACAAGGAGGAGGCGGTGGCAATGCTACAAATCTATACTTCATTGACGAAGAACTAGAAGAAATCATCAATCGAGATGACATTGGGATTTCCCGAGATCTATGTAGCTCCGGAAGCAGAAGAAGCTATGAGCAAGCCATTCAAATACACTGTGATTGTTAAAATCATAGATAGGCATGTAGGATTCTTAACCATGGTCGAGCGATTGAAGTTATTATGGCAACCAGTCAACAGATTTGAATTATACGAATTGGCAGAACAATACTATGTAGTACAATTTTACAGCAAAATAGATCAGGAAAATGTGTTGACGAAGGGGCCATGGTCTCTGTTTTGCAGTTGCCTGGTAGTATGGTCGTGGAACGGATACTTTGAACCCACCAAGGGGCTTCCTGATCATATTGTGACATGGGTTCGTGTAGTTGGCCTACTGATCCATTACTATAACAGAGAGATGTTTAATCGTATTGGATAGGTTGTGGGACAACTAGTGTGGGTAGATAATCACTCTATCAACCAAACCAGGAGCAGGTTCGCCAGGCTCTCCATTGAGATTGAAACAACCAAATCTATCTATCCTGCAATCCTTATCAATGGTCGTGAGTATAAAATCAAATATGAATCCCTTTCGAACATTTTCCTTAAATGTGGTAAATTGGGTCATGATGTTGAAAACTGCAATGGACCGGGCAAACAACCAGAGAAAACTAATAATACCCCTACAGAAGATGAGGCAAGGGTTCGTTGGTTGGAAGATGAGAAGAAATGGTTGGTGTATTATGGGAGAAATGTGATAGCACGAAGACCACAACGAAGCAAAGAGAATCCAAAGAAAAATCTGAATAAAGACTCGACATAACATAATAAGTATCAAGTTCTCAAGGAGGGCGAGGATGGAAATCTCGAAGCCACTGAAGGAAGTACTACATAACCCACACAGCAGCATAACCAAGAATATGGACGTGGGCCAAAGGAATGGAGAAAGAAATAGAGTCGCAATGAGGATGTGGATGTATCATCTAAGAAAACCCTTCAAACCACACCTACACCTAAAGTTTCTCTCCAAGCCAGGCCAGATGGAGATTTCAGAGAAACACCAAGCTCTTCACATACAACAGTGAAACTAGTAGGAAATGAAGTCATCATGGGCAGACCAGAGGAAGGCACCCAAGATACACCGGATAAAGCTTCACCAGCCGCCATGGAAACAGTAGAAGAAGTTAGTGATATAAATGAAGAAAATGAGGGGATGAACAAGAAGGCACTGCACTCCGGAAGGAAGGCTAAAGAAAAGAATAATCATCCGGGCAGCAACAGCCCAAAGAAAAATCATCCTTATATTACTCGCAGTAGACCAAGAAGAGGAATAGAGGTGAGTGAAGGGAGTGTGGGAACTCCTAAGTAAGCCATCCCTTATCATTAAACTAGTCTTATGATTAATACCCTCGCATGGAATATTAGAGGTGCCAACAAAAATAAAGCTAGGCACTTCCTCAAACAACTTGTGGTCAAGCATAACATCAAAATTGTTTATATATCTGAACGTCGCATTTCTGGAACAGAAGCTCAAAATGTTATTACTGACATAGGTTTCTCTAGCTCCCACAGAGTAGAAGCCAATGGCTTCTCGGGAGGCATCTAGGTGTTGTGGAATGAAGATGATTGCCACGTTCAAATTCTACAAAGTCATAAACACTTTATCCACTGTTGTGTCGATAATAAGACTCTGTGCACTTTCATCTATGCCTCACCCAGCCCGAGAGGCAGACCTATCCTGTGGGAACACCTTAAATGACTTCGACAAAATAACTCCTCAACCTGGATTGTTCTAGGCAACTTCAACTGCATGCTAAATCCAGATGAGAAGTTGGGCAGTGACAAGTTCAATTTCAATGAAGCTAACAGATTTGCCAATGCTATTATGTAAGCAGGCCTTTCAAATATTGGCAGTACGGGGCATACGTTCACCTATAAAAAAGGCTTCCTCCACGAGCGTATTGACAAAGCACTAGCTAACAATGCATGGATTCATAGCTATTCTACCTTTAATTGCGTAAATCTAACGCATATAGGATCGGATCACAATCCTATTGGTATCCTTAGCTCTGGTAAATCAAGACAAGCAAGAAGGTTCAAAACGTTAGCCTCTTGGAAACAACAGGCCTAGTTCAGAAAGCTTCTGCATCAAAGTTGGAATTCTTCAATGTCATTTGATAAAGCCCTTGAAAACATTCAGAAACTGATCATGAAGTGGAATTCTACTAACCGACATAACAACGGAAAAACTAAAAAAAAACTCATCTCGGACATCTCCCAAATCCAACAACAGATGGAAAGCATGTATAATACTAAAAGTGACCGCAAGTGCCAGGAACTTGAATGTGAACTCAAGGACATCTATCTCAAAGAAGAGGAGGATTAGAAGTAAAGAAGTCACATAAACTGGCTCGTAGATGGGGACAACAATACCAGATTCTATCACGCATATGTTAATACACGACGTAGAATCAACTGTATCACCAGTCTGCAAAATGAGCAAGGAGAGTGGATATCCGACACCAAAGAACTGAAGATGCTGGTGGCAGACCATTTTTAGAATCTCCTGACTGAAACTAGATTTCCATCCATATCAGCTATGGACAACATTCCTGAAAATTTTAAAAAGCTTCTGAATCGGCATCTAAGGAACCTTGGGGCAACGGCTATAGAAAATAAAATATGGAAAATTATCAAAGAAGCTAATCCTTTCAAGGCAGCAGGACCGGATGGCACAAATATGCATTTTATAAAGGCAAATTGGAAGATAATAAGAAGCTCTATGCTCATCACCATCAGAAGCCTGCTCAACGACAATGATATACCAAATGTTGTAGGTAATGCAAGTATCATTTTGATTCCCAAAATCAAACATCCTGTGAACTGCAATCAGCTCAGGCCCATTACACTTAATAATGTTTGTTTAAACCTGGCATCAAAGGTGGTTGTTAGTAGAGTGCAAAAGTTCATTTCCAAATGGATCTCACAGGAACAATCCAGTTTTATACCAGGCAGAAGCATAGCAGACAATATTATAGTGGCACAGGAGATCATACATAATTTGAGAAGGAAACAAAGTGCTCCCTACATGGCCATTAAGGTCAATCTTTCTAAAGCGTATGACCGCATGTCCTGGAAGTTCACCGAGCATACATTGAATAAAATGTCCTGGCCATCTAATATCAAAGCATATATCTTGAACTCTCTAGGTGCTGGAGAGACAAAAATTATCTCAAATGGTGAATCCTTGCCAGCTTTCAAAACCTCAAGGGGACTCACACAAGGCGACCCTCTGTCCCCTTACTTATTTGTACTATGTATGGAGAGGCTCTCACAACTCATTCACCGTTATGTTCCAGAAAACAAGTGGCAACCAGTCAAGATCTCACAAAAGCGGCTGCATGTTTCCCACATCATGTTTGCAGATGACATAGTGGTTTTTGCAAAAGCATCTATGAAACAAATCAATATTATTAATCAATGCTTCAAATTATTTGAGGAAGCTTCAGGCCAACAGATCTCCATAGAAAAGTCAAAAAATTTCTTCTCCTCGACTGTCAACAGATCGACCTGATCAACCATTTGTAGAGATAGTGGTATCATGGAAACGGATGACCTTGGAAAATACTTAGGCGTTATGTTACTATACAAGAGGGTGAATCAACAAACCTATTCCTTTCTGGTTAATAATATGGAGACCAGGATTAACGGATGGGCGGCTAAAATACTATCCTTAGGAGGACATATCTGTCTAGCTAAATCGGTCCTTCCTTCTTTGCCCACCTATGTCATGCAAACTACAAGTATTCCTATATCCATATGCTCAAAGCTCGATAAAACTATCTGGAAGTTTATCTGGGGTGGTTGTCATAAAACCCACCCGTTGTCGCTCGTCGCTTGGCAGAAAGTTAGCACCAGCATGGGGAATGGTGGGTTGGGCATCAAGTCGATGTCCGATTGGAACAAAGCCCTGCTCTGGAAAAACTCAAGGAAATACATGACAATCAAGAATTCTATTTGGGAACGGGCCTTAGAAATAAGTACAAAAACTTCAACATTAACAAAAAAGGCCAATCAACTTCCTTATGGAGAAGTATATATTTAGGAATGAAGTTTATCAGGGAGAACAGTATGAAAATCATCAATGATGGCAATAGCACGATGGTTTGGACTGATCATTCGGTGTCAGACTGTAAAGAACTTTTGACCACAGTCTCAAAGCCAATCAGTAGTGACATCTTGGACCACAATGTAGCTAGCCTAAGAAACTTAGAAGGAACCTGGGATAAAGGATTCCTACAATGATATCTTCCTGATCAATGCGTGCAATAGATTTTACAGATGCCTATACCTGCCAAAGAGAAAGGGGATGATAACTGGACCTGGTTACATGATGAAAGTGGCTACTATTCTGCTTCCTCAGCTTACAAACTTATTCATGGGGAATGCCAATACTCTATAAACGATCTCTGGCTGCTCATTTGGTGCTCCCAATCGCCCAGCAAAATAAAGACTTTCATCTGGTTAGTGGCCCATGAGGCGATCATGACTAATAGTCATCGGAAGCAACAAAACTTCACAGATTATGCAATCTGTCCCAGATGTGAAGCCCAAGAGGAGGATACTCTCCATGCTCTATGGCACTACCCATTTGCAAAGGAAATATGGAACAAGCTTAACACTCATGTTGTCTCCAATAATTCCCATGTGTCCATCAATGGCTGATGAATAATATACAAGGCAAAGAGGACGATTTAATAAAATTCATGACAACCTGTTTGATCATATGGAAAACCAGGAACAATACAGTGTTTGACAATGGCCACACTAGTATGGAGAGGCAAGTGATCCAAATTGATACACTTTGCAAATAGATAGAAAAGGGCCAACAAATGAAAGGCACAACAAATATCACCCCCCATAGGAACATGATGAGGTCCTGAATCTGTAGAAGGGGCAGGCAGTGCTTATCATTGATGTTGCTGTCAAAGGGAAAGAAGCAGCAATTGTAGTTTCACTGATTAATCAAACAGGAAGGTGGAGTGGAGGCACGACGCTCAATATTGAAGTGAGATCTGTTACTGAAGCAGAAATAAGAGCAATCGACTTTGCTCTATAGGCTTATCTAAAAGACAATTCACATGTTGTCACTATTATTACAGATAGCTACAAGGCCGTTAAAGCTATTCAAAGTACGGAGGGTAAGTACCCATCCTTCTGCCCATGGTTTAGATCCATCAATGAAGTACTTGATAGAATGCCAGATATACACATTATTAATGTCCCTCGAGAAAATACTCATCTTGTTGATGCTTTGGCTAAACACCATCTCAAAAATCATAAGGAGAGATGTACCTATACAAACCCTCCCCTCGACCCTGTGGGTCACCCTATCCTCTTCCCTCTCTGTAATGGTAGGAGTCCTACCCAGTTTATGTTTTCTGCAGATGATGTATTAAATTCTCAATTTATGCCTGCAAGAGGAGGGCGGGTTGAATAAAAGAGCCTCCTGACTTATTCAAAAAAAAAACCTAATTTTTTGTTCTGAGATCTCTATTGAGACTCTAAAAGCATAATTGACCCATTTGTGGTCTAGATCCATGTTTGTTGACTTAATTGATCTTGAATATGAAGATGACATCATAATAATATGATTGGCCTGAATCTTGTGGAATATTATAATCTATTGACCTAAAACTTGATCTCTAATTTACTCATTATAATAATCAGAACTTGATCTAATCTTAAACACCAATGACATTAGAGCATGATGATGATCTAAATACTTGATTATGACTTGAATATCAATCATGAAAACTAGGGTTAACACATATGATCCTAGAAAACCTAGGTAAGTCATTCACACTCGAAAATACTTGACACTTTGAATAATGTTGGACATATTGAAATATTGGTTCATTATAAGTGAATGACCCAACCCTAAGGTTGACATAGGAAAAGTGTAATCCTAATCTTGAATATTGAAACATGATCTCTAAATATCATGATCCTAACCCTTGATCCAAACATTGTGATTTAGGATCTGACTCGAAGCATCTACCAAGTACTTGTTGATCTATACTTGAAATCTTCGATGAAAGGTACGGTATTATACCTCCTCTTTGGTTGTAATGAAGATACTTTTTATGTATCTCTTGATTGTGTACTTGTCTATATACTTGGTTGAGCTATTGTTCCATATTGATTAGGATTATGTATTTCTTATATTATATTTTGAGACAAACTAGATGTCACGAAACTATTCTTACCCCAATCCCAATCCCACTGCTTAGACAGTAGAAAAAGGATTGAAGCACCCGTCCCTGAGTGGACCAATAGGATAAATCACAATAGCATATACAGTAAGAAATAAATAACTCAAAAACAAGATAAATAAATAACAAACTAACCCAATATGGAGATATATCCGATTTATCTTTGTCATCAGAGTGTATGAGTGCGGAAACGATCTTATTCAATATTCCATTTGTAATGCCTAAAATCAAGAAAATCAAGACACAATCATGCAATTGCACGATACACTATCAAAATCAAGTAAAATACTTTATAAGAAAAATAAGTATACTTGGCAGGACTTATATTCAAAAGAATAACAAGCAATTTGCAAATACAACATTTATTTGACAAGTTTTTCAAGAAATTCAACTTTTATTATGAGTTCCCATTATGCTGTAATTCGAGAAGCATGCTTATATATTTTGTGTGACTCTATTACCCCAATGCAATGGGGAGCTCACTAGGCTCCTTCTCACCATAGGAACATAGGAAGCCAATGTACAAGTCCCACCTCCAAATGAGGGGGTTGTTGTACTCAATATCAACATTATCAAAATTATCAATATCATCATCATTATGAATATACGGGAAGTCAGAATGGGCATGCAATTTATGTTTTCATGTTTTTCAAAATATAGTATAGAAAAATAGAAGACTAATCATAGGGAACAGTAGCTCATCCAAATAAATAGCCAAGCATACGGTCAAGAGATACATAAAATTACCTTCAATACAATCAAGGAGGAGTTAAATAATAGTGTACCTTTTACCGAAGATTTCGAGTACAAATCCACTAGTGATAGGTCGACCCTTCGAGTTAGATCCTAAAACACAATGTTTGGATCAAGGGTCAAGATCAAGATATTTGGAAATCTTGTTTCAGTATTCAATATTATGGTTACACTTTCCCATGTCAACCTTAGGGTGAGGTCATCCACTTATAATTCATAGTATATCAATATGTCTAACATTATTCAAGTGTCAAGAATAATTCAAGTGTGGATGACCTACTTAGGTTTTCTAGGATCATATGTGTAAACCCTAATTTATGGTCATTATCCAAGTCATCATCAAATTTCTAGTTCATCATCATGATACTTTGTATAATTGGAATTTCAAGATTAGATTGATGAGTCAAAAAATATATCAAGGGTTTTGCAAGATTAAGATCAATCATCATAATATTAAGATTAATCCCTAGTTCAATGTGGATGATTCACATTCTAGGGGAGATGAGTTACAAGATCATATCGAAACTCATATTTAATCAAGTTTGGCTTCAAGATGATCATTAGAGTCAAATATCAGGATTTCAAGGGATTAATCACTAAAATAGAGTCATATGAAAAATTAAATAAGAAAGAGATCAAGATTTAAGTATATCAGTGAGAATCATTTATAATCAGGTTTCAAAGTTATTTTTAGTCGATTCATTGGATTTTTTTGATCAAGATTGACTATTTATATGAATTATTTGGAGCTAGGATGCATTAATTATGATTAAAACAAGATTTGACTATATATTGTAATTTCGAGCAGAGAGGGAAATAATTACCTTAATTATGAAATATGAGGGTCGTTCGATGTGTAAAGAATGGCCGAGATTTGTACACATAGGCAAGGCAACTTCCTTGCTTGGCAGTCTGGTTCAGAGGCTAAAATGGCTGGTTCACACTTGATTTCTTGGCTTGGTTCAAATGAGTATAGGACTGGGGCTCCCCTTTCCTGGACCGGCCAATCCAGGATCCTTTCTTTCTCACGCACACAGGCTTCCTTGCGAGCCCAAAAACAAGGAGGAGGGGGGATCGCCGGTGCAAGGGGACTCGGGGGTAGGAGGCTTGGGATCTGGCAATGGAGGCACCGCTCGGTCTCGCAACACCTTCGTGAAGTCGGGGGAGGTGCCGATTTGAGGTGAGAGGCCAATAAGAGAAAGTGCCCAAAACGACAGGCGGTGGCACCATGTTAAGTAGTAGGAGGTTAGAGCAAGAATTGGAGGTTCTCGGGGCCAAAAGAGAGAGAAAGAGCAAGGCTTGTAGCTTGGTGTGAATCTTGCGAGCCTAAGGGACCTTTTTTATAGGGTTGGGAGGTAGATTTAGGGCTAGTTCAAGATCTAGGTACAGCCATAGCTGCCGGAGTGGGAATGGAAATGTGAGGGACTCGCTGGGAGGGAGTACCAGCCTAATAAAGGTGGTCAAATTAGGGCTCGTTGAGTGACAAATTGTGAGGAGACCATTTTGGCTCGATTAGAAACTTGAATCGTGGTCATAGGTAGGAGATCTCGCTCTTTGGTCTTCATTACTCCTCCCCACTGATTGTGAGAGTTAGAAGATGGGTTTGTGGCTGTTAGATCAAGCTTGGATCCATGACAGCCAGATCCAAGGGCCGTGGCTCACCCCTGACCCTTCACCCAGATTGCTGACTTGAAAAAGCCAAATAAAAAGGCAAATAAAAGGGTTTTTAACCCATTAACGTCAAGAAATCGTAGTAATTAGTAGAAAAGTCCAATTGTTCTCAAATTTGGACCAAAGCTTCAAAAAAATGTTGAGAAAAAAAGAAAAAGGTTGAGAATCATAATATGAAGTTTGATTGACCAATTTGTTTCTTTGGACAAAGTGATGACTGAATCTAATTGGAAGTGTTATAATGTGTATAAAACTATATTGATCACCATATTTCACATATGAGTATCAATAATGATTATGAAGATAAGAAAAATAATTAGGGACTATTAGTAGGTATAATAAGGGAAAAATAATAATTACTTCATACTTATGCTAAAAGTCCACATTGTCACACTAGAAAACATAAATGGCATGCCCATTATGACTGCCCATATATTGATAATGATGATGATGATGTTGATAATGTTGATAATGTTGATATTGAGTGTAAGCAACCCCTCATTCGGAGGTGGACTTGTACATTGACCTCCTATCTCCTATGGTGAGAAGGAGCCCGGTGACCTCCCCATCACATTGGGGTAATAGAGTCACACAAAATATATAAGCATGCTTATTGATTACAATATAATGGGAACTTGTAATAAAAAGTGATTTTTTTTAAATAAATATCTTGTCGAATAAATGTTGGTTTTGCAAATTGCTCATTATACTTTTGAAAGATAAGTCATGCCAAGTACACTATTTTTTCTTATAAACCATTTTACTTGTTTTTATATAGCGTACGATGCGATTGCATTGACTTTGTGTCTTGAATTTTTTGATTTTAGGTAAACATTGGAAATCTTGACTATATCGCTTCTACACTCATATACTCTGATGACAAGGATATATTGGACAAATCTCCATATTGGGTTAGTTTGTTCTTTAAGTATCCAATTTTTGAGTTATTATTTCTTATTGTATATGCAGTGTGTTAGATCCTATCAGGCCACTCAGGGATGGGCACTTAAATCCTTTTTCTGCTGTCTAGGCAGTGGGACTGGGATTGGGGTAAAAATGGTTCCGTGACAATATAATATATCATTCAAGCTCTAAGCGTGTTCTACCAAAACCATGAGTTCTGTGTGTTACTTATGGAACTTTTAGATTCCATAACATTTTGTGATTCTCTTTACTCCTAGTGTAAATCATGTGGCCAAAAGGAAATTTGAAGATTTAGCTAGTAATCACACTCTGACTCAACAAGGTGTGATTCCTTCTGTCTGATACACTTCTTATGATACACTATCATTGTGTTTCAGGTGGAGTCCATCATGATACATTATCATGATCTTCCAGAAGGTTCTCAAACTCTTGGTTCAAAGTATCTCCAAATCGATCATATCAAAATTTAAAACTTATACCAAGATAATTATGTACTTCATTCTGATATTCTTGAACACTTTAAGAGATTCATGTTTGTATTTCAAAAACTATCGTATCAATTGACGTCATTAATAAATACATTGAAGTACTAGTAATTACCTTTAGCATTTATTCAAAAAGGTCTATATACATCAATATGCATAATTCTTAGTAGAATAATCATCCTCCCACTACGTCAAGTGAAGAACCTTTGTCATATGGCCCAATGAATGACATTAGCATGTATCTATTGGTTTAACAACCAAAAGAGTCTAGATACCCATCATATGGATTCCATAAATGCAATTCCCATTTATGTGCTCTAGATGACATCGCTATAGGCATTCAAGTTTGAGTTATTTATGTCATTAATTACATGTGTCATAGACATTTGTCTCTTCAACTATCAAGTATAGTTAGTGAGACATAGAATTTGCCATCAAAGATCATATCTTTAAAATGAAACATCAATCCATAACACTCTTGCCCATACATGATGTATGCTGTTTTCATTAATGTCAGGTTTATAGTACCAATTCACTAATTCTATTACATGCCCATGAATGTCGCAATGTAACTGTAATGGTAGAAACTCTTGCTCCACATAGTTTCTAGCTTACTTCCTTTCAGGTCCTAACCTAGAGATCTTTATCTCTTTCATCTTTCGGAGATCCTCTATAAAGAGGTTATTTCCTTACCCCTCTCCATATCTTGAGTGATGAAGACTTGGATCTAACTTTAGCTTCAGAACACTTCTTGACCTTGCTTTACTCTATGGACTTCACTCTGCTGATTATTATCATAGGTTTTGTCCTTTCTTCATTCATGCTTTGGTATCAACATGCCAAGCATTACAAATAGTGGTTTGGCCAAGTTTCTAGCTATATGGTTCACACAACAATTTGTAGAATCATATGTTTGGTCAACTCTTGACCTATAAGAGATCACCGTTAATCTATATGCACAATCATATTGAGCATATGAGATTATACTTGTTCTCCATCTATCTGATTATACTCAAACATCACTTTAAATACATTATACCTTTCATTCTTTACATGATTCTTAAGATGTATAACCATCTCAAGAATGTGCATGCTTCAATCTGTTTATGCAACTCATAGTTCATATAGCTTAGCATAAGGTTCTTGATGTTTCAGGCATAATTGGCATACTTCAAATAAGCATCCAATTTTAGCCTTAGGCATATTTGGAGAGGTTCTTCTGGCTCTGGTCTTTCAAGGACTTAGAGATTTTGTTAACTAGTCAGAACACTTCTCAAAAGATCCTAAACTAGATTCAAAGTTTATCCCATTTATGAACTGATCGCAATGATAATGTATTTGTGTTTGTCATTTGTATTCTACAAAAGAATTTTAGAACTTTGCCAAAACATTTATGATTTATTTGATTTGATAATTTGATGATATTAATTAGGCTTTTAATTAATTATTTCTCCCACTATTTTTTGTACAAATTGATAACCCTCAAGTATCAATTTGGAAGATTGTAACGTACAATCGTCTAGTGGCCAAGATCCAAAACAATTGTATCAATACCCAACCAACGCTAGCGCTCATGACCAAATATTAAGGAAAGTAATCATGCCAATTGCATCATATGCAATTCTTGGATAAATGATATGCGCTACTCTTTCCCATAAACATTTGCATGCCTCAAGGTGCTTGATCTGATCAAGGTCACCAAGTTTAGTCTGACCCAAAAGCAAACACAATGAATATGCACCCTATGAAGGTAGACCCACATATTCACCATCCCACTTCCACGAGGTAGATAGTGCACCACGCAAAGGCATGCCCACACTTAGTTGAACAAGTTTTTCATGTGTGCTACTTTTAGAAGCCTTCTTCAACTTAATAGTGTATTTGAGGGATTTTATATAATTATATATACATATCTAATCACCACATATATAGTACGTGTCATATACATGCTATAACCACAATGAGAAAACATGCAATATCGATAAAAGCAATGATTATGACCATCCTATTGTAATTCCTTGGAGCCACAAAGAATTACAGTCATCTAAGGTCTACATCATATGAAACCTATTGTTGATGAAGATCTTTGTGCTTGAACCATTCTGGATTGATCGACTCATCCTATGACATGATTGGCTTGCCTCTTGATCGGTTGGTTGGTCGGTCTGGCCTCTGATGTCTAGACACCTCCAACAAGTGGTTGGGCCATCATCTGGTTGATCTGGCTCCATCTTAGCAATCTTCCTTGATCCTCCAGGAGTTCATCTCATCTGGTGTTGAGCATCTTCTTCTTTGATGTAACAGAAAATAAACTATCCTACTTTTACATAATCTTTGGGAAACCTCAAGTTACATTCGAGGGGAGTAATGGTAGAAGAGAAATGATCTCAAGTTATCTTGAGTTACATGTGGAATAGAAGTTAGAGCACTCGGTATGCAGACCGAGATGCAAACGACCATAACCAACCAAGCACACATAGGGTTTATAGGCCATAACCATGCTACACATCCACCATCAAAACCGTTTTAGGGCGACGTGTATCAATTGCATATATACCATATCATATATGTATATTAGTTTGTGGTCGCATGTGGTATAGTCGGATATGCACATTAGTCATTTTAAATATTTGCATCGTATGCAATAAATAAATGATGATAAAACCAAAATTTGATTATATCGATTTATCCCAAAACAAATTACGTTGAAGTGGCTCTGATACCACTGTTGGGTTTTACAGCCTCAGAGTAGGCAATGAAAACAAAAAATTTACTGTCCATTAACCCATAGCAGGAGTTCCCATCAATGACTATGTAATGGGAATGATGGTTTTAGTGAGATATACCTGGTCCTGGGGCTTGTCCAGTGACAATACGTCGCAGACATGTGCGGTCTTCAACGCATTGTATTAGGTGATGTCTATGCAGCTCTTGGTCTTCACCATGGTCTCTGACCTCCACCACGGACTGTGGCTGACATGTCCTCCTGAGTGGCAGACATCTCCCGCCTCTACAGATAGTCCACATGGACCACTTGGAACTCTTTCCATTCTAGAAGAATTGAAAGGAAGGAGACGACCCTCCTTTTGGCGTATTAGCACCAACCTGTTGTCCCAAACTCATACTACTTTTCTATAGTTGTCTTTCTCTCATTGTGCTTCCCTAGTCAGGTAGCACTTGCTCGGGCTCTCTCGGTTACCAATACCAGAGAGGACAACAACTTTTTCGAGAAACTGATGTTCTGAGAAGCCCCCAATACCCCTCTATTTATAGTATAGGGCATGGTCAGGGTTCCCAGTCTGTTAAGGAGTAGAAGGATCTAACAATTCCATGAATAGTTTGTACTGCGGAAGGAGAACGGATCATTTCATAACAGAAACAGTCATTTGGTAAGGTGAGCCGATCAGTCCACTAGTGAACGAGTCGGTTGGGAGTGTGAACCGGTCGTTTCACTTCCCAGACTTGCCTGTAATTGACTTTCTTCAATTGTTTCCGATTAATTCAAAGATTAATCCTTATTCCAATTGAATTGAACAAGTGAAACATGAAAGTTTTCTTCCAACCGGGCAAATCCCAAATTCCTCAGTTGGCAGGACTATGAGCCACCCAGTTCATCAAGTGAATTAGTTGGTTGGCTCACACCAACCGATCAGCTCACCTAGGTGAACCGGTCGATTGGCATTCCTGACATTGCCAATGTAGTCTCCAATCGACCTGACACTCTAACCAGTCGATTCAACACTTGAACTTGATAGTTCTAAGTCTAGTCAGTCAATTGTATGTTTAATTGAGTACTTAAACACCATTAGTATCAATCTAAACATCATTCATGAACAATCTCCTCTTCCAGGGGTATCCTATGTGTGTGACCCTCCAGGTTCCAATTTTCATTGGTAATGAATGTTCATAACAACTAATGACATCACGAGCAATGAGAGGAACTTAGTAACTAATCATTGCTACCCAAGTAACTCAAAAAGTTGGAGAACAACTTCAACTGACAATTTGTGATTAGTGTTACAGTGATCATATAGTTCCTTTGTCGCTGACATCCAGATTGAACTCGAGGCATGGAACGTCATCCTCTTCAACATTCAGTCCATGTTCCTTGACCTAGAGCAGACTGTTTGAGACGCATGTGAGTTCACATATTATATATTGAATCACATGATTATTGCCATACAATTCTTAGTCTCGCTTATCAAGGGGCCCTGTATATCATACTCCTTATACAAGGGACAAATCCCATTTCTATTTCTCACAGTGTATCTTCATGTGTCAAAGTCACCCAATCATGACCGTTATAACAACCCATGTTTCAACAATGCGTTTGATGATGTCAAAGTGTACTCAATCACATGTAATGAGTGTAGTGATTTCAGGTCTAAGAACCACCATCACCACTATCACTATGAAAGACAATTGTGACTACCATTCTATGGTATCCATGTATGACTCTCATGGTGGGTCTGTCTGATATACTATTCTCTAACATATATCTATGTGCTTGACTTGATATCATATATCATGACTAATGAGACTCTATCATCAGTCAACACACACTCTAGTCTTATGTATTACTGTTGTCTATTTTGCTTCCACAGTAATATCTGACTAGGGACATAACAAGAATGTATGTACTCTTATCATACATATGGTCTCATCGTTCAAGTCACGTACTTGAAAGCATATGTCATCGAGTATCATCATTATTTAGACATCTATCATGTATGTGCCATCATTTCATAACTGAGACAAACATAATAGAAGGAATCACCTTTATTATTATCAAATCAGGTATCTAATGCCTCATCACAATCATCAAATGATTGTCTCTCTGGGCATACTATACCAACAATATCACCCGTGAAAAAATAACTTTGTTCAAATTTTTTATGACACGTCTCATTATCCTACAAAAAACCTATCTTCATGGTCTGTTGTTATATAACCGACGGGATAAATGTCTATGTGCCAAACATCTCCTTATGATTCTTATGTCTATATATTGTCTGTTGCACCTATATGAACCAATGAGAAAGGGATGCATGTCATGTATCCCATGTAAATGTTCCCCCCAAATTGGTTCTTATTGTAAGATTTCATTACCAAAACTGACGATGAAGGTATCACTGGGTTGCATCTACAATGTAGAGTTAGTCATCGGTTTTGACTAGTTAGCCGACGATAAAGTTAACATCAGAAAATTATTTGGTCGATGATGTTTTGGATGGAACCAACGACAATAATTGTACGTCATCAGTTTTTAGAATTACCTTCAAGGAATGTACTTGTTAGTCAACCCCATGAGAAACCCTTTCCCATCTTTCCCTCCCTAGAATATTCTTTGATTTCTCGCTACTCTCCCCTTGTGATACCAGGTCTCTCCTTCTTCAAGCTATGTTGTTTCTCTACACTGACCTGCATGTACTGATGACTGCCACAACTGCCTCCGCTATCTCCAACCTCCTCCCTTACTCCCTCAGCCAACTGCCTCTACTAGACTCCTCACTTCCTCCTCCATCTAACTACCTTTACCATCCAGTTTCCTCTATTACTTCCATAACTACTCACGTCAGCCTCCTCTGACGCTTCCTCTGCCAACCACAACCTCCTCTACAGTTGCCTACTCAATTCCTCCTCCACTACCGCCAACCACAACATAGGTATTTTCTCTCCTATTTCTTCCTCTCTTCCTTGCTCCTCTTTCCTCCCTTAGTTATATCCCTCTTTTTCCCCTCTCCTCCTTCCTCCTCTCTCCTTCCCTTGCCCTACAATTTGTTCTCAATATTGAAAAGAAATTATGAAGGGTAGGGGAAGGAGGAGAGAGGAGTAAGGAGGAGAGGGGGAAGGTATATGGGGATAACTGAAGGATGAGATTGTGATTAATTGTATGGAGGAATATATTTATGATTTCAATTTGTAGTGAACTGTGATGAAATCAAGAGCAAATCATATTAATGGTGTCAATATTGTGATGAATTATTACATGCTCATTCTTGATTATTTGGCTTTATTAGGATTATTACATGCCCATAATGAAATTATAACTTAAAAGAGGAGAGAATCACATTCTAGGGATCATTAATGAATTTTCATAAATGCATTGTTAATTTGAAACTATAACCCTAATTGTATATCTATAACAAGTTCATTATTTAATGTTAGCAATTAAATGTTTCTATTGATAAATGATCACAACTAGGAATTAATACACTGAAATTGATATGAATTCATCTAAATTAACTTAATTTACATTGAAATTTATATAAATTTACCTTTTTAACCCTAAACCCTAAACATCTAAAAAGTAAACTCTCATTTGTAAATCCTAACCCCTATACTTTGTTGGGCTAGAAACCCATCCAAGATTTACCCATTAGGAGTAAACCTCAGATAGTCCCCAGTTTGGGATGTTCTTGAGCACTTCATCTCACTTAGGGTGTAAGAGTACAATGCGTGTTTAGTTTCAATAAATTGCGACAACATTTCCCCCTTTGTTCTCTGGGTACATATGTAGGTCGGTATTTGACCATATACATTGGTGTACTTGGAAAACTACAGGGAAATACTGCCAAAATTTATTGAAATTGAACACACATTATACACTTACTAGTAAGATGAAGTGCTCAATAATGTGATAGGTGGTACACATTCGTGCATGTGAATGATAATAGATGATTAGGGCTTAATTCAAACATATTTATTTTTTAAAATAAACTTATTAGCTAAAACATGATGAGCTACTTGTCACCCATCTGATCATAGAATGGTTAGATCATGTATGTCTAATACAAATGTTGCACTCTGAAATTTATTAATGTTCTCAATGAGTTTGTAATATTTGTAGAGGAACATAGCAAACAATCTAGAGGTGGTTTCTATTTCCCATGTAAGAATTGTAGTAACAACTTGAAAGTTGACACATGATCTTTGATCATGTCAACAGTGCCAACTTTCAAGTTTTTACTACAATTCTTACATGGGAAATAGAAACCATCTCTAGATTGTTTGCTATGTTCCTCTACAAATCTTACAAACTCATCAAGAACATTAATAAATTCTAGAGTGTAGCAATTTGTATTAGACATCCATGATCTATCCATTCTATGATCAGATGGGTGATAAGTAGCTCATCCGGTGTTAGCTAATAAGTTAATTTTAGAAAATAAATTTGTTTGAATTAAGCTTAATCATTTATTAGGATTCACATTCATGAATGTGTACCACCTATCCCATTATTGAGCACTTCATCTTACTAGTAAGTGTATAATGCATGATCAATGATCATGTCATGTGCAATGAGATTGTACAAGACTATACAAAATGGTATTGGCATGGAGATATTCCTAGTATGAGATTAGAAGATTTCAGTAGTGGTAGTTGTGTCAAATAAGAAATGATGATGATGTTGATGAGAACAAACCAATTCCAACAGACATGGTTGATGTGATGCTAGATAGTTGTGAGCTAAATGTTACAGATCCACCTCCCTTATTTAGAAACGTTGTGCATGATTATGATAAATCATTATACTTTACTTGTATTATGTTTGCAAATTTGAGCGTTGTGTTAAGATTGTATACTCTGAAGGATAACAATAGATAGAGAGACAAAAGCTTCACATATGTTGTCTGTTTTGAAAGAAATTCTCCCTGAAGTCAACAAGCTTCTAGGCTCAACATACAATATGAAAAAGATGTTGTGCCCAATGAGAATGGAGGCTAAGAAGATACATGCATGCCCAAATAAATGTGTTTTATTTTAAAAGGACTATATCAATATGAAAGAATGTCTAAAATGTGGGGCATCTAGGTACAAAAGTATAACATCAGGTAAGACCAAGTCTCCTGCCAAGGTGATGCAGTATCTTCCTATACTACCACAATTTCAACACTTGTTTGCTAATACCATAGATGCAAAAACTTTATCTTGACATACATAGGTAAATAAAAACAATGATGGTATGCTACGACATGTGTCTGATTCCCCAAAATGGAAGAAGATTGATCTATTATATCCTAAATTTGAAAAGAAGCTAGGAATTTAAGACTTGGACTTTTACTAATGGGATGAATCCATATGGAAAATTAAGCAACCAACATAAAATTTGGACTGTCATGATTGTCATATATAATCTTCCTCCATGGTTGTGTATGAATAACAAATACGTCATGTTGTCCTTGCCTATTTCAGGGCCCAAACAAGCTGGCAATGATATTAATATTTACCTTGAACCTCTGTTTGATGACCTAAATAAACTCTAGAGAGAAGGTGTGATTACTTATGATGCTTTTTGTAGAGATATGTTTAATTTGCATTCTATGTTTCTTTGCACTATTAATGACTTTCCAGCATATGGGATTTATCTGGGTACATCATCAAAGGAACCAAGGCATGTCCTGTATGTGACGAAAATACTGACTCAATCCAACTAATACGTGGTGGTAAGATTGTATGTTTTGGTCATAGAAGGTTTATGCCACACGTGCATCCTTACCAAAAGTTGTGCAAAACATTCAATGGATCAATTGAGGAATGGAGTGCCCCTAAACCTATGTTAGGGGTGGATGCTTATGTAAGAGTAAACAACATGTAAATCATTTTTGGTAAGAGACCATGTACTACTCCCACATGTGAAAGGTCCTTATTCAATAAGAGGATGATATTCTGGGATCTTCCTTATTGGATTTCTTTGATAGTTTGACATTGCATCGAAGTCATGCATGTTGAGAAAAATGTTTGTGCTAGAATTATTGGTACTTTTTTTAATATACTGATAAGACTAAAGATGGTTTCAAATACAAAATGGACCTACGTGAAATGGGTATAAGGAAATAAATAACAAAAGAAGTTATGAAGGGTTGCGGTACATATGTACCTCCTGCTTGATATACCTTGTCTACATAGGAGAAGAGAACTTTTTGCAAGTGGTTGAGTAATGTTAAGGTGCCACATGGATACTTAGATAATATTCGTAGATTGGTATCAATGAATGATCTGAAGCAGATAGGTCTTACGTCTCATGATTCTACCACTCTAATGCAACATATATTCCCTGTGGCTATTCGATCCATCCTTCCTAAGAATGTAAGGTCTGCAACTACTAGGCTTTTCTTCAATCTTCAACACTTTATTTAGTAAAGTAATAGACTATGAGATTCTAAATAAGTTGTAGAGAAGTGCTCGTTACCCTATGACAACTTGAGAAGTATTTTACCCCTTCATTTTTTGATATCATGGTACATTTGGTTGACCATTTTACTAGGTAAGTGAAAATGTTGGGTCCAATTTTCTTGCATTGGATGTATCATTTTGAGTGGTACATGAATGTTTTTAAAGGTGATTTTTAGAACCTTTGTCACACCGAAGTGAGTATGATTGAGGGTTATGTTTCTAGGGAGGTTATGGACTTTTGCAATGACTTTTTGAGTTGCAACAAAACTCCTACTAATACTATGAATCCTGATGTTTATTCCAGAAAAGGTATTTAGGGAGAATGACAAATAAATATCAGTGATGAGCAGGGGAACAAGAATACTTGTATGTTTTACACAACATTGATGATATGGATTTTTATATCATCGAGCACACCAACAAGCTCAAGACAAGTTATCCCCAAGCTTGTTCAATGTAGCTTGCTAGAGACCATAATTGGACATTTATTAGGTAGTTTGAAGAGAAAGTATTCCATCAACTATCACAAACACCAAATAATGTTACATAAATTATTAAATGGATCGCATATAAGCCAAAGAATCATGTTACATCTTACTAAGGGTTTGATATAAATGGATTTTGATACTACAAAAAAATATCAAGATGGTAAGAGTCTCATCCAAAATAGTGGGGTCACCCTTCAGGCATATTCATTGTATTTTTATAGGGCCAAGGATAATAATCCACATGAATGAAATATGTCTTATTATGCTATCATTGAAGATATATGGGAAATTGACTACATAGAGTTTAGAGTTCCATTATTTAGGTGTAAATGGGTTGATAACAACAAAGGAGTTTTCATTGACAAACTCAGTTTCATAATAGTGAATTTTGAGTGGACAAGATAGAAGGTTGAACCTTTCATCATTGCTTCACATGCGTAAAAGGTATTCCATATCGACAATCCTGCAAAAGAAAATGGGTTTGTTGTTCTTCATGGGAAAAGACAGTTCACTTCAGATCCTATTGATGAAGAAGAGTACTATGACAAGAATGATCACTCTAGTCCATTCCCTATTGTATTACCAATGTAAATGTTGAATCTAACACTAATGACTATACATGTGAATATCACACAGAAGGGATATTAGTATAAGGTATAATGCATGTAATATTTCATATGTCATTTGTTTCCTATAACATGTTGATTTTTTAATATGTGATCTGACTTTTTAAAATCTGATCGAACTTTCTCATATGTGATATGACTTTTAAATATATGATCTGACTTTTTCATATGTGATCTGACTTTTTCATATGTTTATTTTTTATTTTATAGATGACATCAGACCAGGAGAAAAATGATCCCGAGCATCAATTGACTGAGTGTGAGGATTCTACTGAGCATCCTGACCAGAGTGATGATGGTGCAAAAAAATAAAAATGTAAGAGAGGGATAACTTTGATGAAAATTGCTTCAAATAGGGAAGGGAACATGGGCGTCATTGAATTTAATGAAGCAGACATGTGGATTACAAAAGCATTTTTAGCTACTGTGGGGACCTTGCTCAAAGAAAAGTGCATCTCCATGTTTAGGATTAGAGACAAGTATGTATGGCCAATAAATACCTCATCTGGAGGGAGTTTGAGGTGATATGAATGCATTTACATTTTTATAGTCTTTTCATATTCTATCTTTTAACATTTTTGAAAAGATGTGAATGTTGAACCTTTTTAGGGTCTATATGACCTTGATCAAAAGTTGAATCATAAGTCTTTTATGCAACTTGTATGGAGAAGACATAGAGTTTGGCGAACAATCCTCAAAAGAGACAACATCTTTAGAGACAAGAAGAATAAGGACCCAACTCTTAAATGAAACAATCTAGATAAAAAAGATTGGCTGGAGTTTGTTGAGAAGAGGAAAATAGATGTGTTTAAGGTATTGAGTTAGTTACCTTTTTATGATTTCATATGATTACTTAGAAATATTTCTTATTGAATTAATAAGGCCATTCATGATTCTCAAAAAGATATGCATTACAAGAATGTGCACAACCACCAGTTAGGTTCAGGTGGTTATATTAAACATTGCCAATTGAGAGAGCAAGAGGAAGGGAATTCTATTTCTACTCCTTCCACTATTGAGTCTTTGAGTGCTCCTATATGGTTGTCTCACTAAATTGAGTAAATAGATGTGAGTAAAAAATATGTAGAGAAATCTCCATCCAAGCAACCCAAGAGGTGACTTCAAAAAAAGGTAAAATCTTGGTCTCACAATATGTCCATGTTCTTTTTTCACTGGATTGTCAAGTTGTACTGATTAGCCAGTTTTGATGATGAATAGTTGGAGCTGGGTGAGCAAACAAAGGAGGGAAGTTCACTTCTCAGGACACACACAATGAATTGATGGTTGCTCTGGGGATGGAAGACCGCCCTAGATGTGTTAGGTCTGCTGGAGATGGGTTTGGATAAAATCTTTTTTTGGCGCATCCCAGTAAAAGTGCAAATCTGCTAAGAAAGGGGGAATGGACATGGAGGAGTGCAAAGATTGATAGCTACATCCTTGGAGGTGTTTAAGGCCTCTCATGCAGCAAGCTCCACCAGCAGTCACAGAACTTGTACAACATCACATGCCCATGGAGTGTATTGGGAGTAGTCCTTCGAACCCACCTAGAATGACTAGGGTAAGATTCAATTTAAGTAAATTTATATATATATTGTGATAAAATAATCCCTCGAGTAATATATATGTGTGTCAATTGAAATTTTATGTTTCATATAATTGTAGATACTATAAAATGCCATCTTGACATCAATGTTCCATCATACAACTCTGTGGAAGATGCCAGGGCTTACTCACTCACCAATATAGTTCATGGTATCTCCCTTCCTGCTGATCACATTCATGTGAACATCATTTGTGTCATTCCGGCAATGAGAGACACACCTATCCCGTACGAGCACCCAGATGCCCCCATAGTTGGAGAGGTAAAAGGAAGCTTTATCGGGTGGCTCAAATGACTCGTTGTATTTCTTGAGGTATGAAAAATGTATATTGAAATTTATATAAATGATAAAAAGCTAATATTATAATACCCACATGCACCCCAAAATAAAAAAAACCCCTAGGGTTTTGATGCCTCCGCCCCCCATTTTATTCCACAAGAGTTGTTCGTCTCCTTAGAGCCTAATTGCAAGACATTGACAAGATAGTTAGACAATATAGAACAATCAAGTACCACAATGATCGAATGTCAGGAGGAGGTCGTAGGTACAGATTGTGACACTATTATAGTGTTGACAGATATTTTTGGCTATTTTAGTATCAATGACTGAACACATCAGTGATAGAACTTTGGATACAGTGAGTCTGAAAACTTAGTCATATGTGAAGAATACATTTTTTAATTATTTCCTATATATTAACTGATTATTGCATACATATTGTTAAATCATTTGTATTACGGGGATGTTGAGTTTGGAATAGGAAATGAGGCATTTCTAATGCCATCAATTATCAGTGATGTACTTAGAGATCCGACCGACATCAAAGATTATGTGAGTAGTGCGATGAAGGTTTTTAGTGAGCCTAGTACCATGATGATAGATCCCTTCAATATTGTGTAAGTTTTGGGCATGTTGTTTATGTGTCTAACATATGAGTAAAATTTCTTCTGGAATTTAATTTTTATTTTACTTGACTTATATTCACTTAGAAATAAGCATTGGCAATTGTTAATAATTGTTCCCGAGATTGGGACTATGTATTTATTTGATCCTTCGGGTATAAAATTGACACCAAATGAGGGACACCCAATGAAATTGGTGAGCCACACATAATTATAGTTTTTTTTTGTGTTTAACGTATTTGTTAACGTTTGCATCATATGACAATTCAGTAATGCAACATATATGTTAATTTAACTTATAGGGGTGTGAAAGCATTTTGTAGGGGTGGATGGAAAGTAGATAAAAAGGAAATTAGTATCTTGCAGTAGTGTTGATGTAGTCTTCTCATTCTAATTCATATATGTTACCAACTATTCTTAATTACATTTATTATCATATCTATAAATCTACATTACCCTGTACAAGATAATGATTGTACATGCACATATTACATGATGATATACATGCATACGATTATGACACACACACAATAATAAAATGTATAGAGCAGGTAATGTTATTAATCGTGGATCATAATTAATGAAGTAGACTCATTTGATAATACAAACAATCAAATCTAACTAGAATTATGTCTCATTCTCTTTGCAAATTTTTGACACTACTGAACTTTATACATTGGATCAGTTGAATGAACTATGTGAACAGTGGGAAGAATGTTACATTTTACAGGTGGACTTGATAGATGATGGGGAATGTTGATTGATATTTTTGTAGTTCAAACTTTGATGTAAGATTTTTTTATATTATATTATATATTATGGACTTAAATTCTATGGAGGCATATGTTTATATGTATTCATAATTACGTGTGTGAATTGAATGTGAAGTTCATGAGCAGAATGATGTGTATTTGTGCATATGTAAGAAATTGAATGTGTGACTAAGAAATGAATCAATTGAGCAGTCAGTTCATGCATATGTGTGTTCATTTGAAGTGAAAAATGGATAGAATGTTGATGTCGTATGGCATGTTTGTGCATATTATACCAAATGCATATGTATTTGTATTATATATCATTCTTCTTATAGGATTTTTGGTTTGTTTTTAAGCTGTGATGCTTGTAGAGGCATGCAACTCTGATGATTTTTTTAGTTCTGAAGAACTATATCCACCAAATAGGCTAGCAGCCGAACATTATTTTCATAGACCTACTATATAAAAAAGATAGACATTTCTCGTCAATTATCTTATAATAACTAACTATATATATACTGTGTTAGTTACTTATAAAAAATCTGATGGGATATTCCTTAAATTTTAATTGTTCATTCACGAATAAAAATGACGTTATGCTAGTAGTCGTTGGATATTTCTCATTAGTTAACCGATAAGGAGTTGTCAAAATAAACCATTTTCTCTACATAATTAGAATTAAATTGTCAGTTCTTGTGTTAATAACCAATGAGGAAAGGTCAAGGGAAACAACAATTTTGTCGCACACTCCATGTTATGTCATCAGTTTGACTATACTTGGAATCGATGATATATATGGTTGTCGTCAGTTTCTTTAACTGACCACGAATGCCCTAACTTTTAGCATTACAAACTTAGTAGCCAGTTATCAACCAATGATGTATGCCTAAAATGACTGATAAGATATCTCATTTCCATAGTAGTGTCTACTCTTAGGATCCTTGAATCACAATTACTATTTTTCACATAGGTATCAAGCGGGCAATGATGATTTTTTAAGCTATAATCAAGTAAGAGTGTTTTCTTCTATCAGTTTGTGAACACTCTCACCTTACATTGAGTAAACAAGATAAAAATGTAAAAATATGAAAGGGAGGTTTGGCCGAATAGAAATCCCAAAATATCAAAATAGCTTTTTGTCCGGACCTTAAAATTAGAATGCAAAGAATAAAAGGTGGAAAATGAATAAAAAATGAATATTTGTTTTCTCTTTCAAGAGAGTTGAGGAAGGTGCCCAGTAGGTATATGACTATGCTCATGACACAGTTATGTTGTGCCTAGAAGAGCCATCAGATCATCCAAGTAGCAGGGTTGGTTGGAGCACAGTACGAGGAGTTCAACTTACTGCTTCGGGCTAAATGGCTAGGACTGTGGGGATTGAAATCACCAACATTTAGGCATTTTTGCAAGTATTTATCTAGAGTTTTGTGCCTTTAAAGCCTTAATATACACAAAATAACTATAGAATTCTTATTTTTTGTAATGTATATCTTTTCTAGGATGAAGTTACTCAACTAGACAATTTTGGGACTTGTAGGCACCAAACTTAGGAAAACATCAATCCTCTAGATTCTGCCTGATGAATTCGGTTGGGTTGTCCTGAATTCAGTCAGGTTCATGCCCTGACTTTTTGCAATAGTACACATCAGTGCTCCACCAACTCTTTTTTGTTAGGAAACAACTACCTATGGTGTCTTCTGATGGTTCCTTCTCATGGCACCAACTGAAGGATGCTCTGGAAGGTCCCTCTCCAGATGGTGCCTTTCAATGACGCCTTTTGATGAATCATCTTCTGATGGTCCATTTTAAAGGCCACAAACAAAGGCCAGCAGTTAGCCAGATGAGTGCTCCACAATCACCTTTTGAAGGAACGAACCCAGTCAAGTTCACCCGAACCTAGTCAGGGTATACCTTTTTCTTTAGAAGACAATTTAAGACTACCTCATGATGGTTTGCCTTCTAATGGTTCACCTTTTAAAGGCTTATCTTCTTATGGTTCACCATTCAAAGGCTTATCGTATGATTGCACCTTCTAAGGGTGTCAAGCGGAGCACATATTCTGATTATGTCCATTGGAGATACGTCATTCGATGGTCACCACAAGCCATTTTCGCAAACTGAAGGGATGAACCAGGTCAGGTTCACCGAATCTGATTGGGTTCATTTCTAGTTAACAAATATGCTCTGCTTACCCCTACAAAAATGCATCATTTGATACCTATCAAGGGTGTTTCAAACTAACTTTTTGCACACTTGTGCAGTTCTAGTCTTTGTTTCTCAGAGTTGTGTGGGAGATATGCAAGTTCCATGAAGGTTGAAGAGTGATACATGCAAACCACACATTAAATACAAATATACTTATGAATGTAATACAGCCCAAGGAGGACCAAATGTCTAACCTATGGAAACACTCTCCATAGACTACTACTAACTGTGACGTGATCAACTAATTCGGCGAAAACTTTGAGTGATGGTTTAATCATATATGATGTAGAAAATAAATCTAAGATTACCAGTTTTGAACTCAAGAGGAGTAAATTCCTTAGGATTAAGGTTTCACCTTAGTTGACATTGCAATTAACATCATATCATTAACAATTATCTCTCCTAACCAATGGACAAAGAGTCCTATACCCACTGTAATCTAATACCAATCCCACACTCATAATAATTGAGTTATTAGATAGGTGCTTTACTGAAATCTCTAGTTTATTGTCTTCACATTCTTAGGACTTCTCTCAAAGCACATTATAAAATGTGTTTATATATGAGCTTTCCAACCCTTAATTTCTCCCTAGAAGAAATTAACAGTATAAACAACTACCCATGGTGATCAAACATAGATAATTCATGATAATCTCATAAAAATATGTCCAGATATTAAGAGAAAAATATATATTAATGCATAATAGTCAATTATAATGCATAATCGGGCTACTATTAGGTCCTAAGGAACAAGGGGATTAGCCATGCATGATTTCAACTGTCAAGTACAGAAGAGAGGGAAATAAAAATGTGGGGAACATTAGATAACTAAAAGAACCCCTGAAGAAGATGGTCCAGATGACTCCCTCACGTGAACGTGCCAATTTGCTAACCTTAGGCTACAAATTCCTCCACTGGAGGAGCTCGAATCTTCTGGAACTTAGCTTTTTTCTCTATTTCTCCTCTCCTTTCTCTCGGCCATCATAAACTGGAATAGAACGAGATCCAAGGTTTGTCTTAACTCCCCCTAAGTCATAAAAGTGACTTAGGATGTCATTAGTTATCAATCATTAGATTCAACATGATTTTTATATTTACTTGATGCCACTGTGTCAGTACTACCGATGCCTTCAATAGTTGTGTTTATCTACATAGTTGATGATACTACAGAGTTGATGTCGTTAGTACTGAGATTTCTCAAGATTTTCAGAATCCTTGCTATGATTTTTTCGATAGTATTGACTTCCTTGGTCAGTACTACCATGTTGTCTCAATTTCACATGTTCCTTAGCAAGTTTCGGTACCACTAACAGGTAGGTCGGTAGTACCGAGCTATGTAGTTTCTTGTATATACACCTAAAATTCCATAAAAGTTGAACATAAGCTCCCAAATAATAAATCTAGCAGGAACATTAAAAATACATCTTTTTGATGCAATTAAGTGTGCTAGGATAATCATGATAAATCGTGCACAAATGATATGAAAATGAACAATAAGTGCACAATAAATTCATAATAAAATACACTGTGAGAACGACAATTATTCAGTGCATCAAACTCCCCTAATATTAAATGTTGCTCATCCTTGAGAAACATACCCTTAGATCTATTTGAGACAAGTTAACATAAGGACATAAAATATGAATTTCCTTTCTCAATTATCCCCACCTCGCAGTCCAAAAATAGGCCTTTACTGACCATTGAACAATCAACTACTCTCAAGTGACCCAAAATATCAATAAAAGATGTCCACTCTCAGATCAATGAACACTATCAATAGAGTAGTTAATATCATAGTCAATCAAGTATTCACTCAATGCATCATGTAATTCCCTATCTACATTGCTCTTTCCTAACTACCAACTACTTGGAAGAAATTCTCCTTATAATAATGAATGAGAAGAACAATCACATATGTGGCCTACCAATAAGAGTAATGTATGGAATGAAATAGGTTTATTATGAAGAATCACAAGTAGCATCTGAATTATTTATGCAAAAATAAAACATGATGAACCTATATGGTGAAGATAATGAGAAATGCATGAATCCTAATGCATAATATTATGGGTGACATGATGCATGTATTGAAAACCAAATCAAATGGAGAATACATCATGTGGATGTTTCCATTTCTTTGTGAAAATTTTAGGGCATCCTTTCTCCCTCTTTATTTCAAAACATTAAGTTTTTTTCATTGGCCCACTATTTTAGCATGATTGAAAGTTATGCTTGGTCTTCACTAATATCTCATTCACTTTTTTTTCATCTTTTATCTATTGGTATGGATGTGTTTCCATGCACTCTTATTTCAGAGGAAAACAATATAACCACATTATGTGAAAATGAATGATGAAATGCATGTAATCTACATGTAATTGTTACGCAACTAGATGATATGCACAAAAATTGTATATGCATAATATTTTTTCTTTTCATTTTGTAACTAATGCGTCTAAAGAGAAACTAACTATCATGTCACCTATTCTTCCATGCAATGCAATCAAAAATAAATAATTTAGGTTACTTGATCATCTTAAGGTGGTGAATCAAAATAAGTGAAAAATGGATGGAATCACATAATTAAGAGATAATGCCTTTGTTGAACTATGATATGTCCCTCTCTAATGACCTATGTACATGGTAACCTTATAATTTCTTTCTTAAATTTCATTTTAAGAACATGTTAATTGTTTGATCAATTCAAGCTTAAATCCCATCTTCATCCACATTCCATGAATAAGTAAGAGTGGCATTCATGTAATTATCCTTAAGATGACTAACCCATACACTTCCTCAGGTGGTGTTACTCCATAAATTTCAACTAATCCCAAGAAAACATTTTTTAAATTTTCATGGCAAACACACGAAAGCACATGGCAATGATAGGAATCATGAATTAAGCTCCACTATTAGACTAGATAGATGTGGATCCTACAAATTAAGAAAAAAGGAACTAAAAAGAAAATAAAAGAAGGATATGATTGTTCCAGCACCCCCCTAAGTTTGAACATGACTATTTCTGCATAGTCAAAATCAACTTAAGAGGTGGAACAGTGGTACTGACCAAAAGGGTGGTGGTGGAGGTTGTGGCATGGTAGGATCGTGTGGGTATAAGGTACCCTAAGATTATGGGGCTGCAACAACATCTATGGAGTTTGTGGATATCCACCTAAGTAGAACTGACTCCAATAGTTGTCAAATAATAGTTGTTGATAGCTCCCCATCCTCTGCAAATTAGTATGTGTATTCTCCTAGTTGGCCAGGAGAAGTCGCTCATTCTCAAAGAGTGCTTTCTAGTTATGGTGAAGTCGTCATTTGACATCTTGGATGCCCACTAGTGTAGCAGTCTGATGTTGCTTCCCTTGATGAATCACTTGAAGCATTCCATACATACATGCCATCGGGTATGGATCATCATCTTGGGAAGGTGGTGGTGGTGCAGAAGAACTGGAGGCTCTGTGTACTCTCATACGCTTGTGGGGGACCTCCCTCCTCATGATTGGGATGACAACCTCCTCCTCTTCTTCATTCTCCTTCTTCTATTTCTCTTTCTCAACATCATCTTATTCTTCATCTTTCTTTGTGGAGTCCTCTATAGGCCACCTCATGTGATACACTCCTTGCAAGTTGAATATAGGATCAGGGAGCTCCCTCTCCTTATACTAGCCATCCACTGTACAACACATGTACACATTCCCATGAAGCATGATGAGGAGGTTCTCTCTTGAAATGTTTCAAGTCCAACTTGAGAGAATCCTTCATAGATTTGGAGTTGGAGAGATCAAGATTAAGATTCCTAGCTATTAGAGTGATAAGTACTCCAAAATGGATAGAATGAGTCCTCTGCACCAGTCACTTTAACAATATCATGTGTTAGAGGAAGAAGGAACCAAGGTCCACAAATTTCCCTACTAATTGTAGCAAGTTGTAGATGAAGAAGAGATCCATCCATTGAATCTTCACCTACCCCTGACTTGACTTGGCGAAAATGGTGTTGGTGAGGAAGCGATGCAGGATGCGAGAAAATGTGTGTTCAATCTCGTTGATGGAGTTGGTATGCCGAGTGATGTCGTAACCCTCTGGCACCTCTGCCAAAAGTTTTCATGTAGCCTTGTAGTTGAAGTTGCTAGTGGTGAGCGTACTTCACCCAATGACCACCAGTAGATGGCATTGAATTGCCATAGAGTCATTTGATAGTCGGTGTTTAAGAGACAAAATTTGACCCTACCTTCCATCCATTCATCCCCAAGCTCGGGGATGCATCAAATGTTTAGTGAGACCAAGAACTCACATACAAGCTCTAGGAAGTTGAGCTAATCACTAAAGAATGGGTGATCACCCACCAACTCCTGACACTCCAGATACGACAGAGATTGTCAGTGAAGCCCAAGGATGCAAGGAATTCATAGTCTCCATACTGTGTCAAAGTGATCTCTCTCTTCATCAGGTCATCGTCGATCTTCTTCACACCGGTGTTGGGATGAGTGATGTGTGTTGGTTTGGGAACCAAATTGGTATGCCCTACCAATGAAGAAGCACCTATCCTAGACACCATCCTGTTTGTACAAGAAGGGGATGGAGAAAAAGGATCTCAGAGAAGACTTTGAGTGCTTGGGGTTGCTTATACTATCTTGCTTGAGAGAGGTGTGCTGGAGGTGTGAATGATGCAACTTCAACATCGCTTCTTATATAGCTGTCAGACTTGTCTCTAATGTCGTGTTTGTAATACTGACTTGGGTTTCGGTACTACCGACATTTTCTCCATTATTTGTGTAACTCAATATCTGTTGTTGATACTGAAACTCCCCATTGGTCGATGTCGGTAGTCACAGATTTCCAGCATCGGTAGTATCGACAGAAGTCAGTAGTATTGACTTCATAAATTTGCATGGAGGATCGGTACTACCAACTGTCAGATGTCAAAAATCTTGGTCATCTATGGCACTCCCACATATTATGTGTCTTCAGGTGTCGGTACTACTGACTTGCTATCGGTAGTACTAAATGTTTGAAATTTCTCAATACTTTTGAGAATTTCTCAGTATTTTGGACCTAAAGCATTATTGGATGTTGGTACTACCAAATTGGATGTCGGTAGTACCGAGTCCTTATCTTTTAACTGGGCCCCTCTTCTGCAAAATGTTAGTGGTATGGAAGTTGTGATCAGTACCATAGAGAAATTTTTTGGGCTCCCTGTGATGTCATCGATACTACACAAATTTTATGAAAATCAACCCTATCATCCATGTGACTGCATCAGTACTACTGAATTATGCTCATCCTGCACACCAAAAAAAAATGATCAAGGAACCTTTTATATGGAACTAATAAAATGCAAACTAAAATTAAGAAAACTACAAACTTGAATGTAAAGAACAAATAAAGAGGAAGTAAAATATGATTGGGTTGCCTCCCAACAAGAGCCCCTATTTTACGTCCTAGGCTTGGCAATCAAAGAACAAATGATCACTAAAGCTTCAACTCCTCTTCTTTCCTTGGCAGTTCACCCCCAAACTAGTGTTTCAATCTTTGTCCATTTACAAGGAATGGCTCAGATCCATTACTAATCTCAAATGCCCCATGGGGAAAAGCCTTGACTATGACAAAGGGCCACTCCACCTAGACCTCAATTTCCCTAGGTGGAATTTCATTATATGGTTGAACAGAAGAACCTTCTATCCTAGAGTGAAAACTCTGTGTAATTTGGTGATCATGGATCTTTTTTGTTCTCTCTTTGTAGATCTTAGAGCTTTCATAGGCATAAAACCTCATCTCACATAACTCATTCACTTCTAACATTCTATTTTTCCCTGCATTATCCAAATTGTAATTCAATTTCCTCATGCTCCATTTGTCTTTATGATCTAACTCGATAGGTAAGTGACAATCTCTCCCATTAATGAACCTGGAAGAAGTGGTTCCTATAGGTGTCTTATAGGTTGTCCTATATTCCCAAAGAGCATCATTTAGTTGCATACTCCAATTTGTCCTATTGGTTGATACTATCTTCTCTAAGATTTTCTTTATCTCCCTATTAGACATCTCAACCTGTCCTTAGGTCTGCCAGTGATATGGAATGCCTACCCTATGTTTCACTCCATATTTTTTTAACAAAGAACCAAACTTCCTATTGAGATCCACCATCACTTATTATCAATCTTGGCACCCCAAACCTGTAAAATAGATGGTCTTTCACAAACATGCATACGATTTGGGCATCGTTGGTGCGGGTTGGAATTCATTCCACCCGCTTAGATACAAAATCAATCACAAATAGTATATATAAATTGGAGATAGATGACATGAAAGGGCCCACAAAATCTATTCCCCATAAATCAAACACTTCAATTTCCTAAAAACAATTAAGGTTATTTAATGTCTCTTGGTTATACTCCATGCACGTTGACAAGCATCACAATGAAGCAAAAAATTATATACATCCTTAAAAAGTGTAGGCCAATAAAATCTTCATTCTAATACTTTGGTCGCTGTCTTAGAACTAGCTTGTGACCCCCAGTAGGTAGAGAATGACAATGTGCCAATATACTCTCAAAATCACAATCGGGAACACACTTCCTTAAAATACCATCCCTACATCTCTTGGGCAAGATGGGGCCATCCCACACATATATGTCAATGAATGGAAGAACTTATTTTGATCTTGAAATCCCCAGTCTTTGAGCAGTCTACCACATTCCAAGTAGTTCACAATGTTTGCAAACCACAGATCCTTGCTTTGCATGGCAAAGAGTTGCTTATCTAGGAATTCTTCCATTATTGGTATGCCTATACATTTTTCATCCACTCTTTCAAGCCTAGACAAGTGATCTTCCACTATATTCTCAGTGCCTGCCTTATCCTTGATTTCAATATCAAATTCTTGTAGTAGAAAAATCCACCTAATTTGTCTAGGTTTGGTGTCCTTCTTTTGTAGAAAATATTTAATTGTTGTGTGCTCAATCCACACAATGACCCTCACCCCTATAAAATACTGGAAATTTTTTTAAAAAGCAAAAACAAATGCCAATAATTCTTGTTTGATAGTTGTATAATTCAGTTAGGCATCATGTAGGGTCTTACATACATAATAAATGATGGTGAGGTTATTGTGCATGATGTTTGCCTAAAATAGCCGCAACCACATAATCTGATGCATCACACATCATCTCAAAAGGTTGGCTCTAGTCTGGAGCCTAAACAACCGGTGTGGAGACCAATTTCTCCTTCAACACCTCAAATGCCTTCAAACATGACTCGTAGAAATTAAATTTAGTGTCATTTTCCAACAACTTAGAGAGTAGTTTGATGATTTTTGAAAAATCTTATATAAAACATTGGTAAAATCTGGATGTCTTAGAATGCTCCTCACTCCCTTCATCCATGATGGTGGAGGTAGCTTGGAAGTGACTTCTATTTTTACTGGGTAGATCTCCATTCCCTTACCAGACACCTTGTATCCCAAAAATATCCCCTCACTCACCATCATATGACATTTTTCTCAATTCAAAACCAGGTGAGTGTCCTCTCATCTTTGCAAAACCTTATCGAGACTGTCAAGGCAATCATCAATGATTCCCCGTACACCAAAAAAGCATCCATGAATACCTCCAGGAATCACTCTACTATATCTAAAAAATTGGGGAGCATGCATCTCTGAAAGATAGTTGGTGCATTGCAAAGAGCGAAAGGCATCCAACAACACACGAAAGTGCCATAAGGACAAGTGAAGGTGGACTTCTCTCAGTCTTGTGGCTCGATAGAAATCTAGTTGTATTTAGAATACCCATTGAGAAAATAAAAGTGAGAGCGACTGACGAGCTGCTCAAGAATCTGATCGGTAAAGGGGAGTGGAAAATGGTCTTTCAAAGTGGTAGTGTTCAAGTGTTGGTAATCAATATATACTCACCACCCAGTCACCAACCAAGTAAAAATCAACTGACTAGAAAAATTAGTTGTGACTGTTATCCCTCCTTTCTTAGGAACCACCTTGGTTGGGCTAACCCAATTAGAGTTAGAGATATCATAAATTATACATGAAGATAAAAGTTTTACTACCTCCTTATTTAATACCTCAGTCATGATGGGATTGGCACACCTCCTTCTAGTTTGTTCTTGTGCTGGAAGAAACTAAGGGAGACCCCCTTTATGTCTACAATAGACCATACAAATACTGCCCGGTGGTTTTTGAAAACCACTAGTAGTTGCTCCTCTTCTCGAATGCTTAATGAACCCTACATGATGACTGGGAGCTTCTCTTATGATGTTAATAAAATATACTTCAAGTGCGATGGAAATGGCTTCATATCTAAATCTGGGGGGCTCTTTAGAGATGGGATCAATGATGGAGGAGGTGGTCCTAGATCCTTAAAGTGCTTGGTGTAGTGACACCGTAATGCATTGAGAAACAAGACACATTCCTCCTAATAATAGTGTTGGGTATAGTCATACAAAACATTTATGAGACATGCCTCCAAAGGCAACTATGGATATGCTTGAACAAGAGTGGAAGAAGATGCCTCATCAATTGTTGCTAGGCAATATTCCTCCTCTTCAACATTGGCATATTGAACCACCTTGTTCAATGAAACTTCATGTGTGTTCTCCAAGATGTCCACTATCAGTTGCCTTTATGTACTTGTGTCATCACATGAGACATGTCTAGGAATGGCTTCCCTAGAAATAAAGACACCTTTCCTTGAACCTACTGCAGCATGTGGCACTGTTCCTTCTCCTCAGTCATCTTTGTAGACTTGGACATCCTGATTTCAAATTGGTCTTCTTTGATCCCCAATTTCAGTCTTACTTTACCCATCTCTAAGATCTTGTCTGATATGGCTTGAAATGGCCTCCCTAGTAGTAGTTCATTGTCATGATAATCCTACATTTCCATAACCACAAAGTCTGCCAGAATTAAAAATCTATCCACCTTGACAAGAACATCATCACAGATACCATATGGCCTAACCACTGGGTTGTCTGCCATATGTATGGTCATATTGCTCTTTCTAGACTCCTTAAGACCTAGCTTCTTGAAGGTAGTTAGGGGAATAAGATTAATGCTTGCTGATGAATCACACAAAGCCTCTCTAAGTTTGGTCTTCCCAATGTAACATGATATGTTGAAGCAGCCTAGATCTTACCTTTTTGGTGGCAATTTTCCTAAAATAAATGCACTAACTTGCTCCTTCAATACCACCGCATCCGAGTCAGCTAGTCTCCTCTTCTTATTGATTATGTCCTTTAGAAATTTGCCATAGGTAGGAATATGTTCAATTGCATCAATGAGTGGAATGTTCACATAAAGCTTCCTAAAGCTATCTAGGAACATTTAAAAATTTTGGTCCATTTTCTTTTCCTTCAAGTTGTTTGAAAAGGGAACAGGAGTCACTATATTCCTATGATGAGGTGGGATGTATGCCTTCTTCTTGGCCTCCCTTGATTCATCAATTTCCTCTTTAGATGCTTTGTCCTGGATTGTAGTGTCCGACTCAACTGACTCAGAAGTGACTATTACCCATGTGTCACATGTGCCATCCTTTGCTTCTGGGATAGTCTTATTTTAATTTAGTATCTACTTCACACTACATAGCAACAAAACCTTTACTTGATGATTGCCAAAAGGTATGTCGATGTTTCCTGGGAACCCTTGCTGAATAAGTTTCTTCAAGGATGCTACTTTTACTTCTATCTACAAAATCTGGTTTTTAGTTTTGCGGATTTGTGCTCCTTGATTTTGTAGTTCCCTCTGTGTCTGGCCAATGATCACTTCATTTTGACTCACTAGATAGCCTAGAATGCCCTAAATGCGGTCTATCTTACTAGGGGCCCTTTCATGCTATTGGGTATTTCATTGATGTTGCTTGCCTCGTTGTGCCTGAGATGGTACCTGCTCGAAATTGTTGGGATCCTTCTAAGAGAACTTAGGATCCTTCCTCTAGGAGTACTCATTTCCTCCCCTATAACTCTACTACCGCATATACATGCATTCTTCCTCTTCTCCTCCAGAAGAGTTTCCATCCTCCTAATATAATTTCTTGGCAATCAAGTCCAATTTCTCATTCAATGTTGTAATCGGCTTTGACTCGCTAACACTTTTAATGGTTTCTGGACTTTCTTTTTACTCTCCCCCATGACTGGTTCTTAGCCGTGTTTTTCAAAATTTCGTGACACAAGGATGGCTTGTTTTTTAGAATGAAGCTTGTTCCTGCATTATCAAGTGTGGTCCTTTCTCCCTGATGCAGCCCGTAATAGAAGACTTTTGCCTACACATAAAGATCGATCCCATGATGAGGGAGATTCCTCAACATATTTTGGAACATCCCCCATGCTTCATAATAGGACATTTTCTCTTGCTATTTGAATTTGTAAATCTTCTTGGCCAACTCATTTGTCTTCTGGGGTAGAAAATAACGTTCAAAGAAAGTGTCTATTATCTCTTCCCAGGTCCCTATGGATTTAGGTGACATGTTGTAGAACCAAGACATATCATTGTCTTCCAGTGATGATGGGAAAAGCTTCAAATAAATCATTGTCACTGAAACTCTATCAATCTTTAAAATATCACAACTTTCAACATATTTTTTTATGTGCGCCATCGGGTCCTCAGTGCTATGGCCATGGAAATCCTATGACTTGACCAATGCCACCAACTGAGGATCTATCTTGTAGCTACCCACATGTATGGCTTTCCTTTTGATTAGCCCAAGATGATTTGTTGAGTAGGACACCTTGATCTTCTCTCATATAGTTTGTTCATCTACAAAATCTTCCATCTGAGCTGGTTCTGGTTCCTTTGGTGGAGGTTTTGGAGTAGTCAGTGTTGGGGTTTGAATCAATCCCTTCCACTGAGTCACCTCACTCTCTCCCTTTGCGAAATAGCTCCTCCTGATAAGAGCCTTATGGAGTTGACTCTATGTAGTCATGAGCTCTAGTCTACACTAGGCACTAGTACCTAAAATTGTTGAAAACAATAGGAGAACATATACTAATGATCAAATAAATTATATTTGATATTTGGTTTAGAAAGAAGAAAAAAAAAGGTTGTGGCCTAGAGTGGCAGGTCACATCACTTGTAGTATTGGAGTTGTCGTTGTACTATAGTGATGAGTATTCCCACCTATCACGCGGGTGACCCAGGTTCGATCCCCGACAACGGTGCCAAAAAATTGATACACGCAAATAACACGTTAAATGCAAGTATGTGTATCAATGTAATATAGGCCCAAGGAGGCTCGATTGTCGAACTCAAGGAAACACTCTCCAGAGACTACTACTAACTGTGATGCGATTAGCTAAGCTGATTATAACTTTGAGTGAAGGTTTAATTATCTAAGATGTAGAATATAAATCTAAGTTTATTGGTTTGAATCTCAAGTGCAGTGAATTCCTAAGGATTATAGTTTTGACTCAGTTAACATTATAATTAAGATCATATTATTAACAATTATCTCTCCAAACCCCCAGACAAAGATACATGTAGCAAGAATTACCTTCTCTTATAGCATAATTCACTACCTAATCTAATATGAACCCCACTCTCATAGTAATTTAGTTATTAGTTAGGTGCTTTACCAAAGTCTTTGGGTTATTCTCCTCACACTCGTATGCCTTCTCTCAAAATGCAGTATAAAATGTGTATATCTTTGAGCTTTCAAACCCTTAATCCCTCTTTTGAAGCAATGAACGGTCTAAATAACTACCTATGGTGATCATGCATAAATAATGTGTGACACTCTCATTGAAATATGTCCAGAAATTAAGAGAAAAAGATATATTAATGCATCATAGTCAATTACAATTCATAATTGGGATACTTCGTGGTCCTAAAAAACAAGGGGATTAGCCTCGTATGTTTTCCACTATCAAGTACGTAAGAGAGGAAAAGCAAAATGTGAGGAACATTAGAGAACTAAAAGAACCCCTGAAGAAGATGATCCAAATGATTCCCTCACATGAATGTGCCAATTTGCTAACGTCGGGCTACAAATCTATCCATCGAAGGTGTATGAATCTTCTGAAATGTGGCTTTCTTCACTATTTTCTCCTCTCCTTGCTCTCGTCCATGGTATAATGGAATAGAACGAGATTCCTAGGTTTGGCTGAACTCCCTCTAAGTCATAAAAGTGACTTAGGGTGTCGTTAATTGCCATACTATCAGATTAAACATGATTTTTTGATTTGCTTGATCATGATGTATCGGTACTACGAACTGGGTGTTGGTACTACCGACACCATTGATAGTTGTGGTCACATGTGCAATTGTCAATACTTTCGAGTTGAGGTCGATAGTACTAATATTTCTCAAGATTTTTTGAATCCTTGTTGTGTGGTTGTTAGTAGTATTGACTTCCTTGGTTGGTACTACCGATTTGTCTCGATTTCACATGTTCCTTTTTGAGCAAGTGTCAGTACCACCAACAGGTAGGTCGGTAGTATCTAGCTATGTTGTTACTTGTAGATTCACCTAAAATTCTACAAAAAATGAACATAAGCTCCCAAATGACAATAACTCTATCAGGAACATTAAAAATACATTTGTTTCAGGTGATTAAGTGCCACATGTTAATGATGATAAATTGTGCACAAATGATAAAAATGAACAATACGTGCACACAAAGTCCATTATGAAATAGCCAATGAAAATGACAATTATTCAATGCATCAAAGAGCACACCCTACACTCCTCTCCATTATTTTTCCTCCATACACCATTTTCTATCATCTTTTACCTTCGTCTAGCATTTTCCATCATCATTCACCAACTTTCCAACCATCTTCCACCTCTATACACCCATTAAAGTTGTTGTTTATGGTGAAATCAAGGAGAAAGGGGGTCAAGGAGTCTAGAAGATCAAGGAGGATGAACCCAAGGATGCTATCTAGCCCTCTCAAAGGATAAGGAGCGAGAGAAACCTCACTTCCATGGGCTAAATCTCTTCTTCTACCTCTTTCTTCTATTTTTCTCCTTCATTTCTTATAAATGATGTTCTTCCATCTTTGTTTAGTTCCATCTACACTTGTCCATGTTTAGTTGAGCTCCTTCTTGTCTATTTAGCCTGTTTTGGGCATGTTTATGTACTTTACCTTAAACAAGTAGTTTCCTTCCATATGTAGTGCATTTTATGTTCTATCTTCTTTTTTCGATCATAATTGTTGGTTTGTTTGATATCTTTCTTACTTGAACCTTTGTTTCAACAAAGATCAATAGATTTGTTGTAGAAGTGGGTAAAGAAAGTAGTTTCAATAGAAATATTAAAAGGAGTACATCCAAGGGAGGATCTATCTAGAAACAAATTTGAAGTGATCTGACCCAAAACTTTGAATCCTTCTACATCCAGGTGAATTTGGTTGGATTCGCCCGAACACAGTCGAGTTCATCCCTACACGACTGATACCATATCTAGTGTTCTATGCAGATTCTCTATTGTTCCTAACATATTTAAATATTCTACACTTGAGAGGGTATCTAGAATATTCAAGTGTGTTGATTTGTTATCCTTGAGAGAGGTTTCTAATCATTATTGGGTTTTAGTCATGATGTGCGAGAGTGGGTGGGATTGACCTCCATAGGAGAAGCTACCATGATACTTGCTACATTTGTATGTTAGTTTCTTGCTAGGGTGTTTGAGGGATGTCTACACCCAGGAACAGGTGCATAAAGTGCCCAACTTGTGGCTACAGTCAGGAACTCCTTTTCCTGATTAGTAGGATTTGACTGACTCTATGTTCTTTACTTTACTATATTTTGTTCCACATTTTGCTAGACACCTTCTAGTTCTTTGAGTATATCAACTACTAGTTTTTCTTAACTGACCAAGAGAAGGATTTTAGATGTTCTAAAAGTTCCCACACCCCTATGTTCAACCCTATATATCTACATTGACAATGCATTAAGTTGTGGAGTCCTTGAAGGTTTCAATTAATCGAATGCCTAATTATACTAGGAAAATCATAGTAAATCATAGTAATATTACATGATGTCATATATACATACAATTGGTGTCAAAAAATTTAAAGAATCAAAATAAAATACCACACTAACTTATATCCTATCCTCGGTATTGGAATTATGGCTTACAACATTATTTAATTATTTCTTTTCTTTTCTTATATCAAAATGATAGAAAATGATGCCCATAGTTAATATCATCAATGTTGGGTTCACAAACCATAATGATAACTTTTTTACTTTTAGATCATGAAACCCTAATCAAGTAACCAATAATGATCTAAACCTTCTCAAAACCCTAATATTAGTCTCTCTCTCATGAAATGATTAAGGTGTTTAATGAACAAAACCTACACCAAACTTTGATCTATACCAATAACTCTAAGGTGAGGTTATATCATCATGTGACCTTGATATGATCATAAGATAATAAAAGTGCTCATGCTTAGGTCCAAACCTTAAAACTTGAATATTGTAGGAAAACAATGAATAGGCCCTTAATTTCATTTCAAGTTGATTTACTCTCATCTTCAGTATATCCAATTGGAATCCATGATTTGATAAGACCAGGTACATGGGACATATAAGTATAAGACTAATTTTCTTTTGTTAAATAAGTATGAAATATTGCTTATCTTAATTGTTAATGGTTCTTGGATGTACTCTACTTACTGTATTATCTCCATAATAACATTAAGAATATTAATGAAGATATGGATTCTAGCTACGAAGTGAGATACACTCTCTCTCTTGTGAAATTAAGGTTAGCACATCCCCATATCCCTAAGCATGGGGATTTTGATAGCCCAAGGGGTAGGGAGGGCCCTGCATAAAAGTATATGAAGTGTTGACACACTTAGTAGTACAATCACATCAAAAGACACTCTAAGATAAGGTTTCCCTAATTTTAGCCTTGAATAATGGTTTTCTTTAGTATTTCCTTGTCAAATTATTTCAATTATACAAGCTTATTAGTATGTATTTTACCCACGTACACAAAACCTAGTGTTGATATCATGTTTCATGTGTTTTCTAGGTGCAAAGAATTAAAGATTTGAGCAAAGTACCTAAAGGAACTAATAAAGGATCTTGGAGGATCTCCCTTAGTTGATATTTACTTCATCATTATTTGTTTCCATAGCTGATGTATAGGATGAAGTCTATCCTATGCACTTTCATTTTTATCTATAGTGAGATTTTTCTCTTGATGAATACATGTGAACTCTATCTTTCCTTTATGAGTGATGTGTTGTGTGGAATTATTGGTGTTGTGAATTATGATCTGGCATTCATGTATTATATAGGATAATAGAAATTCCTCATGTTTTCTTTGTTGAACTTTTATTGGTATGAGTGCACACATACTAATGGAATGTCACCATGGGAAGTATATTGGATTTGGGGTTGTCACAGTTGGTATCAGAGCCAAAGTTCACACATCATAGTTGCATGAACACTTAATTCACCCTATTTTGAGTTTTTGGTGGGCCTGGAGTTATGGATATAAAGGGTGGAGGTGTTTATGCTAGCATCTATCAGGTCTGGTTAAAGTCTCCAACCACTTTGCTTAGCATACAAGGATACCTATGGCAATGTAAGTCTTACCTGGATGAAACCTTAATTCTCTCCTTCTCTTGGGCATACATGATTTAAGGATCCTTCTCATCTATAGATAGTCCCTCTTGTTGGATAAATTGGATATTATGATAAATCCCTTTGTTTCGATGATGACAAACATTTCATTCTTATTAATCTAACGAGCTACTTAAGTGTGCAGGAACAAGGTGATGACAAAGTTCTAGGGAATCCTTACGCTTGAATGTTTATAAATGTCATACAATGTAATCATTTGTAAACTTGTACAAATATATAATGTACAAGTACTTAGACTTCATGTAAATCAAGCGTTAGATCTCCCTAGCTAAACACCACACTTAGTTAGGTCATCTCCTTCTAATAGATCACATAATGCACACTCATGCACATACTTAGTATCTTAATTAAAAGATTGAAAACAGAGTCAATCTCGGTCGACCACACTCCTCGACCGAGACACTCTCGGTCGACAAACTTCTCGACCGAGATTGACCAAAAGTAGCCGTTAGAAACAGCAGTTGACAGTTGCAAATCAACGTTAATCCAGAGAGCCTGTCGGTCGACAAATCCTCGACCGACTGGGCATCTCGGTCGACAAGTCCTCGACCGAGATGGTCTCTGACAACAACTGCAGAATTAATTAACTAGCCGTTGCTAATGCGCCTAACTTATTCCTAACGGCTAGTTAAGCACTAGGAACCCCCTAGAAGTTGTCTAGAACGTCCTTAAGCATACTTAGGCCATTCCTATAAATAGGACAAGCCATAGGACACTAGAATACACTTGTTACACTTGAGAATACACTTGAGCATACTTGAACAATCTTTTGCAAGCAAAATTTGAGCACTGTGATCATTGGCCTACATTCTCCTTAGCTCAATCTCGTGTCCTATAGGCTAGATTCTCCTACCTACAGCAATCACAAATTCACATACTTGGCTAGGAGATCTTACGCTTGATCTAGGCATATCAAGCCTTGGGCTTAAAGGATAAGTTGTAATTTCTGTTTTCCTTTCTTGTTCCTGTTTATCTTGTGTACTCTCCTTGCTACTCCTAGGGTTGGAGGCTGCGGATTGGAGAGGGTTGACTTCTCAGGTGGAGAAGGGGACTTCAAGTTACTTCAAGAAGGCTATCGCAGGGGAAGCTACTTCAGAAGGCTGGTGCAACGGGAGTTGGTGCATCTACTTCAAGGGAAGGCTGCTTCAAGGTTGGCGATTACTTCTAGGTGAAGGCTGCTTGAAGGGTTTAGGAAAAGAGATTGTATTTTATGTAAATTCCTTGAAGAGGTAATAAAATAAATTTCTTTTCAAATCCCGGTTGGGTAAGCAACCGGGTAGTGGACTGACGGCTATAGTATTTGCTATAGTTGGAACCACTCTAAACCTTGTGTCTCCTTGTCCAATATTTTCTTTGTGGTTGTTGAAGTGCAATAATTGTTAAATTATCTATAAAACTCTATTCACCCCCCTCTAGAGGTTTTCAATTGGTATCAGAGCAGGCTTCAAGGAGCCCTAACAAGGTCTTGAAGAGAAAAAGGGAGGAGGTGACTACAACCACAAGAAAAGGAGCATGGACCAAAGTTCGACAAGTTGCAATTGGTGCTTAGGAACAAAGCACTCTACGTCTAAATGTCCATGGAGGTCAAAGAAAGGAGATGCACATAAAGAGTGTTTCGTTGCTACAATAAGTGAGGAAGAAGAAGAAGAGGTAAGCTTGCTTGATTTACCCAAGGAGGAGTTAGTTGCTATTATTGAAGAAACACATAATAAATATGTTGAATGCAAAAAGAAGTTAAAGAAATCCAGTAAAGAAAATGATGATCTAAATGCTAGACTTCTTGCTCTTACATCCGAAAATGACGATTTATATGCTAAATTGAATACTCTTGGTTTTGAAAAGGACAGCATTATGTCTGATAATCGTACCTTGAAATCATCTCTAAGTAACAGTGAAGTAAAGATCTTTACTCTAGAAACAAACTATGATCTTCTATGTCAAGAAAAAGCTGAATTGCTTACAAAATTAAATGATTTTCAAAAACAACCTATATTGTGCACCCATGTAGATTATGACAATATAGTGAAAGAAAGAAATATGTTATCATCCAATCTAGACCAAGCAAAATTAGATATCAAGAAAAGAATGGATGAGATCGTTAAGTTGCAACAAGAAGTTAGTAAGTTAAGCAACAATGGAATCCTTGATAGAATATTAGAAAATTCCTATCATCAAATAGGGAGAAGAGGACTAGGTTATAAGCCTAATGAGAAATCCCATCAACAACCTAGAAGAACACAAGCGAGTCAATCTGCTTATATACCTAGAGGCACAAAAATGTATATACCCAAGAATAACCTAGATCAAAACCATAGAAAAAGGCTTGAGGTTGATTCAATTTGTTGTCATTATTGCTCACGCCTTGGACATTATTCTTTTTCATGCCCATACAAGAAAAAGCATGTCGAGATGGTATGGGTTCCAAAAACCCCAAATTAAATAGGTTCGACTAAGTTGAGATATGACCAAAGACCTTAATTTGTATATCCTTATGTCTATCTCAACTTAACATTTAGGGATAACAAAATCAAAAATTAAAAGATTTAATAGCACCTTGATACACATATGTTTATCTCAAACTGATCTTTGAAATAATTGAATAAGATACAGCCTATATTGCACTTGAAATATATTTCTGAAACAGTTTCCAGAAACTTGATCGGTCGAGCAACTGTCGACCGAGCATTTCACTGTTCTCAGACTGCTGTAAATCTTTACATTGTATGTGAAAATTATTCTTGAAAGATTATATGGAATAAATATTAACTGATCATGCTTACATTTCTATTTAATCATTCTTTTATTGCACATTTCTTTTTCAGAAATACTTGCAATGAATAAAATGTTTCAAATAAATTTTTGTGTGCTTTTATATCAAGCATCACTTATTTTAGTCTATCCAAAGTAATCTTAAATTCATGAATGGATATTATTCTTGAATATGCTTCATCATATTTGATGTCCTTATTAAGCTCTCATAATTAGTACACTTTAATGAGTCTCAAATTGATATTTGCAAGCTATCTGCAGAACTCATACTTCGCATATGAATGATTCATACTGGAAACCTGCAGAATATGCCTCTTGGTTAAAATAAAATTTGACCAAGGGGCGCCATGGTCGTAATCAAGGGCGACCTAAAATAAACTTTGATAAAAAATTACTTATTTGAACATTATTTTATTGAACTTAATCTTAGCATATTTTCAAATCAAAACATCAAATCATTTGTGGAAATTAGAAGCCTTAAATATTATTACTCCCTTGGAATATACATATACATATGCTCTACAAAAATGTTCTAAAATTCAGTCAAAAATTGAACTCAGTAAGTCTGTCGGTCGACAACTTCGTCGACCGAGAACCACTCGGTCAGCCCATCTCACTCGACCGACAAATTCTAAACAGATTCAGTATCGGACAAATGGTCGGTCGACGAGTGCTCGACCGAGACAATATCGGTCGACAAGCGCTCGACCGAGAAATAGCCGTTGGATATGACCGTTGCGACCCGACCGTTATGACTGTTTTCTTTACCGTTGGAGGACCAAGTGGCGCGTCTACAACTCGACCGTTGCGGACGCTCGGTCGACGAGTCGTCGACCGACCGGGTCGCTGGAATTCTATAAATAAGTGCAAAAACGAGCCACTTACTCACACTTGCATTTCCTTGCTTCCATAGTCCATCTCTAGTGCAATTTCGTGCAATCCTTCAGCACTCTTACCCTCAAATCTTCCTTGCTTCTTCTCCACTCTCAAGAAACACAATGGCCTCATCATCAACTGTCCGTGGGAAGAAGAAAGTTGCTGGAAGAAAAAGAAGAGAAGATCGGGAAGCCACTCCGCCACTGACGATCATCAATGACATCGCCTTCGTCGACGGAGATGCTGGAGATAGATACTTTCGGCTTTCCTCTAAAGCTCCTCTTCCCCGACGTCCGGTCGAAGTGATGGACTTCATCAACATAGTCGACCTGGAGCATCTCTTTGGAGTACAAAAGCTGAAGGACTTCATCAATCCATCCTTTCCTTCCTATTCTATTAAGGTAGTCAACGAATTCTATGCCAATCTTCTATCCCACACCGAAAATGACACCACATTCTTCTACACCATGGTCAATGGGCATAGTTTTAAATTTTCCGAAGGGGATATTCTTGACATGCTTGAAATTGATATAGATGAATATCAAGATTTCCTTGACCTTACCACCAGCAATCCAATAAATTTATTTTCCCATGATGACCACACCACTAGTCTTAGTGATATAAAAAGAGCCATATTTCAAGCCAATACCACTTGTCATGAAGATAGGGGAACCTATTATGCAATAAACCTAAAACCGGCATGTAGAATAGTAAACCTCATTGTTTCCACCAACATACATCCACGAGCCAATAAATCTGAGGTTCCTATCTTCCGTATGTGTCTAATTTATGCTATCATAAAAGAAATTCCCATCAACTTCATTCGCATAATACTTAAAAATATGCTTGAGTTTTCTGGAAATCCACCATATGCCGATTTTGTATGCCAGATTACTCAACATTTTCTTAAGTCAAACATTGAAGATATGGGATACATATGGGAGCGTAGACCACCAAAGATAAGTAAGAACACCGTAGAGAAGATGGGAATTGACTTTGGCCATAAAAGGGCAAGAGTAGAAGGAGAGTCATCACATCAGGATATACCACCCCCTCCTCCTACTAACCTTTCCATTGATCCCATCCAAAATACCCTTACTTATATTGCTGGCTCCCAATATCATCTTAGTAGACAATTAAACTACAATCACCATGCCATGACATACTTAAATCAAAGAATGCAAAACCTTTCTCCTGGCCAAACCGATGAATATCCGCATTCTTTAAACCCTGGCATGCTCAACCCATTTAACCCCTCATACAACTACTACCAACCTCCATCTTCACCATCAATGGATCTTGCACATACTCAATTTTCTTCCATACAATTGCAAGACATAGCTGCTCACTTCCGATTTGACCGAGTTCCCACTTTCCTGGAAGCATATGCGTTGACTACAACTGGTGCTTTGGATTGGCAAACTCTGGTCCAATACTATGGAGCCGAGCCATTCCTTGGGAAAGATCCGGACATCGATGTAATTCTTAAATCTTTCCTGTGAAGTTTTGGAGTTGTAATAGTTGTAATGAAAATGATTAGTCAAATTCTATATGATTTTAATCTTCTTCATTCTCTTGAATGAAATTTGCCATTTTTTTTATTCACATGGTTATTTGTTTGGCATATGAGACATCTTCAAAACATGGAGCATAACAAATAAGGGAATAATAATTCAAACAGGCAACTATTACAATCAAAATTAAATTTTCAAATAACAAAACAGTTCTCCAGAAACATTCTCGGTCGAGCAACTAGTCGACCGAGAACATTGTCGGTCGAGCAACTGTCGACCGACTGGGTTTCTGTTTTTCCAGATTAACATAAATTGCATACATCTTTGTTAAATCTTGGACATCTTATATATTTGCTTAGTATTCAAACTTTCATCTATCTAAGGGGGAGCAAAGCATAAGAAAAAAGGGGAGATTATCAAAACTTTGACCATTTGATTAAAGAAGCTTACAAAAATATTATGTGTAGCTGAAAATTTTCAAGAAATTTATGAATTTATTGAAAATGGTATCTTGTATTTACAGGAATTCTCTACCCAAAATAGGGCTTTTAGATGGAGACATTTTTATGTAATCTAAGCTTAGAGGATTCTCATTTAATCTAGGGCTTAACATCCTTTGATTCATGAGAAATCAATATACATTCATCATATGCTTAAAGGAATCTCATATCATTTCAAGGCTTAACATCCTTTGCGAATGATTAAGAAACAAATTGTGGATAAATTAGATAAAAATCCATGTTCCTAATAGGATATCTAATTAAGGGGGAGCATTATATTAAGGGGGAAAAGAAAAATAAAACATTCAACTTGGATATCTTTTTGAAATGACAAAGGGGGAGAAAGAATATAAAAGAGTTTCATCACATCTTGGCCAGCACTCACTTGAAAAACATAAATAGCTACAAAAGGTAAATTTTCAGGTATGAAACTCACATGCTTTATATTTCCTTATTTCATATTTAGGAAATGTTTGTCATCTTCAAAAAGGGGGAGATTGTTGGATAAATTGGATATTATGATAAATCCCTTTGTTTCGATGATGACAAACATTTCATTCTTATTAATCTAACGAGCTACTTAAGTGTGCAGGAACAAGGTGATGACAAAGTTCTAGGGAATCCTTACGCTTGAATGTTTATAAATGTCATACAATGTAATCATTTGTAAACTTGTACAAATATATAATGTACAAGTACTTAGACTTCATGTAAATCAAGCGTTAGATCTCCCTAGCTAAACACCACACTTAGTTAGGTCATCTCCTTCTAATAGATCACATAATGCACACTCATGCACATACTTAGTATCTTAATTAAAAGATTGAAAACAGAGTCAATCTCGGTCGACCACACTCCTCGACCGAGACACTCTCGGTCGACAAACTTCTCGACCGAGATTGACCAAAAGTAGCCGTTAGACACAGCAGTTGACAGTTGCAAATCAACGTTAATCCAGAGAGCTTGTCGGTCGACAAATCCTCGACCGACTGGGCATCTCGGTCGACAAGTCCTCGACCGAGATGGTCTCTGACAGCAACTGTAGAATTAATTAACTAGCCGTTGCTAATGTGCCTAACTTATTCCTAACGGCTAGTTAAGCACTAGGAACCCCCTAGAAGTTGTCTAGAACGTCCTTAAGCATACTTAGGCCATTCCTATAAATAGGACAAGCCATAGGACACTAGAATACACTTGTTACACTTGAGAATACACTTGAGCATACTTGAACAATCTTTTGCAAGCAAAATTTGAGCACTGTGATCATTGGCCTACATTCTCCTTAGCTCAATCTCGTGTCCTATAGGCTAGATTCTCCTACCTACAGCAATCACAAATTCACATACTTGGCTAGGAGATCTTACGCTTGATCTAGGCATATCAAGCCTTGGGCTTAAAGGATAAGTTGTAATTTCTGTTTTCCTTTCTTGTTCCTGTTTATCTTGTGTACTCTCCTTGCTACTCCTAGGGTTGGAGGCTGCGGATTGGAGAGGGTTGACTTCTCAGGTGGAGAAGGGGACTTCAAGTTACTTCAAGAAGGCTATCGCAGGGGAAGCTACTTCAGAAGGCTGGTGCAACGGGAGTTGGTGCATCTACTTCAAGGGAAGGCTGCTTCAAGGTTGGCGATTACTTCTAGGTGAAGGCTGCTTGAAGGGTTTAGGAAAAGAGATTGTATTTTATGTAAATTCCTTGAAGAGGTAATAAAATAAATTTCTTTTCAAATCCCGGTTGGGTAAGCAACCGGGTAGTGGACTGACGGCTATAGTATTTGCTATAGTTGGAACCACTCTAAACCTTGTGTCTCCTTGTCCAATATTTTCTTTGTGGTTGTTGAAGTGCAATAATTGTTAAATTATCTATAAAACTCTATTCACCCCCCCTCTAGAGGTTTTCACCTCTCACCTCTCTTCTGTATAGGATAGGAATGTGTCACTCTATTTAGAGTCCTAAGGATGAATGATTCTTATCTAAGGTTTATTAGGATATCCTCCACAAACCATAACACTAAGATCATGAATAATCATAAAATAAAATAATGAAATATGTTTATAAAATAAAAAAGAGAACAAAAATATCTAATCTACTTCATTAATTTTTAGGATACCTCCAAAGACACGTAACTTTGAGATCTTATAGGTGTCTTCCTCTAAGAAGAGAAAAGGGCCTAGAACTTATGAAGATCTTGATCCTAAAACTATGGCCAAGGGTAGGTGGGAAGAATAAAACAATATCCTAGTTTATTTTATGGAGATCATTTCCCTAAAGGAAGCCTCTAAAGCTATCACATCTAAGAAAGGGGTGACCGTGCTTGACTTTGTCAAATTGAACTCTAATACCTTTTGAGGTGAAGACCAACTTGAGGTCATGTACAAAGTTGAACCCTGGATCTTATCAATACAAAATACCTTCCATATCCTAGATGTTCCCCCTAAGAAGAAAGTTAAGTTCTCCATACACCTACTTAAAGGAGGAGCAAAAATATGGTGGGAAAATTTCAGCAGGAACAAGGAGATATAGGTTATAACATGGAGTGAAAAACCTTCAAAACAATTTTCACTAACCATTTCATGCCTATAGCTGAGAGGAAGAGGAAGGAGAGATTATACACCAAGATCAAGTAAGGAAACCTCTCGATGGTTGATTACACTCATAAGTTTTGGCTTCGGGAGAGTTATGCACCAATTAGAACTGAGGAGCATCTTTGCAGCATTACATTGATTGTCTAACTACCATCCTAAAAACCCTAGTTATCACTTTTTGTCCAAGAAATTTGATGAAGCAATTGACATGGACCATAAGATGGAAATGGATCAGGGTATGCAAAAACATTTGGGCATACCATACCTAGTGTGAACACCATTGATGAAGATAATTCTAGGAAGTTTACCCCTAACCATAACAAGGGATAAGCAAAAGGGATTTCAGGTAAAGGAGGTCATAAAATTAACAAATATTAACTAAAGACTTACCAAAACAAATATGATGAGGTCAACATGGAGCATATAGCTATACCAAGCGAGTTTGCTTCAATTGAAACAAGTAGGGCCATTTCATTGCCAAGTACCCTACCCCGTCTGTCTTTTGCAACCCTTTAGTGTGTGGTCCACCTCCTTTGGGACACTACATTGCAATGGTTTTCATCATTACTGTAGAAGAGGCTAATGAAAAACCAAACTAGTTTATTGAAGGTAACCCCAAACCCTTTCCATTCATCTAAATATCTTGTCTTGTACCTTTAAATACTCATGATAAACTATTATGTGTTGGTATCATATTTTTAATGATCATTTTGTTAAAGACTTATTTGATTTTGGATCTACAAGTACATTCATATCATGAAATATGTCATATATGTTACATTTTCACATAAGAGATATAGGATATATTCTTGATGTGACCACTCCTAGTCAAAAAATATTAACTGCATTACAAAAGATTGATATCGTGCCTATAAAATTTAAAACATCTTATCAATGGAAAACTTTGATATTATACTTGGCATGTGTTGTATGTGCATGTATTATGCACATATTGACTATAGGGAGAAGAGATTAGTCATCTCTCCACCTAATTGTAATCCTGTGGTGATCCCTAGGGGAAGAAGATTCCATAATAATCTTATAATTTCCTCTCTTAAAATCTAAAAGGCTTTATCTCTAAAGGGTATAATATCTTCCTTTTATTAGTCTCAAAGACTAGTCCTAGTACCAAACTTGTAGAAAGTCTAGAGGTGGTACATGATTTTCTTGACATATTTCTAGAGGAGCTTCCTAGTCTTCCTCCTAATCAAGACATTCAATTCTCTATATATCTTCCTAGAACCACTCCAATTTCTAGGCCCCATATAGGATGGCCCTAGTGAGCTTTTTGAGTTGATGAAACAATTGTAGGAACTTGTAGATAAAGGCTTTATCTGTCCTGGTGTCTCCCCTTAGGTTTGTATGCTCTATTTGTAAAGTATAAAGATGGTTCTATCCACATGTATTGATTACCTCATGTTGAACCAAGCTACTATTAAAATAAGTACCCTCTTCCCCCATTGATGACCTCTTTGATCAACTTCGTACTTGTAACAACCCCCTCCCCGTATTATCCCCAATTAAGGAGGAATGAGAGGGAAAGGGGCATTATGATAATTCTAGGATCAAGGTTTAGCAATTGACCAATAATAATTATAAATTTAATTGAATAGAAAATAGTTTGATAACAATATGAAGATAGGTTCTCCTCTAGGGAGTTACATAGAAAGGAACTAATGTTGGCAACATAAAGTAAATCTAACTATATATAATCCTCTAGGAGAATTTAAGGATCTTTTCTTTTGGTGTCATCTTCTCTGGGAGTCCATTTCTTCATATAAGTTGCAGATTAACCTAAAACTGTGTGAAACAAAAATGTGGCCTGTATATCGAGATATACTAAGTATGTGGCATGTATGTGTAACAACATGAACAACCATACCAACAATTATATTTACATAATCAAACATGCATTTTCTTTTCTAAATTCTCGAATCTTATCCTTTTACTTTCTATGGTTTTCCCTCTCGTTAGGGGAGCCTTTATATGGGTTAGGGTTGGTCCCTGCAGTGGACTCTCAAAACCTTCACTTCTGGGTTTGGTTTTATATAGTCCTTCATTTTTTGGGCTTGGCCTGTGGTGATCTTAGTTTCTAGGCTTGATCACCAATTATTCCCATAATGATTTCTTTCACCCCATTCTCATTTAATTCACCAGAGAAAACTATTTATGGTTTGAGCAAGTTACTTTCGTATAAAATGATACTCATATGGGCTTTATAGATTGTAGGAAGTAAATAAACAATCAAGCAGTTTAAGTGCAATCCTTTTAGGAAACTTCAATAAAAATGGAAGTTGATAAGGTGAGTATTCTTAGGCTTAACCACATACCTTTCCTATGAGATGACTTAACCTCCAAGTAAACAAGAGAAGATGCAACCAATAAGAAATCACCCTATAATTTATTTAAATTACCCAAGTATACTATTGTGTTAATAGAATATCCATTAAAACTAACTTGGGATCTAAGTTAGGGTTTTGATTCCAAATTATGGTTTAATTAGGGTTAGGCTTCTCAAATCCTAATTATCATATTTCAAAGCTTTCATTTAGAAAATCTCAATTTTGGCAACATGTGAACTTTGAACTTAGACTAGATCCAAGATTATTTTTTTATCCAATTAACTCAGACGTTACGCATTAAGATCACTTCAACTCATGACCATCCATTTCATGTAATTAGGTTTCTATGCATTAAAAGTACTAAATTTTGCATCTTTAATTACGTTTGGAATTTGAGTGGGAATTAGACCATGGAACCAACTTAATAGCAAATAACTTTGCATCCGATTCAAATATTGTTTACAAGATGCTCCTATAAGGAGTTACATGAATTTCTATCATCATAATTGTACATATGAGTAGAGTTACCTACTTAATCCTCCTTTCTTAGATTAATGCCTTCATGTAATTTCATCTTGTCTTGAAATCTTCTTGTCTACATTGTACCTAAAATGTCATGAAACAAAGCAGAGATCAGCATATCGAAATATACTATGGACGTGGGGTGCATGAAAAAGTGTGGAAGTACATAAAAACATATAATCATTGAGTTACTTGCAAACTAATCTGACATTTTCTTCACATATTCTCATTTTTATATGATACTCATAGTGGCATTATAACTGAACAAAAATAATTAAACATTCATCTATTTAGTTGTTCAATCCTCGAGAAAACCTCAAAAAACACCGGCTAACTATATTGCAGGTAGTCATAATCATAACCACGTACTTTTGTAGAACTATGTAGACCTTACAGTAACACTTTAAGCATATTATCCAGTCAATCAAGAAAATAAAGAAATCATCATTTAATCTCCATGCATGTATGTAAATCCAAAAGTGTCACTATCACATAAATTAGATTAAACCCTACTCGGTCCCAACCTAGGGTTTAGGGTTTAGACAAGGAATAAGGGTATTAACCCTATTTCCATTGAACATTAATCATTAAGGGAAACCCTAATTGTTATATCCATCATATCCTTTCATTAAGATAACTTATATTAGATCAAAGTCCATTAACCATATAGAAAGATATGATTTTTAACCCTAATTCTTCATATTATTTGATTATTTACATTAGATACCCTAATTATCATCATTATGATAATGAACATGTTAAATTATCATTATTTCTTACATTATCAGTTTACCTCTCAAAGAATCATATTTTACATGATTAACAACTAATTCATCTAAAACTAGGGTGTTTAATCTTTAATCACAACTTTAACACATATTAGTACTAATTTTCAAATAGGAAGCATAATTAAGTCACACCTATATTTTATTTTTGTTCCTATCGTTCTCCTGATCATTTTGATATATAATTTTTCTATATTCCAAGCTACAACCTATGTATACATTATTTGCAAGATAATTACTAAGGGACCAATCATAGGCCGACACATCATATACTATTTTATTTCTATTTGTCACTAGACTGACTAAAGATTAGGGAGAACTACCTCATTACCCTTATTGGATATGTATAGTCCTAGGGGTCTTCGTGTCTTTGGCCCTTGGCCATCTCCTTCCTTGTACGTCGATGCAACCACACACGTCAGTTGCTTGTTGGCAACATAATTGGGGCCTCTCCTTTCGAACCTTGTCGTGTCACCTATAACAACACCTATGGGGATCTCAGTACAACATCCACCACTTCCACCCGTCACGTGTCACATGTCTTCAGGCCACCACTCGGTGATCATATGCATGTTCGTACATCGGTCATCACTCAAATAGGGAGCCCTCATTGGCTCTTCTGTCGAGCACCCCAATCTTAGTGCATCCATAGCAACTTCCTCCCAGCCTCACGATGACACCCAAGTCCATGGCCAACTAGCCATGGATCTCCCATACCCACTGATATTGTCCCATGGTGATGTTTGTGTATGGAAATTGGGTGATAGATAAAGCAACATAAACAAAAATTGAAACCCTGATTCCCTTGAAAAGCAAGATCACATCAATAATGATGTATATAGGAAGGAAAGGTTTGCAAAGTAAGACCTGGTCCTGGAGTAAGGCAGCAACACACCCCTTCAGCAGCAGCAACACTCAAACAGTCATCATGAATGGCCTCCTGGTTTGGCACCATGGATGGAGGTTGACGATGTTCTCCTAGCTATAGAAAACTCCCTCCTCTAGAGTAGTCAATGGGGACTACTAGGAACTCCATGTTGAGCTACTAGAGCAAACAGGAAGGAGTTGTCCCCTTCTATCTGCATACTAGTCACCGATAATCTCTCCCACATTTCTTCTCAGTTGTTCTCTCCATTGATGTCCCTCCCTTTAACGGGTAGGACTTGCTCAGGCTCTCTATTGGTTACCACAACCAGAGAGGACAATAATCTTCAGAGGAACTGATTCTCAATTCTATGTGTTGGGAAGCCCCCAGTAGCCCTCTATATATAGTAGAGGCCACGGTCAGGGTTACCAGACTTTGGGAGTAGATGGGTCCAGAATCATGAATTTTTTAGAACTTGTAAACGGTGAATTAGTTGGTTCACAAACCCAACCGGTCAGTTGGTGCATGATACGGTTGGTTCACTAAGTGAACCAATCCGTTTCACATAGTTTCCTATTCTGATCATATTGGTATTCAATGCTCGGTTAATGCTAAACATGACATCAACATCAATCCTTGTTCCAATCGAATTGGCAACTCCACCGGGTGACCCAGAGGGTGAATTGATCATCTTACATAGTGAAATGGTCATTTCACATTATGAGGCAATCATTTAACAAGTTAAATGGTCGTTTCACTTGTCCAGTTCATGCAAAGTTCAACTAATATTGATTCCAATTGACTTGACACTCCAACTGATTGGTTCAACACTTGAACCAGTCGCTTCAGAGTCTAGTGAGTAAATTTTGAACCTCCGTTGTTTAATTTAATACCTAAACACCTTTAGTAATCAAATTAAACATCATTCATGAATATACTCCTTTAATCCAAGTGTATCCTATGTGTGTGACCCTATATGTCCAGAATTACATGGACAGAATGTCCATAACTAATGATGACATTACAAGTAAGGAGTGGTGCCTAGTTACACATCATTCCTACCCAAGTAATTCAGAGAGTTGGAAAACAACTTCAACCTACAATCGATGATAAGTGCTACTATGATCATATAGTTTCTTTGTCTCTCATAACTAGATTGAACTTAAGGCATGTAATCATCATCCTTTCAACATTCAATCCATGTTCCTTGAACTAGAGTAGACTGTCTGAGATTCATGTGCTTTCATGTATCACATATTGAATCACATGAGTATGACTGTATGTTACTTAGTCTCACTTATCAAGTGACCTAGATATCAATCTCCTATAGTAGGGACAAATCCCATCTACATTACTCACACTTAGTCCCCATGTGTCACAACTACCCAACCATCACCCTTACAATAATCATTATTTCGGATTATGTTCAATGATGTCAATGTACACTGAACAACATGTGATGAATGTCTTCACTTCGGGTCCAAGAATCAAAATTGCCACTATCACTATGCGAAATGATTTTGACTACCATTCCATGTTCTCCATCTATCACTCTCATGGTGGGTCTGTCTGATACACTATACTCTTAAATGTATCTATGCACTTGACTTGATATCACCTATCATGACAAATGAGATTATGTCATCATTCAACACACGCTCTAATCTTATGTATTATTTTTGTCTATTTTTCTTCCACAGTAATATCCAATCAGGGACATAACAAGAATGTATATACTCTTAGCATTCGTATGGTCTCATTATTCAAGTCACGTACTTGAAGACATATGACACCGAGTAGCATCATTCTTTAGATATATATTATGTATGTGTCATCATCTCATGACTAAGACAAACATAATAGATGGAATTACCTTTATTATTATCAAATCAAGTATCTATTGCCACACTCCAATCATCATATGATTGGCTCTCTAGGCATACATACCAACAGACTCCCACTTGCACTTAGAGCCAATCACTAACAAATCATATTCTAATCAATCTGAACATGTCCATCATGTTTTTGGTGCACAAGCACTTTAATAACGGGTTATCAATGTTTGCTTCAAGTTGATATTTTGCAATTTTCACATCTCATTGTTGTAAGAAAACTCGTATGAGATGGAAGTGTTGAAGTATGCTATCTAAGGTTCCTTTGCCTATCCAGTAGATCCATTGTTGTCACAATATTTATACTATTTCATCAACGACTGGAACCTCTCACAATTTCACCCATATGAACTTCTTGATCCATACAATATACTTTGTTGTTCTCATAACATAGATATACTTGGATTCTATTGTAGATTTAAACAATTGTCTCTAGCTTAGCACTTTTCTAGCTTACATTTCTTGTTTTAGCTCAAACTTAAATTTAGATTTGATCATTAATATTATTTTTCATTTTGAAAGCTTACATCGATGTAACCCTTTACACCCAACTCTTCCTTATTACCATAACCAAGAAATTTATTCTTTTAGTGCTTTACAAGCACCTAAGGATGTTCTTTATGGTAGTCCAGTGACACTCACTGGCATTTGACATATACCCTCTCATCATGTCCACTACATATGAGATTGTAAGATAGGTATATATCCTCTCATCATGTCCATTACATTTGAGATGACTGGATATCCTCTCATCATGTCCAATTCATATGACATAACAGGATATCCTCTCATCATTTCCAATACATATGAGATAATTGGATATTCTCTCATCATGTCAAATACATACAAGATAATGGGATATCCTCTCGTTATGTCCAATAAATATGAGATAACGGGATAAGTTCATTTTGTAACATACCAAAATCTAGAACATAACCCTATTCCAAGGTTAAGAGGTTAGAAACCTTGTTCTTTGGACTTAGCCAAACAAGGATAAAGATACACATAATAACAGCTAATTGAAACACCAACATGTTAATCAAAAAATAAATCACCCTAACATTGAGACATATAAAGAAATAAGACCTAATGCTCTCATAATAATCATAAGTTCAGTAAAGGATACATAGAATGTGTCACATGAGATAATGTTGACTAAGGTATGATGATAAGAGAGATAATCTGCATAGGAGAACTATTTTTTGGTAATTGGGAGAAAATATTACTAAATGAGATAAAAGTTAAATATATTCGATCTCATGCATAAAAATGACATATAACCTTTTGATTGTAATATGGTTGTATTGGAAGAATAATAATAATGATAATGAAATAATATGTTAAATAAAATAATAATGGACCACATATATTAATTATATATAATTCATAAAAGGATGACTAATTGGTTAAGATAACTTTAGATTCATTTTCTTTGGGGTTGTTAAGTCTTGGAGGTCAAATTTCACAAATTTAGCATAATAATAGCCATATCAATTTTAATTAGAAAGGAAAAGGTGATTTTCCTTCACAATATAAAATGAAATCATTAATAACTCCAAAAGTATAAGTAAAAGCCAAATTCGTGATTTACACATTAAAGTATGCCTTTGGGAGAATTTTTACACAATTTGGAGAATCTTTGATGAAAAGGTGAAGTTGGGAGAGAGAAAGTGTGTAGAACCTTTAAAATATTAAATAAATATACAAACAACTTCAACATAAGAAATTAAGGGCAAACTCATATCCAAAATACTTAATTTAACTTATGGGTGAAGTTTCATCAAATTTGGAGAATCTTAAAGTCATTAATGTATGAGGAAAGAGAAAATAAGATTTGCTAATTTTAATTAATCAAAAGTCTTCAAAAGGGAAATTGAATTTCATATTTGAATTCTACATATTCAAAATAGCCTAGGTGCAAAATTTTATTAAAAATGGAGTTTGTTTGTATGCTTTTTGGAAGAGAGGGAAAGATTAAATAATTAAACAATGCACTTTAGTCTTATTCGGATTTGGCAATCACATTAGTTGTCACACGACTATTTTTATTTTTTGATTTCTCACGCAACAAGAGTCGTTATATAAAGGATAGGATGGCCCATGTTCATCCTCTTCCTCATGCCCGATCGGGAAACAAATAGCTATAGAGTTGATTTGTATTTTCATGATTTCTCACTTGATACACAATCTTTTCTCATGATTTTTTTGCCAAACATTTTCAAATTGTTTTCTACTTCGTTTGAGCCATCACTCACATAGTTTCATTAAGGATTCAATAAAAACCCAAAATGTGGGCATCAATCTTCTCGGTCAATTGGCGTATATGCCCTAAATTAAACCCCCACCGAGAAATAGCTCTATCCTAGCCATCCTGGGCTCCAGAGCAACTCTTCTCTTGTGCCAATTGTTCCTATTCCTTCATGTATTGCCATTGTTGACCATTGCTTGGGCTCAAATTTGTGGAGGTCAGTGCCTCCCCTCAATGCCACCTCAGTAAAATCGTGATTAGGTGTAAGTTCGAGCATAGGTGACCTTCGTTTCAGTAGCTTCAGAGCATCGGTTGATCTTGTTTTAAGGATTCTCCCAAATCCAACCATATAAGTAGATTCTCTGCTTTCTATGATGGAGGATGGGTTGAAGGAGATGATTCCCCCACATTATTTTTCGACTTTACTCCTCAGGTCCACTTCTTTCTTTAGTTTTCTCTTAGGGGCAGTTTGGTCCTTTCCCCTTGTCTTGTTTTTCTTTTTTGCACTGTGCGGCTTGCCAAGCTATCTATGGGGATGATCCAGTTGGTGAGCCCCGATTGGGCCAACTTGGACTATGTGGCTCTCTCTCTCTCACTCTTGTTTTCTCGTGAGTCAGTTAGTGACGTGGATTTATCTGATTGGCTGGTTTTCTAAAATTCATATCTATTTATTTATAGTGCAAAAAATATAATAAAATATGATCTAGAATAAAAAAAATACATCCTATCTGATGGTGCTAAGCTTGTCTCTTAAATCTGATATTTTAAAAGGGTGATTTTTAATGGGTTTTCCTAATTGGTTGTAATTTTTAAAATTCATAGCTAATAATTTTGAAGTATAAAAAAATAAAATAAAAAATGATTTGAAATCAGAAAAATATAATCTAAAATATAACATGGTTTTCATAACCTAATTCACTAATAGTAAAAAGCTGATTTTTAGGATTTCAGATAATTAATGTAAATCTAACCCTAATTCTACATATATGCATCATAGGTACTTTGGAGACCTAGGCTTGGGTCTAGGATTGATTTTGGACTATTTAGATTCTTAAGAGAGGTATATTTGCATCTCCTATGATTCCTTTTGAGCAATTCGCCTATTTTTTGTTTCTCTTGGTCCTATAGACACTAGCCTACACATTTTCTCTTTTCGTTTGAGAATTATGGTTCACGTGAACTACTTTATTTGTTGTTGTTCTTGTGATCATATTATCTTGTTTGGACATCCTTTTGGACTACTCCTTATACATTGCTCATGTTGGAACATTCTTTGATGATATATTCTCCTTTTCCCACTTTTAAGGTGGATGTTGATTAGGATCATGTGATCCCACTTTATGTATTTGTTGGATGTTCCTAATCATGTGATCCCACTTTATGTATTTGTTGGATGTTCCTAATCATGTGATCCCACTTTATGTATTTGTTGGATGTTCTCATCTCTCTTATTTGATCCATTCTTCATTATTATTTTGTTACACATCATGTGGTGACTACTAGTATAATGTACATGTTCCTTTCATGTGGATGTGAACATTCCCACATGTGAATGCAGATGTGAAAATTCATAAATATGAAAATATTTAGGGAAGACGTGTTTTCCTACCCAGGTAGATGTTGACAAACCCTACCACTCCCTATTTTAGAGTAGATGTATACAAGACCTTACTCACCCCATAATGTTGGTAGATGTGTTATTTCCTACCTACATGTTTATATTGTCTAGTATTGTCACAGGTGAAACAGATGGATGTCATGCTTTTATTTTATTGAAACTCTTATTTCTTTTATGCTTGATTGGGTAGTCATTTTCTTTTTCTATGGGAAGCATTTTATTTTACATATTTTATCTCTTATATTGCTCAATTCCCATTTAGCATGCACATACCAGCTTTTTATTGATGTCATCTTCTCTTTTCCTTTTGTGGGGTACGCTTCCAACCCCAAATATAGGTCAAGGAGGAGACAACCATGTTGAACCAGGACCTCAACAAGTTTATTTGGATCTTTATGGGATACTTTATTAAAGTTTTTAGGTGATCCTCGGCTAGCCCTATGTTTAGTTAGTTTTTCCTATTATCTCACCCTACGTGGTGAAGGATATTGATGATAACAAGCTTTGTAATGTTTAGATACATCTTTAAATTCTACTGCTACTTCGGTGTTATGATACATACATGTCGAATAAATTGGTTATCTTCCCTTTTGAGAATAATTTTATGTTGGTGTTTGGTTTGGGATGTTGCCTTTTTATTTTTAGTAGGGAGTGGATCCGATCTGGGTCCCACTCCTTTCATTCATAATATAGCACTTAAGATAGATCCAATTGCAAATGACATCTATTCGATGTGTTCCTATTCTTCACAAGAATTGGGATACTAGGCTAACTCCATTGAACATGGAAAAATTTTCTCTCATTGAGTTTTTGCATATTGAACCCTTTCAACATCTTGCCAATGTATATGATCTTTCTTAGGTCAAGAAACTTTCCAGATCTATCTATATAGATCTGAATCCCTATCACATAGGATGTCTTGCCTAAACCCTTCATAGAGAACATACTTTCCTTGACAAATTTTAAATTTGTAGGATAAGGATGTTATTCCTCATCATTACATGGAATACAAATATGATCCCATTAAATCTTTTGTAATCACAATGTTCATCTTCTTTTTGACTCAAATCAAACCCTTTGACTGTCTTGTCAAATAGAAGATTCCAACTCTGATATTCTTTCTTCAATCCATAGATTGAACCTTGTAGCTTATAGACTTTATTTGCAATATTGGATTCATAATACCTTTAGGTTGTGTCACATACATATCCTTATAATTATTACAATTAAAGAATGTGTTTTAACATCCATATGCCAAATCTCATTGGTCATAATAAGTCATAACAACAAGCATGATCTCGATGGATTTAACCATGATAATTGGTGAAAGACTTCATCATGTTCAACACCTTGAACTTGTTTGAAATTCTTTGCAACCAAACTACCCTTCCATGTTGATCTCCTTTCAAAGACCCAAATGCACCCTATGGGTTTTACCCCTTCAGGTGGATCCATCAAGGTCATACCTTGTTTGTTTACATGGAGTCCATCTTTGATTTCATGGCCCTCAAGCCATTTTAGTCCCTCAATAGATTCTAGATAGGAAGTTGACATATGATATATGATCAACCCACCACCTTCTTGAAAATATCAATCTTTCATTATCTAAGTGTGTTCTACTAGATCTATTAGGTATTGTGTTACAATAGGAACTTGAGATTCTACAACAACTTGTGATTCTCCATATTCCTATTGTACCTCTTTAGGTTCAATGTTTTCTTGTTTGTCTTGAAGATTTTTAGTTCTACTTTTACTCCCACTGATTCCTTTGGAAATATATTCCTCTTCAGGAATACATTTATCCACATTAACAAACAACTTTGTTCTGGATTGGGATAAGACAAAATAATAAATATGTGATTTTGTGGACAAAGTTTTTCAAAAAACTATTTTCTTACACAAGATTTCAATCCTAATCACTATAAAAGACATAGTAGGACTCCTCCCGTGCCACATCTCATATGTTGTCTTTTGAACCAATTTAAATGGTACATTGTTTTAGTGTAAAGCATGTGCCCAAAAGAAATTGGAAGATTAGCTAGATTTTATTGATAATCTCACCATGACTTAACAAGGTGTGATTCCTTATTTCTAATACACTCTCATGATACACTATCATTGTGTTTCAAGTGGAGTTCGTCATGAGACATTATCATGACCTCTCTGAAGGTACTCAAAACTCTTGGTTTTAATATATTTTAACATCAATCATATTTGAAGTATCTTAATGTTTTTACCAAGTTAGTTACATACTTAATATATAATCTCCTTGAACAATTCAATAGATTCATATTTGCATTTCATTAAATACAAATTTCCATATCTATTGATAGCATTAGTAAATATAATGAGGTACTAGTAATTACCTTTATCATTTATTCTAAAAGGTCTTTACACATCAGTATGTATGAGCCTTAATAGAATAGTCACTCTTCCATTACATGTAGTAAAGATGCTTTTTTTATATTGAACAACAAATAAGATATGCATGTCTCTATTGGTTCAATAACCAAAAGAGTCTAGAGAACTATCATATGGATTCTAAAAATGCATTTCCCATTTATGTGCTCTAGATGGCAATGTTATAGGTATTCATTGTTTGATTCAACAATTCATTCAATATATGTGCCATACACATTTATCTCTACAACTATCAAGTATAGTTTATATGAAATATAGCATTGGCATATAAGATCTCACCTTTTAAAATGAAACATAAATTTATCCTTGTCCATACAAGATGCATGATGTTTTCATTAATGGCAAGTGCATAATAGCAATTCAGTAATTCTATTGTGTGCCCATGGATATACGATATATTCCAACTCTAGTGGCAACAAGTCTTGCTCCTTATAGTTCTAGATTATTTCTTATTGGGTCATGAAGTAGATGTCTCTATCTCTTTCTTCTTCCTTTATTCCTTTAAATGAAAAAGGACATATTCCTTTTTCACTTACCCTTGTCCTTATCTTGAGTGCAGAAGACTTGGATTTCAGCTCAGCCTCATAACACTTCTCGGCCCTGATTTCTTCCTTGGACTCACTTTCTTTGATCACCATCACAGATTTTTTGTTCTTCATTCTTGCTTTGGCATCAACATGCCAAGTAGTTCTGACAACGGTTTAGCCAAGTTACTCAAGTGAAAGAACTTGATAGCCTGGTTGTATATGATTCAAACAACGACTATAGAATCATATATGTGGTCAACTCTTGACCTAAAAGAAATCCCAGTCAA
>OY856412.1:1125604743-1125872243 GCA_963693085.1 Alisma plantago-aquatica | reverse complement strand
GCATTGGGATCTCAATCCTTTGTCTCATTGTTGGGAATTCACATCCCTCAATACCACCATCATCACATTTGTTGGATCTGGGTATTCAAACCCTTAGTTCATCACTAAACATGGTTATCACTTATCAGGTAACTATTACCTTCAGGTCATCTGACCAAGGTATTCAGGATACTTGTTACACAATCATCTCAATTTCATATCAACCATATCAATTTCATATCAACATCATGCAATACAAAAATAACATCACTATTCCCTCATTAGGGTTAGAGTTTCCCATCTTTATCAATTAGGGTTTCACATATCATCATCCCATATTGAAGTTTCACATAACATTATCCCATATTAGGGTTTTTACACAACATCACCCTATATTAGGGTTTCACATAACATCATCCCGTATTAGGGTTTCACATAACATCATCTCATATTAGGGTTTCACATAACATTATCCCATATTAGGGTTTCATACGACATCACCATATATTAGGGTTTCACATAACATCATTATTAGGGTTGTGTAAGCACCTTGGAGCTCCCTCAGTCGACGAATTTGTCGACCGATAACCTCTCGGTCGACAAATTCATCGACCGAGAAAGAGCCAGATTTCACATGTATAAGCACCTCTAGGGTCAGTTTTTTCTTTATAACTGACCTAAAGCGCTCCTCGGTCGACAATATTGTCGACCGACAAGAATTTTCGATCCAGTTTAGTTCACACATCCTCGGTCGACGAATTTCTCGACCGATAACCATTCGGTCGACAAATTCGTCGATTGAGAAGGAGCCAAATTTCACCTCTGGCTCCTTCTCGGTCGACGATTTTATCGGTCGACAAATTCATCGACCGAAAGGAGCCAGATTTCCTTCGTAGAAGTACCTCTAGGGTCGGTTTTTTCTTTATAACCGACCCTAAAGTCCTCCTCGGTCGACAATATTGTCGATCGAGATAAACTTAGGATCCAGTTTAGTTTTTCACACATGTATAAGAACCTCTAGGGTCGGTTATAAGGAAAAAACCGACCCTAGAGGTGCTTATACGAAGGAAATCTTGCTCTTTCTTGGTCGACGAATTTGTCGACCGATAACCACTCGGTCGACAAATCGTCGACCGAGAGGGAGCCAGATTTCCTTCGTATAAACACCTGTAGCATCGGATATTCCTTAAAACCGACCCTAAAGGTCTCTTCGGTCGACAATATTGTCGACCGATAACCGTTCGGTCGACAAATTCATCGACTGAGAATGCGTTTGAGTGTTTTTAATTAACCCGACACGGGCACCGTTTATCTTTAGCATCGGTTTTTTGGTATTAACTGATGCTACAAGTCTTTATCTCCGTGAAAAAGTCGAAACCTAGTCTTTCTTCCTCCTGCGAAAACCTTTTTAGTTCTATTTTTTCTCCCGCGGTGCCACAAAGCCCTTGCTTTTTCTTGTGTCATTCCGCCGTGAATGCCTTGCCTCCTCTCCGTGAAGCCATTGACGTGAATCTGTGCCAACTCTCTGCATCGCCAAGAGGATCGTGGTGTCCGTACGTGAAGATGTTTCCACCTCTCCGCGCCGCCAAAGCTTTTCCTCCTCTCTGCAAAAAAAGCTCATCATCGCCGCCTCTCCACTCTTCCATGAAGGTCGTCGCCTCTCCGTGAAGGTCGTCTCATCCTCCACAAAGGTCGCCGCCATTTCCAAGTAAGTTCACCGCTTCCTTCGTTCCCGCCTTCCTTCATTCCCACCCGCCGCCATTGCAGCATCCAGGTCCACTCTCGGTCGACAATTAGTCGACCGAGAGCCCACCTACGCGTAGCATCCAGGTCCACTCTCGGTCGACGAATTCGTAGACCGACAGTGGACCTGGACGCTGCGCGCAGGTGGGCTCTCAGTCGACTAATTGTCGACCGAGAGTGGACCTGCTCCTTATTTATGTGGGAGATATAAATGTTTTAATCATATTTGTTGTAATGTTCACAAATAGTTCTGAATATTATAATGATTTCAATCTTTGGACTGTTGGAAACGGCCTTTCTTTGCTAATTTGTACAAGTATTTTCCATTTTATATGATTTGATAACCCAATAATAAAAACATGTCTTTTTTCATATGTAATCATTATATAAATTCTAGAAATTAATACTAGATTAGACATGTTTACTCCTAGATTGACACTTTAGGGTTGATGCATGATGTTTAAATTAATATATATATATATATGAAAATAATGCATTTATATATTAACTTAGAAACCCGTTCAAAATTTACTCATTAGGAGTAAACTTTGGATAGTCCCCGGTTTGGGACTGTTTTTGGATATTTAATATCACTTAGGATGTACCTGTATAATGTATGTTTAGTTTTGTAGAAAATTTTAGTAGGATTTCTTCATTTGTTCTCTGGGTACATATGTGAGTGGTTATTTGCCATTTACATCGGTGTACTTGGAGAACTTAGGGGAAATGCTACTAAAATTTCCTTCAAAACTAAACATACATTATACAGTTACTATTAAGATTAAATAATCAAAAATGGGATAGGTGGTACACTTTAGTATATAAGTAATTAAGTTCCTATCAATAAAAACTTACAGATTATTATAGTATCAATATTAAATGGTTAGTTTTATAATTAATTTTAATGTGATATAGAAAATGGATCAAAGTTGGATGTCTATCAAGAATTGTTGCAGTCCAGAGTTTGCCAAAGGTCTTGATGAATTTATCAGATTTGCTGAGGAACATAGGAAACTACCTACAGATAGGCTATATTGTCCATGTAGAAATTGTTGTAACAATTTGAAAGTTGATACTGGTGAGGAAATTAAGAATCATGTCATGTGCAATGGGATCATACAAGGTTATAATGAATGGTATTGGCATGGAGAGAAATTGAATTATGCATCAGAAAATGTCGATACTAATAGTTGTGGCATAGAAGATATAGATAATGATGATAATGTTAATGATGATCCGATTCAAAATGACCAGATTCAGGATGATATGGTTGATGAGATGCTACGTAGTTGTCGGGACAATGTCATTGATCCACCTTCTTTATTTGCAAACATTGCCCATGATGCTGAAAAACCATTATATAAGGGTTGTACTAAGTTCACGAGGTTGAGTGTTGTGATGCGATTATATACTCTTAAAGCTCAAAACCGGTGGAGCGATAAGAGTTTCACTTCACTGTTGTATTTGTTAAAGGAAATTCTTCCTAAAGGCAACAAGCTTCCAATTTCAACATATCAAGCAAAGAAAATAATGTGCCCAATGGGAATGGAGGGTAAGAAGATTCATGCATGTCCAAATGATTGTGTGTTATTTCAGAAGGACTATAGTAATTTAATAAATTGTCCAAAATGTGGTGTGTCAAGGTATAAGACTACAAATTTAGCTAAGGCTAAAAATGGCACTCCTGCCAAGGTGATGTGGTATCTACCAATAATACCACGATTTCAACGCTTATTTGCTAATACAGAAGATGCGCAAAATTTGTCTTGGCATGGGGAGTTAAAGGCCAATGATGATGGCATCCTACGACATGCATCTGATTCACCACAATGGAAGAAAATTGATTTATTATACCCTCAATTTGGTAAAGAACCAAGAAACTTAAGACTGGGACTCTGTACAGATGGAATGAATCCCTATGGTACATTAAGCAACCCACATAGCACGTGGCCTATTATGATTGTTATATACAATCTTCCTCCTTGGTTGTGTATGAAAAATAAGTATGTGATGTTGTCAATATTGATATCAGGGCCCAAGCAACCTGGAAATGATATTGATGTTTACCTTCAACCTCTAATTGATGACCTAATGAAACTATGGGAAGAAGGTATTATGACATATGATTCTTCACGTAAAGAGATCTTTAGTTTGCATGCTATGTTATTTCGCACGATTAATTACTTTCCAGCTTATGGAAATTTGTTTGGATATAGCATAAAAGGATACAAAGCATGTCCTATTTGTGAGGAAAATACTGATTCAATCAGACTGAAACATGGTGGTAAAATCGCATATCTTGGTCATCAGAGATTTCTCCCACCAGTGCATCCTTATCGAAGGCAACGCAAAACCTTTAATGGGTCAACTGAGGAACGAAGTGCTCCTAAGCCTATACCAGGAAATGTTGTATATGATAGGGTGAAACATATTGTTAATGAATTTGGAAAGAGTTCAAGTACTCGTCCACTCGCATGTGAAAAATCTCTATACAAGAAGAGGTCAATATTCTGGGATCTTCCTTATTGGAGATCTTTGTCAATTATACATTGCATTGACGTCATGCATGTTGAAACAAATATTTGTGATAGCATAATTGGTACGCTATTGAACATACCAGGAAAGACTAAAGATGGCATCAAATCTAGAAAAGAATTAGAATTAATGGGTATAAGAAAAGAATTATTAGTGGAGATCAGGGGTCGCTGCACATATTTACCACCAGCTTGTTACACTTTGTCAAAGAAGGAGAAAAAGACTTTCTATGAGTGCTTGTATAATATTAAGGTTCCACAAAGATACTCTTCTAATATTTGTAAATTGGTATCAATGAAGGATCTGAAGTTGATAGGTATCAAATTTCACGATTGTCACACCTTAATGCAACAAATTTTACATGTGGCTATTCGATCTATATTACCAAAGCATGTAAGGTTTGCAATCACAAGACTCTATTTCTTCTTCAATGAAATATGCAACAAAGTGATACATCTTGATACTCTCGATAAATTACCAAAAGATGTAATTGTTACCATGTGTCAGCTTGAAATGTACTTTCCTACTTCATTTTTTGATATCATGGTTCATCTTGTAGTACATATTACAAGGGAGGTGAAGATGTTGGGTCCAATTTTCTTACATTGGATGTATCCATTTGAACGCTACATGAGTGTTTCTAAAGGTGATGTTCGGAATCGTTATCGTCCTGAAGGGAGTATTGTTGAGGGTTACGTGGCTAGGGAGGTGATGGACTTTTGTAATTATTTTTTGAATTCCAATAGCGATCTAAAAAATTCCCATCACACTGGATCTTATTGTGGCAAAGGAACTCTGGGAGGACGAGTGAAAGGAATCCGTCGTGAGTTGTGGGAACAAGAACATTTGTATATTTTACACAACATCGATGAAGTTAGTAGCTACATCAAAGAACACTATGATCTTATCAATAGAAATCATTCGTGATCTAGTTAAATGTGGATTGCAAGAGAGCATAATTGAACATTTATTAGGTGGTTTGAAGAGAAAGTATTTAATCAACTATCTGAATCACCGAAAATTGTTGCTGAGAACATAAAATGGCTCGCCTTTAAGCCAAAAATGGATGTCATGTCATATGAAGGTTATGACATAAATGGATTTTCATACTACACAAAGCGTCAAGACGAAAGTAGTGTGGTCCAAAATAGTGGGGTTACTGTTCAAGCTTGTTCGTTGTATTTTTCTAGTGCCACAGATAAAAGACCACATGAAGCTGAGATGTCATATTATGGCATCATTGAGGACATATGGGAATTGGACTATACAAATTTCAGAGTTCCTATCTTTAGGTGTAATTGGGTTGACAACATCAAAGGAGTTTTAGTGGATGAGTTGGGTTTCAAATTGGTGAATTTTGAAAAAATTGGTGAGAAAGATGAGCCATTCATCATGGCAGACCAAGCAAAACAAGTATTCTATATTGATGACCCTGCAAATAAAAATTGGTTTGTCGTTCTTCATGGAAAAAGACAGTTTACTGTAGATCCTATAAATGAAGAAGAATACTACAAAAAGTATGATGATTCTAGTCCATTCTCAGTTGGTTTGCCAAGTGTAAATGTTGAAGATAACAACGATGAATATTATAAATGTCATGACCATGCTGAAGGAATTTTACTTGATTAACAACTCAACCAATACTAAAGGCATGTATTCTTTGAATTATTTATTTCATTATCATTCAAGCAAATAATCTTTTTAATATACATCATATATCATGTATACCTTATCACTTGTGCTTTATCATGTATACTTGCAGGTTCTAAAATGGCGAGTGAAGATGAACATTCTGAGCATGAGCATGAGCACCATGAGGATGGTGGTGGTGATGCTAAGAAAAGTAGAGGTCCCACACTGATGTGTAGGCTGCAGGAGCTCAGGGCTAAAGAGGACAAATTGCCAATCCAATTTGATATCACAGGAGCACCTGTTGGGGAACATGCTAGTGCTTTCAAGCATTATGTAGGGGCGACTGCAGGCAGTAAGGTGCCAATAGATATAGAAAATTGGCATGATGTTCCTAATGCCAAAAAAACCTCATATGAAAAGATATATCTGTGAGTGGAAGTTATATTATTTTAATATGTTTTTTATCTATTGATTCTAATTTAGTTTGCTTGGAATTAAATTCCTTTTCAAAACAACATTATTAATTGCTTCTTTTGTATGTATAGGGTGTTTTTCATCTAAATGAAAAAGATCACAAGAAAAGAGTGCTACAACGTTGTGGTGTAAGATGGAGGGGTTTTAAAACATATCTCGCAAGGGAATTTATAGATAATCCTAAACAAAAGAAAAAATCAACAGGTGTATATATTGTTATAGATCCTGAGGAGTGGGAAATATTTGTTGCAGCTAGGAGATCGGAAGAGTTTCAGGTAATAAAGATTGTGATGTATTGTATGAATCTTTAATTTTATACAATTAAGGAGGTGAATCTTTTTATACATGTTTGCCAAGTCTAAATTGCAATACCTCATTTTAAATGATCAGGCTATCCACCAGGCTCAAAAGGAAAGACGGGCCAAAAATGTGCATGACCATCGCTTGGGGCTCGATGGTTATGCCTTCCACTGCCAACTACAAGAGAAGCAATCCTCTTCTGGAGAAGAATCTAGTACAACTCAAGTTGAGCATCCACCCTGACACTTGACATGGATTGATGCTAGAAAGAATCGAGCAGGTAAAATTGTCAACCCTGCAACTAAGGAGGTGGCATAAAAGATGGTAGGTTTATCCCAACTAAGTAAAGAGTAACTCCCACAAACTTAGATTTATTTATATCTAATTGATATTGTGATTTAATATTTTTATTAACTATGAATAGATTGATCTCCACGAGCAAAGGAAGGAAGGAAAGTTCATCCCAACTTGCCACATGGATGAACTATTAGTTGCTCTTGGTACGGAGGAGCATCCTGGCCGTGTAAGGGGATTAGGAGCTGGCATAGGATTCTAGTCTTATTTTGGCCCTTCGCAATCTAAAAGAGGTCGTGCAGGAGGTCTTACACAAGAGGAGATTGAAGAATTAGTAGCATAGAAAGTAAAAGAAATAATGTATTCATTTCATCCTACTCAACCTTCTCAACCTATTCATACTGTGCGTCTCTCAAGTGATGAGGTACAAGCCAATGCTCCAGTTGTAGAAGGTCATGGGAGCACTCCCAATGACCTACCACAACAATCTGCAGTAAGTTTTTGTTCTATATGTTGTGTTATTAGTATGATATTATATGATAATATATATAGTTGTAACAGGTATCTGTTCTACTACTTATTATATAACTTAAATTATTTCAATCTAGGTTGGTATGAACTATAAACATGCAGTGGAGGTTCCAGAATATAAGGTTGTGGCAGCGGGCAAGGTGTACAACCTTTGTGGTACATTGCATTGCCAACAAATTACTGATGACATTTGTCGTGTGTCCATCCATCTTGTGTATGACGGAATGGGGGACAAACCACTACCCATACCTAATCCTGAATATAGTACAGTTGAAGAAGCTGAGGGTGCTATGGTGGGTTGGCCTAGACACTTGGTTATCAATGACAAGGTATACCTTATTTCTACCATATTTTTCATATTTGACTGCATATATGAACTCGTGTAATATAAGTATGTAATTTAATTAACAGGTTTGTAAACCAAAAAGTAAAAATTCTACTAGTCGTCCTTCTATGCCCAAGCCATCTTTCATTCCTAAAGCTACATTCGACAAATTGGGAAGCAAATGTAAATGTTTATGTCGATACTTAGCCAACCAAAGCTCAGGATCACATATGTTGGTCAATTTAACAGAAGATGCAACTGGGAGGGACTTTGAGAATTTTATTTTTCTTGATGATATTATAGAGTTGTTCCGGTATGATTGGCTAAATACTTCGATAATAGAAGTATGGATAAGGTAAGGAATCTATCAATATATATATATATATATATATATATATATATATATATATATATATATATATATATATATATATATATATATCTATATATATATATATATATATATATATATAATTCCTATACACATTTTTAGCTTAGTTCTATATATGGAAATAATTACAAATGTTTTACAGCCATTTGATGCGATGATTTTGAGTCGCATTTATAGACTTGTTTTACTCACATTTTATGCATTTATTGGTCATTTTGGTGGTTAATCTTGCATAATTCATTTACTTTAGTCTATGACCCTTCTCAGTGTCAAATCTCCCTTATTTTATTGTTTTGAACACAAATGATTACAATGATAGGTTTTATCTCAGCTTATGTGGTTTTTTTTTGCAATTTCAGGAAAAACGCATATCTACAGCAATCAATACCATCGACGGCTGTTGATACTATCGACCCAACCACAGGCAGCCAGCCACAAGGAGCAACACAGAGTCGATACCATCGACAGGGAAGTCGATGGTATCGAGTTATCATCAGGTTGCTGGCGAGCATACAGTCGATATTATCGACTCAAAAGTCGATACTATCGACACATGGAGTTTCAACGACGGAAAAGGGATAAAACTGACGCCTAAGGGTGTCGATACCGTTGACCCGCGTCGATGGTATCGAGTCAGCATCAGGCGCAACGACGAAAAGAAAAGAAGACTTGTCGATATTGCACAGAGTCAATACCATCGACCCGCGTCGATGGTATCGACACCATCAGATTAAAGTTTGTTTCAGATCGATCCAAATCTGACGACTGTGATATTTTTGCAACCTAACTCAGTGATTATACCTAATGACGGCGGCCAAGAGTAGGGTATCACGTCATTAGTCACTGCACATGTCCCGAGAAGGTGTGGAGAGAAGAACGGAGCCCAGAAGCACGCCCCAGCCGTTCCGGAAGCCGAAGAAGACGTTCTCCACTGCCAAAAGGCTGTAGATCGCACATCCTACGCCGAGGAACGCTTGGATCTTCTCCGTTCAGGGGTTTCATTACTTATTCACATTTTTCTCCATGTTTACCCTTTCTTCAACCATGTTTCGCCCTGAGATGAACATGTGGGGCTAATCCCTTTTGTCTTTAGGACCGGGAGTAGCCCGGGGAAGCATTGCATGACATTTTTATCATAGTAATTCATAATTTATCTCTTAAATCCATGGTATGATTTCATTTTCTCAATTATATTGTTATGCTTGATCACCATAATAATAATCTAATATCTTTATTTACTTTGAAAGAAGAATTAACGGTTGAAAGAGATGAAATTCACATTAATTAAAAAATCCCTTGAACAAGGTGATGTAAGGTTAATGGTGGACACCCAGAGGTCGATTCTAATGCACCTAGTTTAGGGTATAGGTTACTACGACGGTGGAACCGACCTAGACATAGGTAGTGGATTGTACCACGACACTGGGCAATTCTGACTACAAGCCACTACTCAGATTGAGAGATGAACCTGAGTAACTATATGGAAATTCATACAATGAAAACCCATGGTGAAATCACAATCCTAAAGATCTCCACCTGAATTGATTGAACTAAACATTTAATCGATTGCTTTGTTTTCTTTAACTTTCTTTTATTTACAAAACAACTCTCATAACCTTTTTAGGTCTAGCTGATTATGAGTAGTTAGTAGTAGTCTACCGATAATTTAGTGTCCCTAAGTTTGACTCGGGCCTCACAAGGTCCTATACTACTTTGACGCGTGCACTTGTGTTCTACGCACGGTAAAATTGTGTCAAGATTTTGGCGTCGTTGTCGGGGACACATAAATTGTCGGCACTGCGAGTGCTGCAAGTGGCCACTCTAGGCCATTTTTTTATTCTTTTCTGAAATCATTTTTGAAATTCATAGTTTATTTTTTACATTTTGTAATCGTCTAGCATGGTACTGAACTGAAATTATCATTTTGCAGGTACTGTGCATGGTGTGGATGCGTAGCACCGACTACATGCAACAAGCACCAAAGGTTCCATTGTCAGGACCTGACGATGAGGAGAACAACGTTCAGCCCCAACTGGAGAATATAGATTCTGACTCAGAACAAGAAGCCATGACAGAAGAGCAGACGATATGGGAGAAGATAAAGGCTTCTTCCTCATCTGCTTCAAAGGGGCCAATAAAGAAGAAGGCTATCAACATTCTGACTTATAAGATTGATCCTGCATTAATCAACTTGGTCAAATCAAATGCATTTCATGGGCTCAAAAACGAAGACCCGGTGACTCACATTAGCCAGTTCATGGAGAACTGTGACATGATCAAGATACACAGGTTTCCACAGGAGACGTTGTACTTGAAGTTGTTTCCCAGCTCCCTGGCGGGAAATGCACGAGAATGGCTGCATAATCTCAACGATGAATATGTGGAATCATGGAACCACATGGTTGAAGTGTTCTTTGAAAGGTTCTTTCCGCCCGAGAAGACAAATGATATGATCAGAAAAATCCATAATTTCAGTCAGAAAGCAGGAGAGACTTATTCTGAGACCTGGGAACGGTTTCAGATCATGCTAAGGAGGTGTCCGCATCATGGGCTAGACAAGGAGAAGAAGGTTAAAATATTCTATTTTTCTCTCTTCGAGCCTGATAAAAGTTACTTAGATTTTGCGGGTTCAGGTTTCTTCTTAAACAACACAGGCATGAGGTGTTGGGAAATTTTGAAGAACATGGCTAAGAAGCAATCTTGGGGCGATAGAGACGCCGTAGAGCATGTTCTGGCTGTAGGAGAGTCAAAGGCCATCAAAGAGCTAAATGAGAAGATGGACCTTCTCGCCAAGAAACTACTAGAAAAAGAAGATACTGAATTCAAGGATGAAGCTCAAGTAAAATTCATGCGTCAACAGCAGGGGTACAGAAACAACGACTACTCGTGGAGGAAAGACAAGAAATTTTCCTGGAAGGACCCAAATAATTTCTTGTAGGACCCTGACGCAAAACCCCAATCGGTGGCGGAGGATAAGAGCACGGAGTTTCTCAACCAAGTGATCAAACAAAACCAAGAACTAATGAGCATGTTGGGTCAGCAGATCAAGCAACAAGGGGAATTCATGAACCAATTTGGGCAGACCGTCAAAAGCCATGGGGCTCAGATGAGGATGATAGAGACATCCTTGGCACAAATGGCAGCTGAGATAGCAAATCTGAAGAAGCCAGCGCAGCAAAGCTTTTCGGGTAATACAAACATTCCAGGAGGAAACCAACAGGCAAAGGAAATCTTGCTAAGGAGCGGTAAGAAGATTTTAAACCCCAGGGCCGATGAACCAAGCAAACCCCAGTCAGAAAACACAAGTGAGGCCACAAAGGAGGTTTCGATCCCAATCATCGAGCCAGTAGAGGATTTGGTAGGGGACGTTGCAATAGGACCCGTTAGTGTTGAGGAGGAGACATAGAAGAGGATGCCTTATGTGCCACCACATCAAAGGGCACAGAATGTCCCGGTCCCATATCCAAATAGTGTGAAGGCCAAGAAAGTGGATGCTCAGTTCAAGAAATTTCTAGATAGTTTTAGGAAGATGTCTGTTAACATTCCACTTTTAGAAGCAATAGAGGAGATTCCCTCTTATGGCAAGTTTCTTAAAGGAATCATTACAAAGAAGAGGAAAATCCCAGATACTGAGGTTGTGGTTCTCAAGGAATAGGTGAGTGCCTTCATCATGGACACATTGCCACCTAAAAGGTAAGATCCGGGCTGCTTCAACATTTCATGCTACATTGTTAAAGTGAAGTTTGGCGAAGCACTGTGTGATCCAATGGCAAGTATAAACCTGATGCCTCTCTCTACATTCAAGAAGTTGGGACTGAAAGAACCAAGGCCAAGCAATATGAAAATACAGTTGGCGGATAATTCCATGGTGAAACCATATGGTATTTGTGAATATGTGTTAGTTAAAGTTGATCGGTTTGTATTTCCAACAGACTTTGTTGTAATGGAAATGCAAGATGAACAGGGCAATGAGTTACTCCTTGGACGACCCTTCCAAGCCACTGCTGACATGATACTTGAGATGGGGAGAGGTCGTTTGACCTTGGGTATCGCTGATGATCGGTTTGAAATGGTCATGCCCTCAAGCACTACGCAATCTAAAGTGAAGGAGCAATGCCGCATGATGAAGCATTTTGATCAGAATATTTCTATTTGTCTAGCGAAGTCGTTTCTAGATATGGTTCATATAATGACTAAAGTAGAAAAAGGGACACTGGTTGTAGACATCAAGGAGCAGACCAAGGTTGTGTCTCTTAGCAAGGCTGTGGGTTTTCCCAATGATGAAGAGGAGGACATTTTGTCTTCTACTGAAGATGAGGCCATAGCAAGTTCTATCTTAAATGCATATCCAGAACTGCCTCTTGAAGCCTGCATGGTTAACATAACACATGATTGTATGAGAAGCAAGTCACTACAAGAGTGTGCCAAGATGCTTCAGGTGCTGCCATGTTTCTACGCTAGGTACTATGAGGACCTTGGAGAACTCCCACCACCACTTCAGTCATCCTTAATCAGCCAGCCAGAATTAGAATTAAAGCCACTGCCACCACACTTGAAATATGCATTTCTAGCTGAGGGTGAGAAGTTGTCAGTGATTATTTTGGCATATCAGAGTGTCGAGGAGGAGGATCAATTATTGATCATGCTGAAGAACCACCGAGGTGCATTCGGGTGGTCAGTCATGGACATCAAGGGGATTTCCCCTACATTGTGCCAGCACAAGATCTGGCTCGAGGAGGGAGCCAAACTTGTAATTCAGCCACAGCGCAGATTAAATCCTAGCATGATGGAGGTCGTCAAGAAGGAGGTGATCAAGTTCCTTTCTGTAGGTATCATCTATGCTATTTTCGACTCGACGTGGGTGAGTCCTACACAGGTAGTCCCTAAAAAGCGGGGAATTACTGTTACACATAATTTGTTGAATGAGCCAGTCATGACCCTTCTGGTAACCGGGTGGCGTGTATGTATAGACTACCGTAGATTGAATGTTGCTTCTCTTAAGGATCATTTTCCTCTCCCATTCATTGATCAAATTTTAGAGCGATTGGCAGGTCGATCTCATTTTTTTTTCTTGATGGTTATTCGGGCTACAATTAGATTTCCATTGATCCTAAGGACCAAGACAAGTCCATCTTCACTTTTCCTTATGGAACCTTTGCATACCGCCGCATGCCCTTCGATTTGTGTAACGCACCGGCAACCTTTCAGCGTTGCATGCTTGCCATTTTCTCCGATATGGTTGAACACTGTTTCGAAGTCTTTATGGATGATTTCTCCATCTATGGTGTGTCTTTCGACGAATGTTTATACAATTTGGACAAAGTGTTGCAACGATGTGAGGACACATATTTGGTTCTCAATTGGGAAAAATGTCATATGATGGTTAGCGAAGGGATCGTGCTTGGACATAAAGTGTCTAGCAAGGGGTTGGAGGTAGATCCGGTGAAGATTGAAGTTATTTCCAAATTGCCCCCACCGAATTCGGTAAAAGGGGTAAGGAGTTTTCTAGGTCATGCCGGGTTGTATCGCCGATTTATAAAAGATTTCTCAAAAATCGCCAAACCATTATCTGAGTTGTTGGAGAAGGATGTTGTGTTTTATTTTAACGAAAAATGTTTACATGCTTTTAATGTGCTTAAAGAAAAATTGATTTCCACACCGGTTGTGCAAACACCGGATTGGACAAAGCCATTCGAACTGATGTGTGATGCATCGAATTTCGCAGTAGGGGCTGTTTTAGGACAACGTATGGACAATAAACCCATTGTGATTTTATATGCATCCAAAACTTTGAATGAAGCACAATTGAATTACACGACAACTGAAAAAGATCTTCTCGCCCTTGTTTTTGCTTTTGAAAAATTCTGGTAATATGTTGTAGGATCTAAAGTCGTGGTATGGATGGACCACGCCGCCATAAAGTACTTGATGGAAAAGAAAGATGCCAAACCTAGACTGATTAGGTGGATCTTACTTTTACAAGAATTTGATATTGAAATCAAAGGTAAGGCGGGAATAGAAACTGTGGTTGTGGACCATCTTTCTCGGTTGGAAAGGGTAGATGAGAAGGATGTGCATATACCCATTACCGAGACGTTTCCTGATGAACAACTTCTATCTGTGAAATCTAAAGATCCTTGGTTTTCTTACATTGTTAATTGTCTTGCCTGCAAAATTATCCCAGATGATTGGACATACCAAGAGAAAAAGAAATTTGTCCATTCTTTACATTATTATTTCTGGGATGACCCTATTCTGTTGAAGCAGTGCAGGGATGGTGTGTTGCGCAGGTGTGTACCGGAGGTGGAATATGAAAGTGTCCTTCGTCATTGCCATACTCTACCGACTGGTGGCCACCATGCTAGTTCTAGAATCGTGGCCAGGGTACTTGAGAGTGGTCTTTACTGGCCTACTTTGTTCAGGGACGCATATGACTATGTGCGGCAATGCGATTCCTACCAACTGACAGGTAACATCTCAAAGCGACAGGAGATGCCCCTCAATGTATTTCAAGAAGTTGAGGTGTTCGATCTGTGGGGTATTGATTTTATGGGACCCTTTGTGTCCTCCAATTCTAACTTGTACATTCTATTAGCTGTTGACTATGTATCGAAGTGGGTAGAGGCAATACCCACTAGGACTAATGATGTCATTGTAGTGTGCAGGTTTGTCAAAGAATACATTTTCTGTAGGTTTGGTGTACCGAGAATGATTATTAGAGATGGAGGTGCACATTTCCAAAATCAGAAATTCGCAGCATTGTTGAGAAAGTACGGGGTAAAGCACAACATTGGTACCCCGTACCACCCACAGACATAGGGGCAAGTGGAAGTCTCCAATAGAGAGATCAAGAAGATCTTAGAGCGCACTGTGGCTTCGACGAAGAAGAACTAGAGTACATTGCTACCGGATGCTTTGTGGGCATATAGGACGACATCTAAGACACCTATAGGCACTACGCCTTTTAGGTTGGCTTACGGTCGGGCCTGCCATTTTCCAGTGGAATTGGAGCATAAGGCGCACTGGGTGCTGAGGAAGTTGAATTTGAACTATGATGAGGCAGGAAAGAAACGTATGCTAGATCTAAATGAACTTGACGAGCTGAGGATGAATGCATATGAAAGCTCACGGATCTAGAAGGAGCGAACAAAGCTGATTCACGATCGACATATTCAGATGCGTGTTTTCAAGAAGGGAGATTTTATACTCTTGTTCAACTCCAGGTTGAAGATGCACCCCGAGAAATTGAAATCCCGATGGAATGGACCGTTCACCGTAGAGGAAGTCAGGCCACATGGCGCAATCATGGTGCGTGATGGCGAGACAACATTCTTGGTTAATGGACAGCGATTGAAGTTGTATTTCGGTGAGGATTACATAAGGAAAGTGAATGAGGTCAAAGTCATTGCGCTTCTGGTTGCATGAGGAGCTGGATTTCGTCTAGCCTAAGATGTTAAATAAGGGTGCTTGTTGGGAGGCAACCCAGCCATTGGTAGTTTCATTTAGTTTCTTTCACATTTGTAAGTTAGTTTGATTTGATTTTGTTTTTAGTGTAAAAATGATACATTGATCGTTTGTTCAATGTGCAGGACTAAGGTAGGGTCGATACCATCGACCCTTGTGTCGATGGTATCGAGATAGGTACAGGTAGGTGGCTGCAAAAATTTCTCTGAGTCGATATTATCGACACACCATCAGGTTGATCGCAAAAATGAGGTCGATAGTATCGACATAGGTGTCGATACTCGTGAGATCTCTAGAGATATTTAGATGAATTTGTCTCAGTGAAGTCGATACCATCGACGGTTCTATCAATGGTATCGACCCAGTTACAAGCAGAAAGTAGCGGCTGGGCCTCATGAGGGTGTTTTCCCTAAGCAGAGTCGATACTATCGACTTGCGTCGATAGTATTGACTTGCGTCGATAGTATTGACGTGACATGTCACCGATCCGCAAGAGGAAATCAACGGCGATCACTGCATCAAGAGAGTCGATCCGTGGGATGGGTCGATACCATCGACACCTGTCGATAGTATCGACGAGTCATCGATCTAGGCCCCCACATCGGGCTATCGACAGCCGTCGATACTAGCGGAAGACTGGATTGTGCTACAGGTGTCGATACCATCGACCCGCGTCGATGGTATCAATGGGTGCACAGCAGCGACGGCCTCAGCTATAAAAGGGAGGGATTGTTGGCATATGACGTCACACCTTCAGAGCCTTTCTCCTCTACTTGTGTCGTACATCTTGTTGTGCAATCAGAGCCCGACTACGAGCATCCAAGGAGCGAGTTCTTCCCCGAGCCTTCACTGAGCGGAGATTGTCTTCTCCGATCTTCACCGAGCTCCGTCTTCTATTCCTTCTTTCTTTGCGATGATGGTGCATAGAGCCAGTGCATCCTCTTCACGGGCGAATCCTATGGAGATCCCCGAGTTCATTCCTCCACCCACTGCATCTATTTCACGCTCGTGGATTGTCCATCCTTCTGCGGAGGTCCGAAAGGTCTACGAGGAACTGATGAAGAGAAAGATCGAGCCCACGCGCTATGTTGATCGAACAATGGTCTGTGATCTGGGGTTCGAGGCCAACCTCGCCTATGTCTTGAAGGGGCAGGCGAGACACACATCCAGAACGCCCGACGAGCTACAGTACCATGTCGACGGTCAGCCTTTCTTCAACGAGTGTCCGACGTACAAGGAACTCGTGGCAGAGTTCATGGCATCATTGGACATCAATGTGGTGCCCAATGATATGATCGCCACCGACAGAGAGTGGAGAAAAGGGCGGGTGTCGTTCAGACTCTACAACAATGACTACACCCTCACTCTCGCCCAGTTCAATTCAATTTATAATTGGTTTCATAATGACTACCAGCACCGGCGGCCAGATAACAGGATGGACTACGATGATATCTTCGCCCAGCTCATGACTGCACCGCCCGAAAAATCCGTGAGCTACCACAATGCGGCAGTTGCGGATTTTGAGCATCCGTTTTTGCGGGTTCTTCACCGCATGCTCTGCACCACGTTGTTCGCTTGTGGTGACCTGTCTCTTAGTAAGTTTCAAGAGATGGATTTGTTTTTCCTACATAAGTTGCTGAAGCGCGAGGAGTGCAATTGGGGCACATTCTTCTTGACGCGCGTGTTGGCCATAAGGAGGAGTACGCGGAAGGCTCCAATCCACTTTGGAGGGCTCATCACACCGCTGGCCCACTATCTTGGGTTAAATTTCTCCCAACTTACTCCCCTCTCCAACAGGAGCAAGGTCAACCTGCAACATCTGCATCGCTCCAACCTCATCCTGCTTTGTGATGGCTTGGCATATGCACACTGCCATGTCAATCAAGCATATCTAGAGTGTTCACTTCCAGACCCCGTCTTCCAAATTGAGGGCACTCAGCATTTCTGATGGCTTGTCATTTCCATTGACGATTCTGATGAAGACGGTGGTGATGAAGACAACAACGACGAAGGCGACGAGCATGAAGAGGAAGAGGAGGCCTTCACTCCTCTTCGGGCACGAGTAGCACCCCGGAAGCGTCCTCTCATGCATCTGGGTGCATCTTCATCTTCACAGCCTCTGCCACCTCCACCCTCTCATCAAGGAGAGGATGCCTACTCCATGCAGGGGATGTATACAATGTTGCAAAAGATCCAGCACACCCAACTGCAGCATACATCTTCATACGCCGCTATTTAGGATACAACGAACCGGCTGTTAGATAATCAGAGGGCCATTTTTGAGAATGAGAGCCTCCTCCTCGACAACCAACAGCACATCCACGATAGGTTGCATAGGATGGAGATGCAGCAGCAGCCTTTCTATGATCATTACTGGAGCCAGAATTATTTTGGGGGATATCCACAACCTCCACCAATGCCCCGGTCTGATCCGAGCTTTCAGGGGCAATACCCGTCTTGGGACCCCACGGCTCCGCAGTACCCGCCTCCTCCGGAATAATGATCGGTATTACTGTTCCACCTTTTAAGGTTATTTTTTACTATGAGGCCATAGTCGAATTCAAGCTTAGGGGGGAGTTGGAACAACTCTATCCTTTAGTTTTCTTAGTTTTTAGTTTTAGTTTTTATTGCTTTGTCTTTTGTCAATTGTTTTTTCTTAGTTATGAGTTTGTTTGTAGGATCCATGCTCTATCTAGTGTAATTGTGGATGTCTTAAGCCATGTGTCATCTCGTTGCTTGTACATGGGAATTAGGGGCAAAATTTAAAAAAATTTAGTGTTTGCAAGCTTGTGTTGTTTAACTTTGAGCACATAACTTAAGGAAATAATTGGGTTTGTCAACTCTAAAATAGGAAATCACAATTGTACATTCCTATGATTCATGAACAGTGGACGAAACTGGTTGTTGATCCTAAACTGATCAAATGATAATGAGACTTTAATTTGAAATAAGAGAGAGAAACCTCTTAATTGCTATACAGGTCAGTAAGGAGGGACACATAATAATTTCCAAAGGTTCAGTCAATTAGTATTGTGATTTATCCACCTCATTGTTCTCATACTCCACCTTAAGAACTGGAAGTACATTACGGTTTTAATCTCTTTGATTGCATCTCATGTAGGTAGGTTTTGCATTGCAACTACTTTCATATATTTTGCATTAAAAAAAATAGAATAGTTCTACATGCACATTATCCTAAGGTGTGTGTCATGTAGTTGCATACATATCATTTTGTAGCTGCATTCACATTTTTGTGCATAGAGTACATCATGCATCTTATATCTTCTAAACATAAAAGGTGATGAACTTGTTCCATACCTTCTGAATGCTTCAAATGTATAGATTATGCAGCAATAAGTGAGCCCGACAAATAAGTCATTGTTAGCTATGAAATAAGGTCTTGAGAAAAAAATAGTAAAGTTGAAAAAAAACAAAGAAGTTTTGGAAAAAAAAGAATATTGAGAAGCAAGTAGGATGGAGAGGGAGAAAGGAACATAGTCTCACATACATCTTAAGAAGAATAAGTACATGATGTAGTTCTCTTAGATATTCCATCTCACTTTGAGATGGGATGATAGTGCATGCATCATTCCACCCAAATGTAGGCATTAGGGCATTTTTACTTGCATATGCATCATTTAGGTTATTATTGTTTTGTGCATGTTGAAACCGTATAATGCTTATGTTTCTTCCACTAGCCACCCACTCCATCCACCCGTTTCTCGAATTGGTAGGCCACCGTGATTTTCTCCTCACTCGTTAATACCAGGAGAGCTGCTTCCATGTAGATAGTAGTTAGGGCGAGCAATGTAGATAGGAGATCACAAGATGCACCGAGTCTGAACTGGAGAAATTTATTATGTTAACTGCCTTATATGATAGTGTTCATCAATTTTGAGGTAGATATCTTTTATGGATGATTACTGTCGCCTTTAGGGTAATTATCATTTTGTGGTTAGTGAGGGCCAGAATGTGAATGCCTGGCAGGGATCATATGGTGATGTTTGTTGTGATAATTTGTTCTCTAGTTGACCCTCGCAATTCTATTCTAAAGTTTATTTGCTCGAGGATGAGCAATGTTCAAGCTTAGGGGAGTTTGATGTGATGATTTTGAGTTGCATTTATAGACTTGTTTTACTTGCATTTTATGCATTTATTGGTCATTTTGGTGGTTAATCTTGCATAATTCATTTACTTTAGTCTATGACCCTTCTCAGTGTCAAATCTCCCTTATTTTATTGTTTTGAACATAAATTATTACAATGATAGGTTTTATCTCGGCTGATGTGGTTTTGTTTTCCAATTTCAGGAAAAACGCATATTTGCAGCTATGGATACCATCGACGGCTGTCGATACTATCGACCCAACCACAGGCAGCCAGCCGCAAGGAACAGCACAGAGTCGATACCATCGAAAGGGAAGTCGATGATATAGAGTTACCATCAGGTTGCTGGCGAGAAGACAATCGATACTATCGACCCAAAAGTTGATACTATCAATACATGGAGTTTCAACGACGGAAAAGGGATAAAATTGATGCCTAAGGGGGTTGATACCATCGACCCGCGTTGATGGTATCGAGTCAGCATCAGGCGCAACGACGAAAAGAAAAGAAGAATTGCCAATATCGCACAGAGTCGATACCATCGACCCACGTCGATGGTATCGACACCGTCAGATTAAAGTTTGTTTCAGATCGATCAAAATCCGACGGTTGTGATATTTTTATAACCTAACTTGGTGATTATACCTAATGACGGCGGCCAAGAGTAGGTTATCACGTCATTAGCCGATGCACACATCCCGAGAAGGTGTGGAGAGAAGAACAGAGCCCAGAAGCACGCCCCAACCGTTCCAGAAGCTAAAGAAGACATTCTCCATCGCCGAAAGGCTATAGATCGCACATCCTACGCCGAGGAACGCTTGGATATTCTCCGTTCAGGGGTTTCATTACTTATTCACATTTTTCTCCATGTTTACCCTTTCTTCAACCATGTTTCGCCCTGAGATGAACATGCGGGGCTAATCCCCTTTGTCTTTAGGACTAGGAGTAGCCCGGGGAAGCATTCCATGACATTTTTATCATAGTAATTCATAATTTATCTCTTAAATCCATGGTATGATTTTATTTTCTCAATTATATTGTTATGCTTGATCACCATAATAATAATCTAATACCTTTAATTACTTTGAAAGAAGAATTAACGGTTGAAAAGAGACGAAATTCACATTAATTAAAAAATCCCTTGAACAAGGTGATGTAAGGTTAATGGTGGACACCCAGAGGTCGATTCTAATGCACCTAGTTTAGGGTATAGGTTACTACGACGGTGGAACCGACCTAGACATAGGTAGTGGATTGTACCACGACAGTGGGAAATTCTGACTACAGGCCACTACCCGGATTGAGAGATGAACCTGAGTAACTATATGGAAATTCATACAATGAAAACTCACAGTGAAACCGCAATCCTAAAGATCTCCACCTGAATTGATTAAACTAAACATTTAATCGATTGCTTTGTTTTCTTTTACTTTCTTTTATTTTCAAAACAACTCTCATAACCTTTTTATTGGTCTAGCTAATTGCGAGTAGTTAGTAGTAGTCTACTGATAATTTAGTGTCCCTGAGTTCGACTCGGGCCTCACAAGGTCTTATACTACTTTGACGCATGCACTTGCATTCTACGCACGGTAAAATCGTGTCACCATTTATATACTGAGATCACAAACCTTGATATAAGGAATGTTGGATTCTTAGTTCCTTCAATCACTAGTCAAGTGGAGACAAATTTTGAGGATGTGAATGAGTACTTCTCTACTGCATTCAAATATTTTGCTAGTGAAGGGAAGGAAATTATCCTAATTCCTTTTAACGTGCAGTAAGTATTATTATTCAATATAATTTTAATAATGAATAAAATTATTTATTTCAATGTTTGTTTTATTCTTACTCAGAGCTAGACATTGGGAATTAGTGGCGATTGCCCCTAAATTGATGACTCTTTATTATCTTGACCCAATGGGTAAAACAACAAGGAGTCACAAACTAAAATTGCCAGCTATGGAGTAAGTATAAATTTATTCAATGCTTCAACATGATATTTCTATTTAGAATTTCTATTTTACCAACTATTATTTAATTGATAGGGGTATAAAGGCTTTTCGTGATGCTGGAGGACAAATACCCACAAAATTAAAGACATTGACTTTGAAAAATGTCAAGGTAGATACTTTGACAACTGCTTAGTCTTATATGTATTAGTTTTTCAATTTTAATATGTCAACTCTTATAGTCTTATCTCAACTGTTGTTTATAGTAGTTTACTAACATTAAGTATAATTCGTTATTTGTAGTGTCCTATGCAAAATAATGACTGGGCTTGTGGCTACTATGTAATGAAATATATGCAATCTATTGTCAAACAAGCATCACATGACATTCAGACTATAAGTCAGGTAATAAAGAATTACATCATAAATTTACAAGTGATTGTAGTCATTTTTATAAAATATTAGCATGTGCATTTTCTGTTACAGATCTTTACAACTTAGCCTTACACACTTGTGGACTTGAATGAATTCTGAGAAGAGTGGTCAGATTCTTTTCTAAATGAAGTCAATATAGCATGGGATTAAATATGCCAGCTCCATTTATGTATGTGGTTTGAGTACTCTTTCATATTTACTTTTGTATCCGATTAATATTATCTCAGACTTGCAATCTATCATTTTGTAAATTTTTATGTGATTATGAATCATTTTTTTCATGAATGTGTGGTTTTGAATGGTGACGGTTGAGCATCAATGCTCCCCTCTCCTAGAATATATGAATCTTCTTGTTCTTTTGTTCTATTTCATTTTCTGCAGAAATTTAAAAACAAAATCGTAACTTTTAGCGTCGGTTTTTTAAATAACCGACCCTAAAGATTGAATAACGACTTCAGTGTGATCCTCGGTCGAGAAAATTATCGACCGAAATGTTTTTGGTCGACAATTTTCTCGATCGAGGGAGTTTTACAGGGTCAATTTTTTTTTGAATAACCGACCCTAAAGATTGAATAAACACTTCAGTGTGATCCTCGGTCGAGAAAATTTTCGACCGAAATGTTTTCGGTCGAAAATTTTCTCGATCGAGGATCACATGCTGAAGTTGTTATTCAATCTTTAGGGTCGGTTATTCCAAAAAAAACAGCCCTGTAAAACTCCCTCGGTCGAGAAAATTGTCGACTGAAAATATTTCGGTCGACAATTTTTTCGACCGAGCATCACACTGAAGTGTTTATTCAATTTTTAGGGTCGGTTATTCCAAAAAAAACCGACCCTGTAAAACTCCCTCGGTCGAAAAATTGTCGACCGAAAATATTTCGGTCAAAAATTTTCTCGACCGAGATCGTTTACAGGGTCAGTTTTTTTGGAATAAGCGACCTTACATGCTCCTTTTTTCTCGCCTGGGTCGGATTTTTTACAACCTTTTGCGTCGGTGTTTACTCTGTAAGGTCAGTTTTATTTTCTCAAATAAACCGACGCTATAGAGCAAATTCTATAGCGACGACCACTTAGGCGTCGGTTAGAAAGTGATGTTGCAGGCTTAAAAAAACCGACGCTACAAACCATTCATGTACAAGTGCTCTCTCTCTATATATGTATACATACATACACACACACACACACAGATATATATATATATATATATATATATATATATATATATATATATATACACACACACACACACACACATATATATATATATAGGGCTCATCTTTAATACCCGTGCGGGTAGCTACCCTCCCCCTAATTTGGTTACTTTTTTTCAAGTTTCTTACTTTCAACATGTACATAGTTCCTTTACCTTGCAAACTATTACTTTTCATGCATAGATAGTTCCATTTGCAACAACATATTTGAAAATACAATTACATATATATTTCCTGTTTATTCTTCCCGATTTTACTTTTTTAGTCATATACTTACTTTATTATCAACATTGTTACTTTTTGGTCCTTCCAGTTACTTTGTTTGCCATATGGTTACATTTAGGACTAACGGGTAGTGAAAATCCAGGCAACCCGCACGGGTGTTCAATGAACTCCAATATATGTATATATATATATATATATATATATATATATATATATATATATATATATATATATATATATATGTGTGTGTGTGTGTGTGTGTGTGTGTGTGTGTGTGTGTGTATATAGGGCATTCATTCAATACCCATACGGGTAGCTTGGATTTGGCTTCTCATCAGCACAAAAAGTAACTTTATTGTCAGAAAAGTAACTCGCTGGACAATAAAGTAACTATGATAATAAAAAACTAACTATATGACTAAAAAGGTAAATTTGGGTTGAATACACAGGAATATATATAATTGTATATTTGTTATAGTTGTTGTAAATGTAACTATCTATGCATGAAAAGTAACACTTTGTAAGGATAACTCACACTCTACATGTCAAAATTAAGAAACTCCAACAATAGTAACCGAAATAGGGGGCAAGTAAATAATCGCTCATGTATTAAATACATGCCCATATATATACACACACATATATATAAATATATACATATATATGGGCTCATCTTTAATACCTGCGCAGGTAGCTACCCGCCCCTTATTTTGGTTACTTTTTTTCAAGTTTCTTACTTTCGACATGTATAGGGTTACTTTACCTTGCAAACTATTACTTTTCATGCATAGATAGTTCCATTTGTAACAACAAATTTCAAAATACAATTACATATATATTTCCTGTGTATTATGCCTGGTTTTACTTTTTTAGTCATATACTTACTTTGTTATCAACATAGTTACTTTTTGGTCCTTCTAGTTACTGTGTTTGCCATATGGTTACATTCAGGACTGACGGGTAGCGAAAATCCAGGCTACCCGCGTGGGTATTCAATGAACGCCTATATATATATATAAATATATATATATATATATATATATATATATATATATATATATATATATATATATATATATATACAGAGAGAGAGAGAGTGAGTCAGGCTAGAATACCACGAATACACTCAAGTGTGTTTGCATATCAAGACTATTTTTTGCAAAATGTAAACCGTTGATCTTCACCGTCATACTATAACTAGGCTACATACAAATTTTGAACCCATTTGGATGAGTGTAAGTCACTCATCCAAGGGCAACAAAATCAACGTGCGAAACTAATTTGAAATGCATAATTTTTGCGGTCTTCATAACATGAGCTATACATATCCAAATGTGCTCAAATTTTGTGTACGAGTTGTTCACGAGATGTTTAAGAAGATCAAAGGATTAGATTTTCAAAAAAAATATTGCATCATGGAAAACTACTTGAGTGTATTCCGCTCCGGATACACTCGAGTGTATTCTAGCCTGACTCTCTCTCTCTCTCTCTATATATATATATATATATATATATATATATATATATATTGTTTGTGGAGCGTATGTGCTAATTAAATGAATATGCACATTAACCAATTTAATATTCACATCATATGCAATAATATAAATTGGATCATATCGATTTAAATCCTAGATACATCATAAATTGATGTTGGTTTGATGCCATTGTAGGGAAATTGGGGCTACAGATAGGGTAGCAAAAAAAAAATTTAAAGCTTGATTCCCCTAAACAACAAGATTGTGTCAACAACAATGTATCCAGGAAGGAAAGGTTTGCAAGGTTATACGTGGTACTAGAGCAAGTCCAATGACATTAACCTTGTAGTAGCAGTGCGCTTCTTCTACTTCTGGTAGAAACACACACCTTCAACAACAACAACACTTCAAAAGTAATCATGAACGGCCTCCTAGTCTGGCACTACAGACAACGGTTGACGATGTTTTCCTAGAGGCAAAAACCTCCTGCCTCTAGAGTAGTTCACATGGACCACTGGGAACTCCATGTTACGCTACCAGAGCCAATGTGAAGGATTTGTCCCTTTTGTTGGCTTACTAGTCACCGACATGCTCTCTGACAATTGTTCTCAATTGTTCTCTCCCTTGTTGTCCCTCCCTTTAACTAGTAGGACTTTCTCAGGCTATCTATTGGTTACCAAAACTAGAGAGGACAACAATTGTCAGAGTAACTAATTCTCAATTGTGTGTGTTAGGAAGCCCCTTGTACCGCTCTATTTATAGTACAACCCAAGGTTTGGGTTTCCACTTTATGTGGGAATAGAAGCGTCCAGAATCATGAATTTTATGGAACCTATAAATGAAAAGTTGGTCGGTTCCCACACCCAACCTGTTAGTTAGTCTATGAGCCAGTTGTTTCACTAAATGAACTGGTCAGTTCATGTAGTTTCCTATTCTAAATCGCATTGGTATTCAACACCTGATTAATTCTAAACATGACATCAACATCAATCCTTGTTCCAATCAAATTGACAACTGAAGGGGGGGCAAGAGGGTGAACCGGTCATCTTACATGGTGAAAAGGTCGTTTCACTTTGTGAGACCATTGTTTACAAGTGAAATGGTCGTTTCACTTGTCTAGTTTAGGAAAATTTCAATCAATATGGATTCCAACTGACCTGACATTCCAACCTATTGATTCAACACTTGAACCGGTCAGTTCAAAGTTTGGTGAGTTAATTTTGAACCTCAACTATTTAATTGAATACCTAAACACCTTTAGTAATCAAATTAAACATCATTCATGAATATACTCCTTTAATCCAACTGTATCCTATGTGTGTGACCCTATAGGTCTAGAATTACGTTGGCAGTAAATGTCCATAACCAATTATGACATCACAAGCAAAGAGCGGTCTGTAGTCACACATCATTGCTATCCAAGTAATTCAGAGAGTTGGAGAACAACTTCAATCTACAATCTGTGATAAGTGTTATTGTGATCATATAGTTCCTTAATCTCTGATATCCAGATTCAACTCGAGGCATAGAATCATCATCCTCTCAACGTCAATCCATGTTTCTTGAACTAGAGAAGACTGTCTGAGATGCATGTGAGTTCACATATCACATATTGAATCACATGAGTATAGTTGTACATTACTCAGTCTCGCTAATCAAGTGGCCTAGATATCATTCTCCTATAGGAGGGACAACTCCCATCTACATCACTCACACTCAGTCCCCATGTGTCATAGCTATCCAAGCATTACCTCTATGGAAATCATTATTTAGGGTTACATTGCATGACATCAAAGTATACCGAATGACTTGTGATGAATGTAGTGACTTTAGGTCTAAGAACCACAATCATCACTATCACTATGAGAGATGATTCTGAATACCATTCATGGTCTCCATGTATCACTCTCATAGTGGATCTGTCTAATACAATGTTCTCTAACACATGCCTTTGTGCTCAACTTGATATTACATATCATGACTAATGAGATTTTGTCATTAGTCAACACACACTCTAGTCTTATGTATTATTGTTTTCTATTTTTCTTCCACAGTAGTATCTAACTTAGGACATAAAAAGAATGTATGTACTCTTAACATTTGTATGATCTCATCGTTCAAGTCACATACTTGAATACATACGACATCAAATAACATCATTCTTTAGAAATCATGTATGTGTCATCATCTTATGACTGAGACGAACATACTAGACATAATTACCTTTATTATTATCAAATCAGGTATCCAATGCCACACTCCAATCATCATATGATTGTCTCTCTAGGCATACATACCAACATTTTGATCTAGTATTGTTTCTCTAGATGTAAATTTTAGCAACATGATGGGTCAATGGAGTTCCTAATATCAGTAACACTAGAATTCACTACTCCACTTGTCTAGCATCTACTATGGTACAACATTGACTCTGATGGTAGAGACTTCATCACCATTCTGGCTGTTGGTGCAAGACCGACACACTTTCTAGCTTTAGGATGTCCTGGAGGACCATTCCACACAACTGTTCATGTCATTCTTGTTTCTCTTATCACTACTTTAGCAAGAGAAGGAGACTATAAAATGGATCAAAAGAGTAAGCAGTGGTTAGTGTCAGTTTGTTTCTTGTGAGTTGCAATGCAGTACATCGTGATGCCGAATAGTATAAGATGATGGGCAGAGTAAAGAAAACTTTTGGACAAGAAAATCACCCGCAATGTCCTCTTCAGCACCTATCAATTGCCTATGAAAGAAGAGGATCATTAATAGGATAGGTGGTTGTTATTGATAGGTCAAGAAATATACGTGATTAGAGGGAGGTTTTGGCCATCGATAAGTGTGAAAGGAGGGATGGGGGAGAGAGATGAAGGCTCCCTTTGCTATACATGCATCCTTACCATATATAATATATATATATATATATATATATATATATATATATATATGTATGTATGTATATATTTGTGTGTATATATATTTGTATATATATATGTATATAAATATGTATACATATATATATATGTATATATATTTATATATATATATATGTATGTATATATATGTATATATATATAGACACACACACACACATCTCCTCCTTTCTCGTTTCCTTCATTCTCTTTCCCTTGGTATCAAAAGGCAAGTTCTTCCTGACTTTACCACATTCTAAAAACACATCATAATAGACAAGTGCTATTTTAGCACCTCTTTTCTGCAAATTATTTAAGCTTGCCAAACAAAGATATTTATTTCATCCATTGAATATGCACAAATCCATATTTTTACATTTTTTCACAAATATCCTTGATTCTGACAATTTTGTGCATTTTCTCGTAGGTTTGGAGCATGAGCCGATCGTCTTATCTATCCAACCGATCGTCTCATCTCTCTAAATTGATTGTCTCATCTATCCAACCACTTGTTTCACCGTCAAGCACCAATCATCACACTTGTCAGACGACCGGCTAGAGCGAATTACTTCCCAAGATTAAACACTCGGTCAAAGCCCTAAAAATGGGAGAAAATTCATCCCAACTGAGCGGGTACAGCTCGCGCTGCCACCCTAAATTAGGGTTGGCAATTGTTCCCTTTATTGCCAGCTTCCCCCAGTCGTCAGACGATCGGCTCAACCTGGAACCTATCAATTGGCACCGCACAGACAGCCCAAAAAGCCAGCCACCATTTCCTTAACCCTAATGTAAAAGTTTCCCTCTCCTTCTCCTATAAAAGGAGGGGCACTTCCTCCTCCTTTGATCAGCACTTTTTGTACGAAGGATTTCTAAAGTAGTTTATTTCTGTAATCTTGTTCTTAAGGCAATAAAGTAGTGTTTCATCTCGGTTAAGTGTTATTTCAACTTTTCTATCTCTATTTGTTTAGATCTAGTTCTTTATCATCTTCTCCTCCCCTCTCTTGAGCAATCGAGCAAGGTCGGAAGAGACGGCCATTTTTAGTGTCTCTAATCGAGGATCAGTAGTCATAAGACTCGAACATGGCTAGATCACTTCCTTCCTCCATCTATCCTTACTCCTTCTCCATGAGTGAGTAGTCCCCTATTGAGGCAAGGGGAATAACCCCTTAGCCATGGTTTTTGGCTTTTCCTTAACGATTCTAGATGTCTTTTGAGATTGATAACTAATTGATATATCAAAGTAATTAATTGATAATATCAAAAGTTAACCCGAATGGATATGACCTTGGAAATTTGGGTTTAGAACAACAATCTCAATTGCATAAGAGTTTTGAAACAACCATGTATTTTCTCTTTTTAGGATGATGAACTAAGAAACATGATCACCAGGACCAATGGGCTCATGTGGAGATCATCTTTAGTGGATTTTAATTTGCTTGCCTTCATCGAATCTGTCGTTTAAGGATTAGTCGTTTTCCTAGTCTAAGGTGGTGAAAACCCCTAAAGCCTCAATTCTCTCCCCTTGATTTCAATCATCGACTATTTTTATTTGCTTTAATTCTTAGTTTTTTAATTCACAATAGATTCTTGTGATAAAAACAATCTTTGTTTACCTGTTGCAGGGCAAATAAAATTCTTGTTTAGTGCATTTTAAATTCTACAACTTTCTTTCTTAGTGTAATCAACAATCACCCCCAACTGACTTTTATTTCCATGTTCCAAATATGAAAATAACAAAAATAAACAATAAAGTTCTTCAAGCATTGGGTTTAGATTAAACAATCTTAAAATGTTGTCCTATAGGATTCAACCCTTTCTATACTAGCCTTAATCGGAAAGTTAAAAAAAGGTTTAAACTCTGGGATTAAGAATTTTAGTGATTGGTGTGCTAAGAGACGCTTATCAATTTGGCGTCGTTGTCGGGGACAATGGATTTGTTTTTTTCGAACCCCAAAACTTTTGAAAAACCTTTTTTTCTACCTTCCGAGTAACATTCCGGAAGTGCTACTCCTCCTTCTGTTGAGTTACCATTCCGGCAGTCCATTTTTTCTGCACACGATTAACTGCTTATTTTGTGCATGCGACGCCCGATTGCCAATTTTCAAACATTTGATCCGGAGATAGAAAGGACTTTCCACCATCTAAATCATCACAATCAAAATAAAAATATGTTGGACGAAGAAGAAGTCACCCGTAGGATCAACCAGGTGTTAGCGTCTCAAAGAGCGCACATCTTAGCTGACCAAGCGGCTGGAGAAGCTATTTTATGGGCAGCCTACATGGCTGAACAAGAGACCTTAGAAGGCAATAGGAGGGAAGCTGAAAGGCAAAAACAGCTGAAAGATTTTTCTATTCCCAAATCTTCCTACGCCCAACACCCAGTCGTGCCTCGTGAAATCATTGCTCCCCAGTTTGAGATATGGACCCAATGGATCACCATGATGCAAGCCAATCCTTTCTCAGGCAATAATGGGGAAAGTTGCCAAGATCACCTTCAAAGGTTCATTGACCTTTGTTCTCTGAACAAACTCCCAGGCATCTCTGAAGATGCCATCTACCTTAGATTGTTCAAGTATTCCCTCTCTGGACAAACTAGTAGTTGGTATAATACCATGGAGAGTGAAGAACATGTAACCACTTGGGAAGTTCTACAAAGTAAGTTTCTTGAGAAATTTTACCCCACTTCTCTCACCTATGAACTTAGGGGACAAATCACTCCCTTTTCCATGTCCGTAGGAGAATCTTTAGGAGAAGCCTAGAAAAGTTTCAAAGACTTACTTAGGAAATGCCCTCACCATGATATCTCTCAATCCCAACTCATAGAGATCTTCTATCGTGGTGTTGATGATGATACCAAATTCTTTCTAGATTCCTTATCTGGAGGAAATATCATGCACCAAAGTCTGACTAGTGCATGGGAGGTGGTCAAACGGGCATCTAAAACAAGGTCTAGAAGGGGAATTGGTGGAATCCTTAAGGTAGCCAAGGTAGAAGTTAATACTGACATCAAAAGCTTAGCAGAAAGCCTCAAATTAATTACCCTAAAACCGGATCAGTTAGAGTCATCCCTAGGCACACTTAGGGAGTCACCCCAACAAATAAAAGTTGTGGACTCTCTTTGTAGCATTTACCAAGGATACGATCACACCACCCTTCACTGTCAATACCTTTACAACACCCCCATGCACCCAGAAATGGGACAATAGCCAGAAGACCTCAAATCAATCCATACCATACCAGGCCAAGGTTACTACAACCCCAACCAGACTAGAAACTACCCTGGTTTCCAATATGGGAACCCTATAGGTGCCAAAAACTCTAGTCAACTACAATCCCAACAAAAGCCTCCCTACCCTCAAGGAAACAATCAACCACCACCTGGATTCCCATACAATAACCAAAGGAACTTTGGAACCCAAGGAAACTACCAAGAAAATCACCCAAACCGACCACCATATCAAGGACAACAATTTCAAAACGTAAACCTCCCCCCTCAAAATCTCAATCAGCCACCTCCTCAACCGCCACCAAGTGTTCCTACTCCCACCCCCTCAGTTGACAAAAGGATAACTGCCTTGGAACAAATCATCATTGCCCAACAAGCTCATCAAAAGGCGAATGATGCCTAGCTAGGTCGTCTGTTCTCCCAACAAAAACCCCCTTCCAGAACTTTTGTAGGGAAGCCTGAAAACAACCCCAAACATCTCGAAAAACTCAAGGTTGTCTCCACTCGCTTGGGAAAGGTGCACTCCCCTCCCCCTCTAGAAAAACCTTTGGACCCACCTCTAGAATTCGGGGATGAGGACATGGTAATTGTTGAACCTGAAGCTACACCTAAACCATCCGTCCCTGAAACCCCTCAGGTAGAAGATGAAGAACTAATCTATAAACCCTAACCTCCCTACCAAGCCCGCCTCAAACAAACAAGACTTGATGCCCGCTTCATGAAATTTAGGGATGCTATGAAAAAACTACATGTCGACGTTCCTTTCCTTGATGCCTTGGTAGACATGCCCACCTGGTCCAAATACATGAAATCCCTCTTGACTAGGAAGTATGCCACTAGAGAATATGATACTGTTAAACTTGCTAGGACCACTTCAGACATAATCCTAAGTAAGATGCCTAAAAAGAAGAAGGACCCATGTTCATTTGGAATAGGATGCTACTTGGGTGACAATGCTTGTAGAAAGGGCCTAGCTGATTTAGGAGCTAGTATATCCATCATGCCCTACAACCTTTACAAAATACTAGGATTACATGACATGTTACCCATAGCCATGACTATCCAACTAGCGGACTCATCCATGACCAAACCCATGGGAATCATAGAAGACATTCCAGTTAAGGTTGGAAAAGACGCATATGTTCCTTGTGATTTTGTGATCATGGACATAAAGAAGATCGACGCTGCCCTCTCATTTTTAGACGTCCCTTCTTAGCCACTTCCCGATCTTTGATTGATGTTGAAGCTGGAACCATTTTGTTAAGATTAGGGAAGTAAAACCTAGAGTTTAGGGTGTTTGAAAGCATGAAGGGGCCTAGTCTTGAGGAAGAGGTCTACCTCCTTGATTGCATTGATAAATTGTCCCAACTAAGGCAGGAATGGGAGTTAGTTGATGACCCCTACATACAGCCTTCTTTACCCCCACTGAATGTGATTTTGACAATGAATAATTAGATCAATGTAAGGCTCATTTAGATAACTTTGAGGAGATCCCCGATGCTGAAATTGAGGACCTTAAGATGATTTCCACCATAGAAGAAAAACTTGAATCGGCAAAGGCCCCAGAAATGAAGACTCTTCCCATAGGCCTGAAATATGTCTTTCTTGATGAACTAGAACTATGCCTTGTCATCATAAATTTTCACCATACCCTTAAACAAGAAAACAAACTTATGGGTGAACTTAGGAAAAAAGGAGCTGAGTTGGGGTACAAAATCGCAGACTTATTTGGAATAGATCAATCCATCTGCATCCACAAAATCCCAATGATAGAAGACCACAAACCTTCTTGAGATCCACAATGGCAACTCAACCCAAACATGAAGGAAGTTGTCCTTCTAGAGGTGATTAAACTTTTAACTGTAGGAATCATCTATCCCATCTCTGACTCCCCATGTGTCAGCCTAATTCAAGTTTTTCCCAAAAAGGGAGGGACTATGGTCATTCTAAATGAGAAGAATGAGCTCATTCCCACTCGCACCATCATAGGGTGGAGAATGTGCATCGACTACAGGAAGCTCAACAAAGCAACTAGAAAAGACCACTTCCCCCTTCCCTTCCTAGACCAAGTTCTTGAATGCTTAGCCCATCATGGATGACTTCTTCGTCTATGGAGATAGCTTTAATCCATGCCTTAGGAATCTCACCCTTGTTCTTGACAGATGTATTGAGTCACACATGGTCCTTAATTGGGAAAAGTGTCACTTCATGGTTAAGGAGGGCATCATTCTTGGCCACAAGGTTAGCAACCAAGGCATAGAGGTCGACAAAGCAAAAATTGAAGTGATCACCAGGCTTCCACCCCCAACCTCAGTCAAAGACATCTGAGCCTTCTTAGGACATGTCGGCTTCTATCGGAAATTCATCCATGACTTCTCTAAAATCACAAAACCTCTCACCAATCTCCTTCAAAAGGAGGTGCCTTTCCATTTTGATAAGGCATGCATGGAGAGCTTTCTATGTTTGAAAAATTCTCTCACAACTACTCCAATCATTCATGCATCAGACTGGGCCCTACCCTTTGAAATCATGTGTGATGCTAGTGACTATGTTGTAGGTGCCATTTTAGGATAGCAAATTGACAAGAAACACCATGTCATTTATTATGCATCCAAGACCTTAGATGATGCTTAGTGAAATTACAATGTCACTGAAAAAGAAATGCTAGCCATTTTCTATGCATTCGATAATTTTCACTCATACCTTGTTGGTTCAAAAGTTATTATTTACATTGATCATGCAGCCATTCTCTATCTCATGACCAAGAAGGATGCCAAGCCTAGACTCATAAGATGGATTTTGTTATTGTAGGAGTTTGATCTAGAAATTCTTGACAAGAAAGGGGTCTGAAAATGTCATGGCTGACCACCTAAGTAGACTTAGCTATAGCCCCATTGATGAAAATCCCATAAATGAATCTTTACTCGGTGACCAATTACTCAAGGTAGACTCCCAATTCCCTTGGTTTGCCGATTTTGTGAACTATTTAGCTGCAGGTGTATTGCACCCTAAATACATGGGACACTCTAAAGCTAAATTTTTACACGACGTCAAAAATTATTATTGGGATGAACCTTATCTTTTCAGACTTTGTGTCGATGGTTTGTATCATCGTTGTGTATCCCAAGAAGAAAGCATTGACATTCTCGAACAATGTCACTCTGGCCCCTATGGTGGACATATGAGTTCCCAAAAAACTTCTAGAAAGGTCATGCAATGTGGATTCTCTTGGCCCACCATCTTCAAAGACTCATATGATTATGGGCTCTCATGTGACCAATGTCAAAGGATGGGTAACATTTCCAAGCGTGACCAAATGTCGCTGGCCTCTTGGTAGGAATTAGAGATTTTCGACGTCTGGGGGATCGACTACATGGGCCCATTTCCTTCTTCTTATGGGTTTGCTTACATTTTAGTTGCAGTCGATTACGTGCTAAATGGGTTGAATCCATACCCACTAAACTTGTGACTCCAAACATATTCAAAAACTCTTTAAAGACATTACTTTCCCTAGATTTGGAGTCCCTCGCACCGTCATTTCCGACAGGGGATCCCATTTTTTGGAGAAAAGTTTGAGGATATATTGAAAAGATATGGGGTTTACCACAAAGTTGCCACTCTTTACCATCCTTAGACCAGTGGGCAGGTTGAAGTATCCAACAGACAAATCAAACCCATTTTAGAGAAAATTATTGGACGCACTATAAAGATTTGGCATTGAAATTAAATGACGCTCTATGGGCATACCGTGCTACTTACAAAACACCCATTGGCACTACCCCCTTCAGACTGATCTATAGTAAGTCATGTCACTTACCAATAGAATTAGAGCACAAGGCCAGTTGGGCTATCAAAAGTTTAAATTTTGACCTTTTTGTGACTGGAGAAAAATGTCTCCTCCAAATGAATGAGCTTGATGAACTTAGAATGAGTGCCTACTAAAATGCTAGAATCTACAAAGGCCAAACCAAAATGTGGCATGATGGTCACATCAAGCGAAAAGACATTCGAGAAGGGGATCAAGTTTTAGTTTATAATTCAAGATTAAGGATTTTTCCTGGAAAACTCAAGTCAAGATGGTATGGCCCCTTGATTGTCAAGTGTGCCTATCCACATGGTGCCTTTGTTCATTGGGATAAAGTTTTGGGTGAATTTAAGGTTAATGGGTACCGACTTAAAAGATACATCACCATTGAAGACCTTGTAGCTTCAGATTCAACCAAATATTCACCCTTGGAAGACCTAAACCTAACTGACCCCACAAGTCCCCCAGAATCCAAATAGACTGATCCCTCTCTTATCGGGCCACAACGTAAAATAAGGCTCTAGTTGGGAGGCAACCCAACACTATCTTCCCTTTTCATTTCTTTCCCCTATTTTTTTTGTTTCATTCCCTTTCTGGATAGGGAACTGATCGGTTCTATCCACCAACCAATCAGTCCAATGATCATTACTCAGCCTTCCCGATAGCTCAGCTGATCAGCTTAGCTGCCAACCACTCGGTTTGGGTCCCCTCCTTATCACAATTCCTATAATGTGGCCGCCCCTCTTCTCCTTTTGACTGAGGCGACCCCTCTTTACTCGATCTTGGCCAGCGCACAAAGTGCGTGAGCCAAGTGGCTCAGGAACCATCCGATCATTTCTGAGGATATACTTTGCTATAAAACTCCTCCCAAGACAAGCCGAACCCCCCATCTCACTATCTAAACCTAGCCGCCGCTCCACCCCCTGCTCCACCCTCACGAGATCTCACTCTCATACCCTCACACAGATCAGATCGCCTCACTCTTAGGATGATCAGTGCCAGTTTCCACCGGTTGCCTAGCTGCAGCCAATGATCATTCCTACTGCTCACTGCTCATTTCACCTGCTCTCTGTCACGCTCGCCTGGAGCATTAGGTGTTGAGCTCTGCTCGCTCTGCCACCACTCGGCTCCATTTGTGGCCGCTCGCCTGGTGCAGCAGCCGCTCGATGACCTCATCCGTCATTCGGCTAGCTCATGTTGCTTCTCGCAAGCCGCCCCCTCCATTAAAACACCATCTGCCTGCTTGCTACCACCACCGTACGACTGGCCAATTAGCCGACCATCTACCATGCTAGACGAGCGCTCAGCTGCTCAACAAGCTGCCCATCTTCTTGGCGAGCCGCCTATTGTATCATCCCCCCCGCCCTTTTCCCCATGATCCGGCCACCACAAAAATCGCCTCCTGTCACCCTGAGCCGATCCACTCAATCACCAAATGCCTGACTAGTGCTAGCCAGACGCTCATCTCAGGATCAAGATGCTTGTTTCATCTCTCTAGATGATCGGTTTGGTCCCCAACTGACCATCTCACCACCTGACAACAGACATGTTCAGCCAATTTTGCAAGGGCAAGGGCAAGGCCATCGTATCCTCCTCCAGGGACCCTCCTCACCGTTCCAACTCTCTTCCTGGAGTTCATTTTTGCACACCCTCCCCCACCGAAGAGTCTTCACCTAACATGCCTGAAGATATGCGTCGTGACATCGATGAGGCGGATGAGCTTCACCGCAAGATGGAGGGCACTCAGATTTCCACCAATGACCCAGATTCCACCACCCCCCATTCACCCCACATATCCCCCATTCCGGGTAGCTATGTGCAGTTCACCAGCGTTGAACATCGCCAACATTATGAGCATATGTACACGATCGGTGTTTCCCTTCCCCATTGGGCATGCGACACTACCCTCAATGCATTAAGAATCTGTGAAGCTACTGACAACATCCTTCGCAGAAACCACATCCTTATCTTTCCCTATCGTGTTACCTCCATTTTTTGTGATCTCACCCTCGAGTTTTTGAGCACTTTCCGCATGTTCCACTGTTCTTTCGGAAACTCGAGTTGCAAATTCTGGATTTTTGGGGAAAATTTGGAGATCTCTGCTAGGCAAATCACTTCTCTCATCCTCGATGGTAGAGATGACTATTGGCTAGAATGTTGCATGGAGCGTTCTCATGACTCCTACCCAGACCACTATGATAAAGACAATTTCTGGGCTGAGATCACCGGGCTTCTACCCCATCTTCTTAGCGGGCCCAAGGCCTCCTGTATCCACAACCCAGTGAGCACTTTAGTACCCAAGCCAGTCGCACCACTTCCTCTTCTTTCTGTATCGGCCACTATGTCACCCAGCTCACTGTCTTTTTGGGCTACACCCACATCACCTTTCCACCACTTGAGCTCAAAAACCACCTCATCCACACTCACTATTTGAAGAATAGTAGGTTCAACTGCTTGGGTACTAAGGGCATTTATTATCTTTTGTTCAAAGACACTTAGGTGGTCCTCCAGCTCCCTTTACATGCACAGTTTGTGATAGCAAACTACGTCTATGAGTTGACTGACCTACAAGGCCATATCCAGAGTATCAATCTGGAGCACCCAGACCCAGACATCGTCCCCAAGCCACAGTCCCACAGAAGGAGCCTCTCTTTAGAGGCCCATAATGAGGACACTGGACCGCCACTGCCACCTTCCAGACGTCGCACCAGGCGGCGACCAGACGATGACACCGGCCCTTACAGATTCCATGAGGTCCAGACCCAGCTAGATGAGATCCAGCGCAAGCAGTAGAGATAAGGCCACCAGCTCAATCACATGTACCTAATGCAGTGTTCATAGGAGTCTTCGCATGTAGACTGCGGTCACTATTGATTATTCCAAATTCATCATGATTTTCAGTCACCATTTTGGGCCCAATTTGACTAAATACATTTGATTTCATCTCCTTAAAACATACAATGTACAATTTTTCTTGGTTAATCAGATTATCAAAATTTTAACTAGTTTTATATGGATTTCATGCAGATTATGCAATTCATGTTGAGGTTGAACCATCAATTGGAACTCACCTTCACTCAAGATCCTCTCATCCTCGGTCTTGACCAAACGGTCTTTGTCCATTCGGTTTTCATCCACATGGTTTTCTCTCCTTTCCCCAAACGGCTTCACCTATATGATCCTCGTCGCTACCAGCAAACGGTCTTGAGACCGCACGGACAGCAAACAGTCTTGAGACCGTGCAAGCCCAAACGGTCCTCAAATTGTGAGAAGCAAACGGTCTCCAAACCATTTGGGTGATCAACCCCCAGAACCGATTGGATAGCAAGACCGTGAAAGCGTAATTGATCTCCAAAACTAATCAGACAAGACCGTGAAGATCCCAAGACTGTTTGATCATTTGAAACCATTTCATGTCATACGGTCCTCAAGATCGTGTGGGAACAAATGGTCTTCAAGACCTTTCAGCCAGCAGATATCCCCAAGACCATTTGGGGTGTAGACCGTTTGGTCCGAAAGACCGTTAGGCCAGTTGAGGGTACAAGACTGATCAGAGGTAGCAAACCGTGAGACACCGAGACCGTTTGGAAGTGAAGACCGGTTAGAGTAAAGACTGTTTGGAAGCTAAGACTATTTGGATGGAACACGAGATTGTTTGGAGGCAGAAGACTGTTTGGACACATCATAGCAAATGATCGTGAAGACGGCTAGGACCTGAAAACCGCGAAGGCCGCAAGACTGATTGGGCACAAGACTGATTGCCCAAGACCATTTGGGGGCATGTCGAAACCATTTGAAACCAAGATCGGTTGAAGCAGCGAGGAAGCAAGACCGTGAAGAGAAACCAATTGGAGACCAAAACGTGAAGATCCTCACAAGACTGTATGGATGAGAGTTCTAAACCGTGAAGAACTAAACAGTTTCCAAATTGTTAAGAGGACTCACGATTCCAAACTATGTAAGACCCCATCCAATGCCTATAAATAGGACTAGCAGGGTCCTCATTTAGGCATCGGACCCAGGATGCTGATAGGCTGCCTGAACATAGGTTCGGTCCACGTACATCCATGCCATTGCCACTCCACCTACTACTCTTGCTGTGAGCAAGGAGGTCAAGATGAGAAAGAAGGTCAAGAAGAAGATCTGCCTGGTCTGCCTTGGTGGTTCTTCCTCCTCATCCATATCTTCTCTGACACGATATCAAAGACCGCATCATCTTCACTGAGCTGCGACTACCTTCTGCATCATGCTCATGGTGGAACCTTCCCTCTCTCTTGTTCTTCTTGTTTTTCACATCATGAGTGAGTAGTTCCTTTTCACTGGGGTGCGGGGACTAGCCTCACTACCCATGCAAGCATGTCCTCTTGTTAAACATTCCACGGAAATGTATATAACTTTTCATTTCGTTGTTAATCATTAATGTTTGTGGATTGATTACCTGCTTTCTTTTATCTTGTTCTTCCCTATGTTGCGAGAACTTCTATATGTAGGGTAGAATGTCGATTAATGAGGTTTACTCCCAAACTAGAAATAGAATGGGATTCCTTGAGTTCGTAAGTGTATGATCTGTGAGGGGACGAGCCATCTATCCTACGGTGACACTTCTGTGGCCAAAACATCCCTTAGGGAGGGCCACAACTTCAGTTGGATATCTATATCTTCATTGTTAATCGTCGATATTTGCTTGTAGATTAATCACCTACTTGCTTGTTGATTAGCACAGTTGACTCCCTGACTAGAAATAAAAAGGGATTCCTTGAGGTCGTAAGTGTTTGATATGTGAGGGGACGAACCATCTAGCCCACGGTGACGCTTATGTGTGCCTAACGCATGTATAGGGGCCCCAAAACTTCAGTTGGATATTTGTATCTTCAGAGCCGTAAGTGAGTGATCCGGATGGTGACGAGACATATGATGCCTAAGGTGATGCTTACACAAGCCTAATGCCCATATGGGGGGTTTTGCAACAACTCCATTTGGATGGTTATATCTTGCCTGGATGTTTGATGTTTGGATGTGCTTGCATGTGTAGTGGTGGTGAAACCCGATACCATCCCAGTGATTCCATATCATTAATCTAGATTCAACTTTAATTCTACTCTTTACTTTCATGCACTTAGTTTAATTAAACACAAATCAACCAATCGTTCTAAATATTAGTCTTACTTGAACTAGACTAGACTAGCAATGATTCTTAAAAATGTTGTCCCTTGGGATTCGATCCTTAACTATACTGTGATAAGACTCGTCCGCTTGCGGGTGGCATTATTGCACAAGGTTTTAGTAAATACTCTCGGATTTCAACCCCGAGTGAATTTTTTAGTGTGATAATAAACCACGTCAAATTCTGGCATCGTCACCAGGGAAAACGAAATCAGTTAGTCAAATCTAGTTCTTTTGAGTCTAATCTAGGATTTTGCTTTTTCTTTTGATAAAATTGATCATCTACTTGAATTCGGTTCTACTCTCTCAATCTCACTTCTGAAAGATCTTTTCGTCCCAGGTACCAAAAAAGACTAGTGCATGCACCGCTCAAACAGTCTCGGTCTCACTGCTAGCTTTGATCCTGAGATAGACAGAACTTTTCATCGTCAAAATAGAGAGAACCAAGAAAGGATGGCTCAAGAGGAGGAAATAGCCCGAAGGGTTTCTCAAGCCCTTAATGCAAAAAGAGAAAGGCTTATGCAAGAAGCTAGAGCAATAGTTGAAATAAAGATTTGAGCAGTACAAGCAACAATGCAAGCAGCAAAACTACAGAAGGACCTTAGAGAATTCTCAATCCCTAAAGCTAGTGACATTCATCACCCAGTGCAACCCCCTCCCATTAATGCTCCAAATTTTGAAATAAGGGCACACTGGAACACCTTGCTTCAAAACAGCCCATTCTATGGTAAACAAGGAGAAGATAGTCAGGAGCACCTACTGAGGTTTATTGATTTATGTGCTATTTCAAAGCAAAATGGAGTATCCGACGATGCCATTCGACTCCGTCTCTTCAAGTATTCTCTTTCTAATAGAGCTATAAGTTGGTACAACTCATTACAATGTGAACCCATCACCACCTGGGAACAACTTCAAAATGTCTTCCTGGAAAATTTCTACCCTCCTTCTCTCACCTATGAAATTAGGGGTCGAATAACAATGTTCACTCAGGTCCCTGGAGAATCCATTGATGAAGCATGGGAAAGATACAAAGAGATTCTACGCAAGTGTCCACATCATGGGATTCCTAAGAATCAACTCCTTAAGATCTTCTATAGGGGTGTGTAAGATGATATCAAGAGGTTCTTAGACTCCTCATATGGAGGAAACTTCATGCGTCAAAGTTATGATAGCGCATGAAAGGTTGTCACCCTTAGAGCTGAAAATCAAGCTAATTGGGGTAGATTAGTAGGAAAAGGAGTGTTGAAGGTAGCTATGGCTGAAGCTATTCCTGAATATAAGTCTATCGTTGAAACCCTCAAACTCTTAGTTGCCAAGCAAGACCATATTGAATCATCCCTTGTTTCCTATGAAAGAAGACACTCACTCCCACAACAACAAGAATAGATCAAGTCAGCTTCATTATTCTGTGAAGCATGTAAAGGCACTGATCATTCTACGCTAGCCTGTAATGTTCTCTATGATGTTGTTCTAAGTAACATTTATGGCCATGGAGATAATGGTAAAATGGAAAATCTTAATGCTATCAACACCATCCCTGGTCAAGGATACTACAATCTGAATCAGAACAGGAACCATCCTGGTTTTCAATATAGAAATCCTTTAGGAGTAGAAAACTCGTGACAACTTGGTCCAAATAATCATCAACGAGGCCCACCAGGATTCCAGTATAACTAACAACAAAATTTCGGGAATCAAGGAAACTTTAGGGGTAACTTTCAGAATAGGAACTACAACAATTATCAAAATAATTCTCAGTTCCAGAATACAAACCAAGTCCCTTATCAACAACAAGGACAGAAAGCCAGTCCCATCTCACCTAATGACAAGTTGTCATCCATTGAGAAGATGTTACAATCATAGCATACTATGATAGCTAACCAACAAGCCCATTAGAAGGCCATTGAATCCCAACTAGCTCAACTTGCAGCTAGCATGAAGCCAGCTGCTAGAGCCTTTACTGGCCAACCAGAGAACAATCCTAAACACCCAGAGAAATTGAAGGTTGTCACCACCAGGTCCGAAAAAGATTATTTTGATCCTCTTGTCGTGACACCTGTGATTATTACTAATGAGGGTGACTCTATGGTTGTCCAAGACTCTACAACATCTGAGTCTCAACCAAAAAGGGAAGTAACTGATGTTAAAACAAATAAGGCAAGTTCTAAAGAACCTACCATTATAGAAGCTGAAGAAACACCTGACCCGGATGTGCTAGTATACAAGCCTCGTATACCTTTACCAGCTCGTTTGAGGCAAATGAAGCTTGATACCCGTTTCAATAAGTTCAAGGAAGCCATGAAGAAACTCCATGTTGATATACCCTTTCTAGATGGGCTGGTAGAGATACCAGCCTGGACAAAGTACTTCAAGTCTCTCCTTGTAAGGAAATACAGAACCGAGGAAGTTGAGACGGTTAAACTGGAAACTACTACTTCTGATATTATTCAAAGCATGATGCCCAAGAAATAGAAAGATCCTGGATCTTTTGGTATCTCATGCCATATTGGTGATTCTACATATAAGAAGGGACTAGCTGATCTTGGTGCTAGCATTTCGATCATGACGCTTAGCCTTTGCAAGAGGCTAGGATTTTCATAATTTCTTCCTACTGGCATAACTATATAGCTTGTAGATAATTCGATAAAGCATCTGTTAGGAATCCTCAAAGATGTCCTAGTCAAGGTAGGCAAGGACGCATATGTTTCATATGACTTTGTCATTATGGACATAAAAGAAGACGTCATATATCCTCTTATCTTTGGATGTTTGTTCCTCACCACTGCTAGATCTCTAATTGATGTTGAAGCAGGAACCTTGCTTCTTCGACTAGGAAAAGAAACTCTCGAGATCAAAGTTTTTGAAAATATGAAAAAACCAAGCATGCAAGAAGAAGTTTATCTTATTGATTTCATAGAGTAGATTTCACTTCTCACTCAAGAGAATCATGAATCAGATGATCCTTTAGAAGTTTCTCTAACAAACCCATCAACTGATGAACCTATTGATGAACAAGTATTGGATTGCATCAAATTTCTTGACTCTACAGAAGAAGATGTTAAAACTACTTTTGAGGAACTCAAGCCTATAGAAACTATTGAAGACATTTTTGAAAAGGAGGAGACACCTCTCAAACCTTTCATGGAACATATCAAACCATTTTTAGGTGTCCATGAGCCTCCACATCTAGAAACAACTATCCTCTATAATACACCAGTAGCCCAAAAGACAGAAACTACTGATTTCATTTTTCCTCCGCAATAAGGTTTGGATTGTGGTTTCTACCAAGCATATCCCCCAGATCCATATATGATAGACATCAATGACCAGCATTGCTATAGCGAAGGTGTAACGACCCCGCCTCCCGGTAACCCCCAATTAAGGGAGACCAGAAGGTCAAAGCCGTTATCCTAATTAACAGGATCAAAGGTTCAACAAATAATCAGTAATAATTATTAAATTCTACCAAACTAAACTGACATCTGGTATAAAATAAAACTTTGCATACCTTTTTCAAAAACTTGGATATCTAACTTCTATCCACATCTGGACTCTATTCTAACTAATCCTCCTTGCACTTTAAATCTTACTTTCACAATATGTCATTTTACTGTTTGTCCTTTACAACTTTGTACCTAAAACGTCGACAAACAAAACATCAGTCAGCATATAGGAATATGCCGGTATGTGGGGACAACAAAAATTTCACACATACGGCTAACAATCTAAATATCACAATCAAGTTAATTAACAAGCCAATTTATGCTTTCAATGTGACATTCTCCACTACTTTTGTCCTAACCCTGGAATACCCTCCTTAGGGTATCTCTTTTGCCCATGACTTAAGACCACCTTCTCAATCCCGAGCTTGGTGCCTGGGGTCACCTCTCATGGTGCCCATGGGTCTTCCCTCCTAGGCTTGACCTTTTGGCATCATCCATCAGGGTGGCATGTAGGTGCGAGAATACACACTTATATTATTATTGTGATAATCATAGTGACTTTATGATTTGCAAGTATGAACATCCAAACTTATAGGTTGCATTCAATGCAATGAATCATCTGGAAAACTTTCGGGAAACTAATGTGATTAACCATAATTAACCACATACCTGTCATGCTGACTTGAGTGTAGAAATAATCCAACTAAGCAAGAAATCCAGTAAATAAGCAAGCACACAAGACGATCCTGAAACATGCATCCAATTTTCCTATCATTGATCAGGCCATCAAGGTCTATTAAACCTAGCTCGCTTCCTAGGGTTTCTAGTCCACTTTTAGGGTTTCCATTGCAATTAGGGTTTCACTTCATTTTTACTATTTAAAACCCCAATTTTATACAATTACTCACAAACCTTAATTATCTCATCTACTCTTCATAAGGTTACCTTCACGAAAGATATACTCAAAATAGCTTAGAACCATCATATCTCAATTTTATACATGAATTTGATCAATTAAAGCCATTAAGAATCTTAATTAGGGTTTCAAGGACCATTAAAGCTCATTCATGTACATGGAACTCTAAATTAATCCAATTATGTGTAAAATTCATCCTTTTAAATCTTTATGTGTCTTTTTATAATTAACAGGTTAATATCAACTTTAAACATCCATATACCATTCTCAATACATTAATCATCATAGTTTAGGGTTTCTTAATCATTAATGCATTAAAGTTGCTAACTTCAACTACTTTTCGAATTCGAAGAGGAATTAGATTCTAAATATATTTTTAATGGATTCCTCAAATTTTTCTGAGTAAAATTCATATTTTATACGCATCCATCCGAACTACCAATAAAAAGGTATAAATTTTGCAATATATACTTGGACCAATCAGCGAGCGCCACGTCAGCCATTATATGCTTCACGCCTCTACGTAACCTGGTTGGTTTAGAAATATAATGAAAAGACCATTCTGCTCCTCCCTCATTGAATCAACCCATTGCGCGCCCGGGGCATTCTTGTCCAACGGCTGCAAGCCGTCTTCAACCTCTCGTCTGCTTGGCATGCCGTAGGCGAGCCTTCTCGACGACACATCGAGCCCTACCCCAGACTTCGGGGAGGCCGGAGGAAGTTGGAGTGATCTCCCACTACTGCCTACAGACCTAACTAGGCCCAAGGCTTGCTCCTCGGTGGCCGGAGTTCAGGGACGCTGCATCTAGGATTCGCTAGTGATTTGCAGGCGTACAACAACTAAACAAGGGGGAAGATGGGTCATACCTGGAATCCATATGCCCCCCGAATGTGTGCGATAGGGTTGCTTCTTCTTCCACAGACTTCCAGCATCGAGGGCTCCCTGTTAGGTGGATGTTTGGCTCAGACCACGTTGCCCATGTGCGACCTTCCTTCCCCTTCTCTGGAGTTTGGCACCTCTTGTCTGCACTAGGGGGAGCCGTGTGTGCCTCTGCACCGAGCCTCCAAGTACATGAGATGGAGGACACTACAATCATCATACTTTATCCATGGTCACAGAGAGATACCCATTGTAGTTGTTGTTGGTCAGGTCCATGACCATCGCACACACCTCCTTCCCATTAGTGCACTACCAACCCTAGATGGAACGAGAGACACACATGGGTCGAGTTGGATATCAAACTACATAGAGGATGTGTCACGAGAGAGTGGAAAGGTTTGCTTGTATGTGGATCTTTTGGTGTCTATATATATACCTATATATCATCCCTTATCACTTCCTTTCCCTTCTTATCTCATCTTGGGGCTCAAGTAATCCAAAAGTGGCAAGACTCCCCGTAGACTCCCAACCCAAAAGAAAGTATCCTTTTTATTTAAACTCTTGCTTCTATCCCAAAAAGGCTACGAGAGGCACCACCATAATATTTTCACATAATTCTTAACTATTCATCATTATCTCAACCTTCCTCCTTAATAATGCTTTATTTGATTTTATCTCTTTCTTCTCCTATTATCTTTGCAACTTGGACTCCTTGGAACCCAAGAAATCCTAGGAATTCGAAATCCCTTTTTAAGGATACTTCTTATTCTTCTAGATGCATGTACATCCTTTATTTCCCATTATCTTATTTATTCTTTTTATTAAAAGATTTCTTTTCAAGGATTTCTCTTCATCTTTTATTTCCTTTTTTTCCTCTTTTCCTATTTCCTTCATTAGAAATCACATATAAATGAAATTTATTTAATTGTGGCAATTAATTCCACTTTCTCGAGTTTTCTATGTATTTCTCATAATTACTTTTTTTAATATCCATTATCTTGTATTTTTTTCCTTTTATTTGGACTTTTCTTCTTTTCTTCTCTTTTATATCCATTATTGGATTAATCTAATAATAGAAATCACGAAATTCCCATCAAAAGGGTAATTGCAAATAAATCCATCCTTAGAAGAAAATCATGCAACCTTTTTTATTAAGTCCAAACAAATGCAAAATTGAGGTTGTAACATCCTTCCCCTCTTATAGGAATTTTGCCCTCAAAATTCCATCAAACATCGAAACAAGCAGGATAAGACTTTCACATGTCCATCATGGCTCTTACGTGGCTTCACCCTCTCCATGATGCTTCCCAAGAACCTTGATCATCTTGTATTCCTTCATCTGAGTTCTCTCTCACCTTGGTGTACCCTCATAGGTGACTTAGGACATTTCAGCTTCTCACAAAGCTGAATAGGTTCATGGCTTAGCACATGGCTTGGGTACCTCAGATAGTGCTCTAGATTGGATGCGTGGAATGCATCACGTTATCCTGAGGGGTAAGGCTAAACATAACCATCTCCACCAATCCATATCAAATGGACCCATATATTAGGGACTCAGCTTCCTCAGTTGTAGCTTAGACGGGTCAGATTTTCACATCACATACTCTCCCACAGTGAGTTGCATGTCAGTCTGCATTGCATCAGCTCATGACTCATGTCGCCCCTGGGTTCTCTTTCAGCCATTGCACAATCAAAGCGACTTCATCTGCACACACTGTGGTCCTTTTCTGACCATCGTGAGGTCCCTTCACCAACATCTTCTTAATGAAGTGGTAATTGACACAACCTCCCTTATAGAGCTTCTTTACATCCTGATATTGGCTATGGTGGTTATCGTCACATCTTACAGAGGACAAGAACTACCTCCATGTATCACCCTGAATGAGCACACATGCTCTCATCAGACCCTCTAGTCTGGATCATACTAACCATTAGTTAGGGGTGATAAACTGTACTAGTGTCCAGTTCTTCATGTATCTACTTCCACCGCATGGTAGAGAATCTTTAGGTTATACTCAAGAACTTTTTAACTCGCATTATGGTGTAGTTGAACCATCTCTCTTACTTTTAGTTCAACCAGATCTATCTCCTAACAGTATTCTTTCTTTCTCATGTCATCTACCATAACCCATATTGCATCTTGACCTTCCTTGGTCTAGGGGAGACTTACCACAACATCCATAGTGATGAACTCCCATTCCCTCTAAGGGACTTTTTATCCTTTGTATTAACTTACTGGGTTATTGGTGTTCCTCCTTCACCTCCTGACATGCATGGCGACAAGCCACATGCAACTTCCTCTTAGACATCCAAAGTACTACTAAAATTTACCATCCTAGAAGTGCCATGGTGTATGTTGACTTAAAATCATGATCTCCTATATGTCATGATCCCTCAAGATTGATTCCTCGAAAACCCTAAACCACTCTAGTCGGGGTTTCATCACCTTCTTTTCTAGAGAAGTGCGTCTGAGGTTCTACAACCATCCTTTTATCGCATCAAGTCCTAGGCTGGTTAACCAAACAACCACTAACTTGATCAATAGATCTCGTTACATATGAGTGTTAGCCAAACATATCTCCTTTTTCAAACTTAGGGCTAACATAACAACCTCTTCTAGCCTCTAGATAAACTAGGTAGCTGCATCTCAACCAGAGAATCCATTACTACCTTTCGTGTTTAGGTGCTAGGTAACAGTGAATACATACACCTCCTTGTATTCCACTTATCATCTCATCTCAGACTTTAGGTCTATCTTCATAGAGGGAACACAGAGCTCATTCTCTTGGTTATCAAACTCTACCTTGTATAGCTCACAAATTCCACACAGCTCATGATAAAAACATCCTCATAAGATGACTACCTTAGTTCTCTTGATGTTTGTAAACATCCACACATCTCACACTTCACAAGGGTACATTATTATCTCCATCCTCATGCATCATAGCAATGTTTCTACTCAAATTATCTTTATCCTTGGTGTATGGCATGTGTATTGTTCTATCTCTCACTCCCATAATAAGAGGAAATAATCATTTGGCTGCAATCCAATTACAGAGTTCTTCCCATTCTAAGAGTAGAGATGGTACATCCCACATTTCCGGTACACCTACAAATCTAAACTAAAATGTGCCTCACATGCATCTACATCATGAACATCTCAATATCTAGGTTACTTCCATGAAAAACTGGTCTTGAACCCACTTGGGTCCACACACCATCCTTGGTCATCTCCTCTAGGTCTGTAGGGTGCCGGCACTTTTGGGGTCATCCCTCTTCCCTTATGCATCAGAGAGTGCCCTCTTCATCTTCCCTTTGGGTCCCATGAGTTCATGAAGGTGATCAATCTCCTAACCCATGGCCCTCAGACAATGGTAGTTGTTACCTCTCGACCCTATGTTCATGTGCAACTAGGGAATTAGGTAACTCCTACTTCCATCGGTCTTATCCCTACCTGAACCTAGGATAGACTTAGGATTCTTACATAGTACAAGTCCAACTTAGAACCTTACCCAAGTCTTTATCATCTCTCTCAACATTTTTGGTCTGACTTACGTCCTTTCATAGGGGTCATGGCGACCTACCTACCTTGGTCAGGCCCCATACTGGTTACCTCCATGGTAACACATCCACATGCACTTAGATATGGTTATCTATGGGTCTATAGGTTCATTCTTATACTATGTACTTTTCACTTAGCTTCTCAAGATCCTATGAGACCTATTTAGGTTACCTCAAAACCAACAGAAACTGGTATACACCCTACAAAAGGGTCCCTCTCCCAAGATGGGAGGAAACTACATCTTGATAAAAAAGGTCACAAATGTCCCTATGTCTAGGGGTTTACATTCACATGAGCATGATTAGCCCTAGCAAGATACTAAGGTACAAGAACACCACCTACTCAACCATGCTAGGTCATACTTGTTCTCATTCCTCAACATTGGATTAAGATCATACCTTCCCATGTCACCAACTTAATTGTGAGGGATTCATCAAACATACCTTAGACTTAAGGTCGTTTCCCTTTCCGATAAACATGAGGAGTGCCATGCTCAGATCTATGGAAACTCAAATATGTTAATGAGCATCAGGTATGCCACTTCCCCACTTAGGCTTAGGAACCCTAGGTTCACTTTTTAGATTTCCCACTGCATGCTCAACCTTTTAACCATGAGCCAAGCATGTACAAGGTATGACATGCACTTCCTATTATCCTTTTACTTGAGCAACACCTCAGAGTTGAGTCCTTCTCAAGGATAACTAACTGGGTATAAGGCCTCACAACTTGTTACTAAGCCTCTTCATGGTCTAAGGAACTCTACTTCCTATCTCAGAAGGTAAACACCTATACCATAGGCATATAGGTACCAGCAATCTCATCCTTCATCCAGGGTTTGGTTCCTCTAAAGGCAACCAAGATATCATCCACTTAGGTTGCATCATCCTCAACTCCCCACTGTTCCTCATATCTTGGAGTCTAAGCTTCCAACCTTCTTGCTTGGGTCATGCTCTCTCTCTCTCTCTAGAGCTAACCCTACAAACAACCTCACTACTAGAGGTCCTCTCTCCATGAAGGATCAAGCTCACAAGCATACCCCTACATGGGTGAAGCCTATGGTCAAACTTATGTTTGCTCAAGATTATCCATAGCTCTTTATGCTTATCTCATAAGCTATCCAACATACTCTCCTGTCTAGGGTTTTAGCCTACTGTCAGCACTATTGATGTACTCTGGGTGCATGTTATGCCCTACTCGCATAAGCCCATAGGGTTTCTATAGGTTCTTCACTAACCTCATCATTGAAGGATCTATCCTTCACTATAACATGCATGACCCTTTCCAGGGTTGGGTTGCCAAAGGTACTAGGTTATCCAACCTCTCATGGCTCATATGGGCATCCAAAAGCATGTCCACCCACACACCTAGTCTACAATGACATCTAACTCACCGTGTCATCCCTCTCTAACCACCACTTAGGGATAGGGTTAGCATCATCCTCAAAGGATGTGCCAGGTCTCTACTTATAATGGAGGTATCTACCTCTAAGACTAACTCTCTCTATTCATCCTCCTGACAAGAAGGTCTATCCTTAGGTCTCTCCTGAGGGCATGACAACATATGTCATACGACCTAAGCATGCAACTATTCTTTAGTTTATGCTTAAACTATTAAGCTTATGTCCATGACATCTTATTTACATGATTTTTATTAATTTTAGTGGATGATTCCTTAACCTTATGATGCATACCCTATCCTCAAGAGGGTGAGGAAGAGAGAGAAAACCCTAAACCTTCTAATCCTAATAGAATTACGGTTGAGAAGGGATGAAAATAGATGAGAGAGTCCTAAAGGTATCTTATTTCGAGTTAGATGACATTGGCCAGACAATAACATAGATTCGGGAGTCCTCGAATTCTAACTAGCGGTGCGGAGGAAAATATTGCCAGCCCCTAGACGTGATCCTTTTCTAGACACCTCTATCTTTCGGAAAATCCTCTAATAACTCTGTTGGGTTCTACAGAGTTTGTAAATTTTATAATTATTAAATATTAAATGAGGAACCTATGCTCTGATACCAAACGTAATGACCCCGCCTCCCGGTAACCCCCCAATAAAGGGAGATAAGAAGGTCAAAGTCATTATCCCAATTAACAGGATCAAAGGTTTAACAAATAATTAGTAATAATTGTTAAATTCTACCAAACTAAACTGTCATCTGGTATAAAATAAAACTTTGCATACCTTTTTCAGAAACTTTGATATCTAACTTCTTTCCACATCTGGACTCTATTCTAACTAATCCTCCTTGCACTTTAATTCTTACTTTCACAATATGTCATTTTATTGTTTGTCCTTTTCAACTTTGTACCTAAAATGTCGACAAACAAAATGTCGGTCATCATATAGGAATATGTCGGTATGTGGGGACAACCAAAATTTCACACATATGGCTAACAATCTAAATATCACAATCAACTTAATTAACAAGCCAATTTATGCTTTCAATGTGACATTCTCCACCACTTTTGTCCTAACCCTAGCATACCCTCCTTAGGGTTTCTCTTTTGCCCATGACTTAAGGCCACCTTCTCAATCCCAAATTTGTTGTCGGGGGTCACCTCTCATGGTTCCCGTGAGTCATGCAATAAAGACCACCTTCTCAATCCCGAGCTTGGTGTCTGGGGTCACCACTCATGGTGCCCATGGGTCTTCCCTCCTAGGCTTGACCTTTTGGCATCAATCATCAAGGTGGCATGTAGGTGCGAGAATACACACTTATATTATTATTGTGATAATCATAGTGACTTTATGATTTGCAAGTATGAACATCCAAATTGATAGGTTGCATTCAATGCGATGAATCATCCAGAAAACTTTCGAGAAACTAATGCGATTAACCATAATTAACCACATACCTGTCAGGATGACTTAAGTGTAAAAATAATCCAACTAAGCAAGAAATGCAGTAAACAAGCAAGCACACAAGATGATCCTGAAACATGCATCCAATTTTCCTATCATTGATCAGGCCATCAAGGTCTATTAAACCTAGCTCGCTTCCTAGGGTTTCTAGTCCACTTTTAGGGTGTCCATTGCAATTAGGGTTTCACTTCATTTTTACTATTTGAAACCCGAATTTTATACAATTACTCACAAACCCTAATTATCTCATCTACTCTTCACGAAAGATATTAAGGTTACCTTTTAACAACATATAACCTTAATTTCAGATTAAAGGAACAATAAAAAGTCCATTAAGTCTATTATGCCTCTTTTACATTAAAAAGACCATTTTTATCCTTTTAAGTCATGACACGATCATTAGGCCCAATTATCATATTTGGTTCCTTTCAAATTAGCAACTTTACTTTCATGAACTCTATTTATCACTAATTCCACATTTATCCACTAGAAAATCCTAATTACCATATTAAGGGTATTTTTCCACCATTAGGAACTTTTATACTCGAAATAGCTTAGAACCATCATATCTCAACTTTATACATGAATTTCATCAATTAAAGCCATTAAGAATCATAATTAGGGTTTCAAGGCCAATTAAAGCTCATTCATGTACATGGAACTCTAAATTAATCCAATTACGTGTAAAATTCATCCTTTTAGATCTTGATGTCTCTTTTTATAATTAACAAGTTAATATCAACTTTATCCATATACCCTTCTCAGTACATTAATCATCATAGTTTAGGGTTTCTTAATCATTAATGCATTAAAGTTGATAACTTCAACTCCTTTTCGAATTGTAAGAGGAATTAGTTTCTAAATATATTTCTAATGGATTCTTCACATTTTTCTGAGCAAAATTCATATTTTATATGCATCCATCTGAGCTACCAATAAAAAGGTACAAAATTTGCAATATATATTTACTTGGACCAATCAGCGAGCGCCACGTCAGCCATTATATGCTTCATGCCTCTACGTAACCTGGCTAGTTTAGAAACATAATGAAAAGACCGTTCTACCCCTCCCTCATCGAATCAACCCATTATGCACCCAGGGCATTCTTGTCCAACGGCTGCAAGCTGTCTTCAACCTCACGTTCGCTCAGCCTGCGGTGGGCGAGCCTTCTCGATGACACACCCCATGCCCCTGACCTCGGCGAGGCCGAAGGAAGTCGGAGTGATCTCCCACTACTGCCTACGGACCTAAGTAGGCCCAGGGCTTGCTCCTCAGTGGCTGGAGTTCAGGGACGCTACATCTAGGGTTCGCTAGTGATTTGCAGACGTACAATAACTAAACAAGGGGGAAGATGGGTCATACCTGGAATCCATATCCCCCTCGAATGTGTGTGATAGGGTTGCTTCTTCTTCCTCAGACTGCCAGCATTGAGGACTACCTGCTGGGTGGATGTTTGGCTCAGACCACATTGCCCATGTGCGGCCTTCCTTCTGCTTCTCTGGAGTTTGGCGCCTCCTGTCGGCACTAGGGGGAGCCACGTGTGCCTCTGCACCGAGCCTCCAAGTACATGAGAGGGAGGATGCTACAATCATCAGACTCTATCCATGGTCACGGCGAGCTACCCATTGTAGTCGTTGTTGGTCAGGTCCATGACCATCACATACACCTCCTTCCCGTTGGTGCACTACCAACCCTAGATGGAATGAGAGACACACATGGGTCGAGTTGGATGTCAAACTGCATAGAGGAAGAGTCATGAGAGAGTGGAAAGGTTTTCTTGTATGTCGATCTTCCGGTGTCTACATATATACCTATACATTATCCCTTATCGCTTCCTTTCCCTTCTTATCTCATCTTGGGGCTCAAATAATCCAAAAGTGGCAAGACTCCCCATAGACTCCCAACCCAAAAGAAAGTATTCTTTTTATTTAAACTCTTGCTTTTATCCCAAAAAGGCTACCAGAGGCACTACCATAAGATTTTCACATAATTCTTATCTATTCATCATTATCTCAACCTTCCTCCTTAATAATGATTTATTTGATTTTATCTCTTTCTTCTCCTATTATCTTTGCAACTTGGACTCCTTGGAACCCAAGAAATCCTAGGAATTTGAAATCCCTTTTTAAGGATACTTCTTATTCTTCTAGATGCATCTACATCCTTTATTTCCCCTTATCTTATTTATTCTTTTTATTAAAAGATTTATTTTCAAGGATTTCTCTTCATCTTTTATTTCCTTTTTTTTCCTCTTTTCCTATTTCCTTCATTAGAAATCACATATAAACGAAATTTATTTAATTGTGGCCATTAATTCCACTTTCTAGAGTTTTCTATGTATTTCTCATAATTACTTTGCTTAATATCCATTATCTTGTATTTTTTTCCTTTTATTTGGACTTTTCTTCTTTTCTTCTCTTTTATATCCATTATTGTATTATTCTAATAATAGAAATCACAAAATTCCTATCAAAAGGGTAATTGCAAATAAATCCATCCTTAGAAGAAAAACATGCAACCTTTTTAATTAAGTCCAAACAAATGCAAAATTGAGGTTGTAACAGAAGGAATAGTTCACCGGCCTAAATCGCGCATCCTAAATTTGGAGGCGGATTGGAGGTAGTCGAGCTTTCATATTTATAACCTGAATCCTTCTAGCCCCCCGCAACTTTGTTTACGGGGTCGAAGTAGATATACGGGGTCAAACACGGGGACAAGGGTGGTAGTGTTGGGAACCCAGAATCGACATGCTACTCTCCGGCAGGTGTAAAGAGATAATAAATTCCCAAAAGGGAAACAGCAAGTTGTCACAAACAAAGTAAAGAAAACTATCTCCAACTAGAGATACAAGAAAGATTTAAGGTTTTAGTCATTTAGCAGTTTTTAGGGGTTTTCATGCAACAGAAACAAAAAGATAAAACTAGAGCTAGAGCAAGGTACGAAGGATAAGACTTTCGTAAAACAAGAGGTAGCAGTAACATCATGCACCCCTCCTCCCAGAGCGGGTACCTCTAACCAAGCATCAACACCCCTCTCGAGGTTGCTGGACGTAAGTTAGAGTGTAATGTTACTGAAACAACTCCGTCCCAGGAACTCTCGTACTCTAGAATCGGACCAAACACTAGAGCCACAACACAACTCTCGAAGTTGTTGCGACGGGAAAAACATGATTCGGTAGCTAAGCGAAACGCGATCTGACATGCAAGCTAGAGTTCAGATATCAAACATAGTAGTCATCCAACATTTTGCACCAAGCATAGAGCAGCAATTAATTAAGCTTTTTCATTTCCATAAACATTAAGGGTCTTAATACATTGCATAAGTAAGGAATTAAATAATAGAATTAAAGATAGATGTCACCTACTTGATGTAGAAGGGTGACAGGTGACTGCGGCTCTCCAGCCCGATACCGGTCAGGGGCCTAGCCCGATACAGCCGTGTCGGGTGGCACACCCTCTCAGGCGGCATGCTGTGACGGCCGTCTGTATCGATCAAGGACCCTAGCTAATACGCTCCTATCGAGTGGCGCACCCACTCGGGCGGCACACATGATGAGCGAAGCGTATCGGGTTCGATATCGTGTCGGGCATGGAGCGACGCGTTCTACTGTCAGATACTTGTGTCGCTCATCAACGTTGGCCGATATCGGCCCGCAGTGTCACCCGGGACGGTCCTATGTGAACCATCCCCTCCCTCTCGAGACGAGGAAGAGCTCACCTAGAGTTGCCCGGCACGAGCACTGGTGTACCATACTCTTGCTCTCGCAGTTTTCCTCCGAAGATCGCTCAAAGTCTCCAACTGTCTGAACTGTCTTTTCAGCTTCCTGTAACTGCTATTTATAGGCAGCGGTTGGGGAAAGTTATGGTGCTCGAAGCACCACGTGTCCTCCTTATTCGCGGGTCGGTGGACGGCCGATACTGGTATCGCTCAGCATGAGGGTGTCGGCTATCGGTTACGTGATGGGCGGCGTGCCTGCCGGTGGGTGGTTGTGTCGCCCGACAAGCTTGGGTTGTCATGGCGAGTTTGGCTCCCTGTCGGGTAGAAGACGTGTCGTCCATCAGTTTCATCTTGTGCGGCATCCCTTTGTCGTGCTTCATTATGTTGCTCCACCCTGTCGGGCAGAGGTTGTATCAGGCGTCTGTTAGGCCGAAGCAGACTTGGACTTATTTGTGGGCCAAGACGGCCTTATTGTACCAAAATAAGGAGAAACTCTGCAAAAGATGGAAATATTGGATTAAGAGCGTCGTTTGGCCAATTATTGTGAAAATACATAAAAAAGAGAGGAAAACAGTCAAAAAGGGTAGTTTTGATAACAGAAAAATAGTCTAAAATGTCACACAATTTGGTGTTATCAACTCCCCCAAACTTAGCATTTTGATTGTCCTCAATCAATATTTAAACTTTATTTAGTGATGTTTCTTCTTGCTTGGTGTAGCTTTCAGGCCAAGAGGTAAAACAAGTATCGTAATGCCTTTAGAGATAATGTTGCCTCTCTACGAACAAAAGACCTTGCATTTCCTGCCTTATTATTTCAGTAAAATTTTCTCTACAGCTTCAGCGAGACTTTGGTGCATGATTCCGAAGTTAGCTTACACACCAAACAACTTTATTTTTGGGTCAAAAGGTTGTGTATAGGGTAGGCTAAGGCTTTTTGGGGTTTTTCTTGTCTCCCATTGGTCCATCCAGGTAAGGGTCCGTTAGCAGGTGAGTGGTCCCTGCAGTCCAAGCTAGTTGCCTTTAGAGCAGTGATTTCACATCCTACGTACCACTGTCCCGGATCTACCATGCCTAAAGATGGGTACTTTTGGAAAACAAGTGTGTGTGTGTATATATATATATATATATATATATATATATATATATATATATATATATATATATATATTAGGCACAACTCTCATGCTTTTATTCACCCTCATAAGGCTGCTTTCTCTTTTTGGGATTTTTGTTGGGTAAGGGGAAACAAAAGGGATTTTTTCTGTTTGGGCAGCTTTTTCCTTCTCCATACTCGTCTCTTAACTATTGTGAGATTATTATTATTTTTTTTGAAATTTTTGGCACGGAAAAATGTAATCTTTTATTCGTTTGAAGCAGCATAATCAGAAAGATATAACAAAACTTGCATCTCGTTAAGCATAAAGAAAACAAACTTGGCAAGAAATCGTATCTGGTTTTTACTAATATAGCGACTTTGTACATATGCATGGGAATGATATAAACAGAAAAGAACTTTCAAAGCTTTGGTATGAACATATATATGTACACAAGGAACAAAAGAATAACGAGTATGAGACAAAAGAATAAAGAAATAGAGTTAGAATTTTCAAAATTTTGTACCTCCCTCACTGGTACATGGTACCCACCCCCAAACTTACTCCATACTCTGTCCCAGAGTTGTGAAGTAGATAAGGTGAGGTAATGTTTATTCCAGTGAGGTTGTGCCTGCGTCAGACAGAAGCTCCCACACATATTCCCCCCTTTTGCTGTGATAGAAGGTGTGGTGGAGTTGGTCAGGTGTTTCTTTGTTCGCCATCCATTCCAGGACATAGATGCCGCAGTCGTTGGATAAGGGAAGTTGTTGCGGACTGTGGTGGCAGAACTGGAGTTCGTGCCATTTGCTTTCTTGTGTATCCAGGAATGGTTGGATCATCTTTGCCACCTCGTCGTAGTATTTTCGGACCAAGCATTCGACGGATGTCAAAGGTTCTGATGTACACGACACTGGATGGTTCTTTTTGCTGTCCGAGCTATTGTAGAAAATTCCTGCTCGTTGCCGGGTGTACATTGTTAGGAGCGTCCAGTGGTTGTAATGTAGGACGGGGAGGAAGATCTTACTGGGAAATTTTCTCGCCAATTCCTACAGAAATGCTTGCTTCGCTCCTGTTTCATCGGTGAGGCAAATGTCGTTGAACAGCATAGGATGGGTTATGTGCGCATGTTCTAGCTTCGGCTGTATATACTGGATGTAAGCGGCTGCAACAGATACAGGCAAGCATCCTCCTTCCTTTACCATGTCCCTTAGATCATCGACCGGGACTACGACATTGCCTGCCTGAAAGGCGACAACCGAAGGGATAGAATCAGCTAACTTCAGTGGATTATGTTGACCTGCTCCTGTGTGAGAGTTGCACACGAAAAGCGGTCGAAATTTGTGATCATCCCTTCTGAAGCTTCATGCAAAGCAGCGTCTTCCATCCCATGCACTTTCTTCAGGACTTCCAACTTCTTGCCTGCCCCATAGGTGTCGGTAGCTATCTCCTCTTCTTTTTCCGAAGAGCTACTGGATTGAGAAGAGTCTTCTTCCAGGTCACTGTCCAACAGCTGCTCTGGTACACCTGTGTTTTGGAAATAGAGCTTGTCCTTGATCAGCAACATGGCGTAAGCGCCTCTGCATTGATAGAAGGATCTGCCTTTGAGGGCTCCCAAGTTTCCAAATGTATTGAGCACCTCAATAGCACTCAGGATGGCGAAAGCGTTGTTCCCACTCCCCTCTTCTGCCTGGACGGGGAGGTCTCGGAGAGTAAAGAAATTCCAAGGACCTTGGTGACGTTGGCCTCCTTGCTTTATATCTCATAGCAGACGCAGGGGCAGGATTCTTAGCTTCCTATCTTCCGGGCGGCAGAAAACACCCCTGGAGCGCGGCACTTTATCATTGCTGCAACACAGCAGCTGGACGTCACGGTTTCTAAGGTATACTATGCAGAGAAACCACATGTTCCGGTGCTTGTACGGGGCTAACACCAGGTTCGGCCTATGCTCTTCAATGTGCTGCAACATGTCGGCCACCGCACGGAAGTCTGGATCTCCCTTCATCAGCTTTCTTGCCAAGGTCGGGGTGGCTGTGTATAGTACCCTCCGACCTGTCCTGCTGTCGATATTTTCTATTATCGCATTTTCTAGGAATCTGAACAGTCTTTTGCCGATCACGGCCGGCATACGGAACATGCTTCGAAGAGCTCCCCATTGCATGAAGAGGTAGCCGTCGGTCCAGATGATGTCATCTTCATCTGCCTGCGATCTCAAGACCTTATTCAGCAGCTTCTGGTCTCTGAGCGTCAGGTATCTGATGGCTCTTTTGTCGAAGTCGGCCATTTCGAAGGAGGGTATCTCGGATGGCTCTCGGAATTTTTCTGCCATTGAACGCCTTCCTCGGGGTAGATGTCTCTTATTGACTACGTAGACATCCCCCTTCTCTCCCTCAGACTCATCAGAAGAGTCTCCCCCGATGCTGATATCTACGCTATCATCTTCGGCTTCATCTAGGGGGACGGAGATGTTTGCTTTTCCCAAGCCTATGGAGCTCTCCTGTCCTGCTGGAGCTCCTTCGGCTGACCTTCATTGTGTCCCCTCCTCGGGCGTTGAGGATTGCCCACTGGAGGAGGAGGAGGAGGTTGTTCCCGAGGGGGAAGCTGACGAAGAAGGAGGAGAGCCACGGCTGGGGGGTGACGGCGACCGTCTCGGCTGCCTTCGGTGCAGATGGTCATCGCTTTTGTCCAGCCTCTCCTCGATCTTGTCGAGTCATTGGAGAACTTGCTGCATCATTGCATTCAAAGCCTCTAGTCTGCCGGGAAGGCTCGCTAGAGTCAGCAGCTCTCTTTCTTGGCTATTCAGCCTGTCTTGGAAAGATGCAAGTTTGCGGGTTAGGGAAGTACAAGTAGCAGAGTTGGTATCCGTTACCTCCCGCAAATAATCGAGCTCATGCCCGAGCATCTTTCCGAGTGATGGAGGAGTTCCGGTCAGTCTCCCTTCCATCCTCACGACATCTTGCTCGCGCGATGGCCTACCCGGCAAGGTAGAATCTATCAGAATCGTTCGTGATCCAGCTGTCGCCAGGCCAGGTGTCGGCACTTTTTCAGGCGCCACTGCCTTGCCTTCTCGTCTGGGTGGAGATGGTCGTGGTGAGGGTGGACTCTACTCCACCTTTGCACTGTCGGCGACATCCTCAACTGCTGTAGGTGGGGATTTCAGCAGAGGTGTCGGTGTTCCTCCGAGCTCCATTCTCAGGATCTCGTCGAACACCTCGTTGCTGACGTCCTGCTGAAGTTCCTCTTCTGCCTCTACAGGCCTTGAAGCAAAGACGGGGGTTGCGGTCATTTCTCCCATGGCAGCTCCCGTAGTCTCTGTTTCGGTGACCTCAACAATCACCGGTTCTTTCCCAGCTATCAGCGTCCTTTTTGTGGCGGTGGCTGACGTAGTCGGAGCAACGACAACTCTATCAGCAGTTGTCGTCGGTAGCTCTGGAACTACCCTCTCTGGGGCCCTGTTGTCAGTGGCGTAAGCTGTGTTGTTCACTACAACTTCAATTTCGGCGGCGGTGAAGACCAGTTTCTCTGTGTCGTAGGCGGCACAACGAGGGAGCGGGAGGAGTATGTCCGTCCTTAAAAACTTGTAGAAGAAGTTCCTCCCCTCCTTCCTAATGATGCTAGTCCTCATCAGGTACTTGGTGTCGATCACCTCATCACCTTGTGTCCTCGAAAGGTTGCGTGGCTCTTTTGGGTACATGAGCCCTACTGTGATCAATTTGACTATTCTGCCCATGCAATACTCTTTTGTGGCTTCTTTCATCGGATGTAGTCTATTCAGTAAGAACCGCCCGAGGTTGATCACTCGGCCCTCCATTATGTGCCACATGACGTGGAGTTCTTCTGTATAGATGTTACTAGACTCATTCTTGCTGAACAGCAAGCATGCCACCAATTTGTGCACTATCCTCCAAAAGCAGGAGTGTACTGCCACCACCTTTCTTCCCGGCTTAAATGAAGATTCGCCGATTAGCTTGCTCCATAGCTCCATGGGATTGAATCTGTCTCCCTCGGTGATTCTCTCACCATTGTCCATGAGATTCCTCTCCTCCTCGTTGGAGGAGAATATCTTATTCAATAGCCTCTCAGAGATGGGGTGCTCCGAGTTGTAAAGTCGGGCCTAGAGTCTGTCTGTCCCGCCAAATTCTTCTCTCTCCGCCACAGAATTCCTCACCCAGTGGAGAGAAGACATAAACTCCATTGTCAGTTTGGTGTAAGAGGAAGACTGGCTGAAGCATATCTTCTTCAGCCCTGCCGCAACGAGGACAGCCTTCAGCCTCCCCACGATTCCAAGTTCAGCAAACACAACCTGATGGCAGAACCTGCTCGGTCGATAGACCTTGGTCACTAATTCATCATATCGGCAAGCGTGCTCGTCGTCCCTTGGCTCGAAACTTCCCGACAAGAATTCCGGGAGTTCTACTGCTGCTAGAGGTGTTGGTGTTGGAGTTGGAGCTGCCACTTCTCCAACCCTAGCCCTTTTCTCTGTTGTCGACGCCCCGGCTGGTCCTGGGTTCGGGCACTTAGGCCTGGCAGTCTGCCCTTCAGCAGCAGTCTCTGGGTAGATTCTCATTCCCTGTGCGTCAACAGGGACAACAGTTGTCTTGATGCGGGCCATTTCTATAAGTCAATAAGAAAATACCTCGATTAAATATGTTGATGCTTTAAAAAAGTAAAGAATAAATGTGCAACCAGGTCATTCTCTGTACAACGACTGTCCCGCACCCCGTATCGGGTGACACAAGGGTTTCAGATGTGAAAGCTTGTGCCCGATATGAGAGATGGGTATCGCCCGTCACGTCAGAAAATCAAAACATGCGATAAGAACAAGGCGATAAGGCGAAAAAAACGTGTCAGGTCTGTCGCTTGATACGGGTGTGTCGGTTAAGATGCCAGATAAGGTCATCTTGAAAGGAAAGTAGTTTGTCACCCGAAAACAAAACAGGCGATGTGGTGCAAAGATAGGTGATACGGCTGCCGCTCGATATGGTGTATCGGGCAATCGTGAATAAAAGGTACGTTGTGCGACATCCATATCGGGTGATACAAGGCTTCTCATCGCAGGAACTATAAGACCGATAAGCTACTTGCTAAAAGGAAAGGTACGTGTCGGGCGGCACTGTCTGCCGGGCGATAGGGTCTGTCGGGCTATACCTTGCTATGATCCGAACTTCCGCGTGACACTAGAGCAAAAGCACGAAGTCTTAGCATGATACGGGAGCATGAAAATAGTATGGCAAGGAGCCCGACACGGTAAAAACTCGCCCCTTTATATAGCAAACTCAACCATGGTGAAACAAGTAAATCTGGGGTGCATTTCGGCCGTTAAGGCAGATCATAAGTCGGGCAAGTCCTTCCGTCGGCATGACCCTTGCGATCCCCAAAATTCCACTGCCCGATATGGGTGCATACATAGCACCGGTTGGGTTGCTTTCCGATACGTCATGAAAACAAAGCGGTTTAAACTGCGGCTGATGAGTAAAACATCATTGGCGTAAGACTAAGCTCCCGGCCTCAGATAGTATTACCCATCATGGTTAATAAAGCTAAAGCGGTGACCCCTAAAACATAAGAGTCAGCGCATGTGGCGCATGCACTGACCCGGGCCTTATTACAGTCCGAATTGTCCATAATACTTAAAATGTTCTAACTTGCATGAAAGTAAATGCACCCTATACTAGGAATTTAAAATACGGCTTGGGATGCCTCCTGAGAAGTGTTGAGTTTCCCGTCCTCAGCTGGACATCTTTGGCTTCTTCTTCATCTTTCTCCTCCGCAGCTACTGTCCCGCTCTCTTGGCTGGTTCAGTGTTGGATGGGATCTTCCCCGACGGGTTCTTTACGATCTCGGCGAGCTGAGCTAGCTGCTGGTCAATTTGGGGTTGATGTGTCTGCATGTCTGGAAACTGTACCTGCAACGAGTTCAAAACACCAGAGTTGGACAGCGCACTTTGTGCTAGTTGGTTATTGATGGTATCCTGTTTCTTGACGAAATCAAACAACTGGCCAATCACATCAGATTGGCTTGCTCCTTTGTCCTGTTCTCGGTTTAGGCCTTGGTACTTTCCCGGTGCTTGGAAATTGCCTTTTGCTGGTTGGAATTGGCTGTTCTTGATGTATTGAACGGATCCTCCTTTCTTCTCAAAAGTTGGCGCTGGCTTGGCCGAGATGTGCAGCTGATGTGGATTTTCGGCTACATCCTTATTACCATAATTAAAGCCAGGGTGATCTAGCCTCTTGAAGTTCATGTAGGAGACATTCTCTGTCCTTTCATCTTCTGAGTCAGAGTCGCTGTCCGCTTCTGGTCGGGTGTAGACACAGTTGTCAACCCCGTGACCTCCTTCTCCACACGTAATGCATTTCATCACTTTTTCAACTGGCCTCTTACCTTTACTGCCAGCTTCCCGCAATTGTTTAACATCAGTAGCAATTCTCTGAATCTGCGAAGTGATTGACTCCAGTGCCTTAGACTCAGGGGCGGACCCTTCACCTACCTTCTTTACTTGTCCTCTATCAGATCGATCAAACTCAGCACCGGCCATTAGCTCGGCCATGTTCTTGATAATCATCTCGGACTTCTTTGGCTTCTTCCCTAGGAAGTCGCTGCCCGCTGCCACGTTCAGTGACACCCTCTCATCGGGAGTCAGGCCATTGTAGAAGGTGGTGACGATGAAGCCTTTCTTATAATTATGATGGGGGCAATCCATCTGGTATTCTTGGAATCGCACCTAGGCATCATGGAGGCTTTCATTCGGCTTTTGCATAAAAGAGGTTATTTTCTGCCTATTTCTGATAGTTCTTTCAGTGGGGTAGAACTTGTTAACGAACGCGTCTGCCAAAGCTCTCCATTCGTTTAAAGATTGGTGGGGTAACCTAAAATACCAGGATAGGGCTTTGTCCTCTAGGGAGAAAATGAAGCCTTTACAGTAAATCACCTCTTGGGGACCCCCCTCATCTTTATGGTATCACATATATTTTTGAATGCATCCAGATGGTGGTAGGGGTTGTCGTTCTTTGAACTCCCCTGAAGCTCTTGTTCTGGATCATTGAGATAACGGACGACTTGAGCTCAAAATTTGCCGCGTTGAAATGTGGGACAACGACGGGGCATCGGGAGTTGTTGGCCTTCATAGACGCCAACTCTCTCAATGTTTTCTCTTCTTCCTCTGAGTCGTTACTGTCACTGGCGTCATGCCGCCGTTCCTGATTGTCTTGATTCCTTCTGTGTCTCCAGTGGCGATGACGTCTATCGTGGCGATGTCCTTCCTCGTGCTCTCCTGATTATGGATTTTCCTGTTGAGCGTTGTTGTCGTACCAGTCGTCGCCTTCGGGTGGCGGCGAGTCAGGCCTCCTCCCTTGGCGTTCGCCTCCAAAATGTTGGGGTTTGATGCGAGGAGGCATATTGGTGTTGGCGTTTGGCGGACTAGATTACTGTACTTCAGAGTTCCTGAAATGGCACGAAAGATAAAGTCAGAAAATAGAATTATAAATTTTTATGCAAAAGATAACAATAAGAAAAAGAAAAGGAGTGTTGTCAAACTCATTTCTAAGCTTGAGGCACGGGAGTGTAGTTAGCGGATTTGGATTCGTCAACAGTGCCGTTTTGCCTTGTCCCTGGCAATGGCGCTAGAAAGTTGACCGTCCTAAATCGCGCATCCTAAATTTCGAGGCGGATTGGAGGTATTCGAGCTTTCATATTTATAACCAGAATCCTTCTAGGCCCCGGCAACTTTGTTTACGAGGTTGAAGTAGATATACGGGGTTGAACACAGGGACAAGGGTGGTAGTGTTGGGAACCTAGAATCGACATGCTACTCTCCGGCAGGTGTAAAGAGATAATAAATTCCCAAAAGGGAAATAGCAAGTTGTCACAAACAAAGTAAAGAAAACTATCTCCAACTGGAGCTACAAGAAAGATTTAAGGTTTTAGTCATTTAGCAGTTTTCAGGGGTTTTCATGCAAGAGAAATAGAAAGATGAAACTAGATCTAGAGCAAGGTATGAAGGATGAGACTTTCGTAAAACAAGCAGTAGCAGTAACATCCTACACCCCTCCTCTTAGAGCGGGTACCTCTAACCAAGCATCAACACCCCTCTCGAGGTTGCTGGACGTAAGTTAGAGTGGAATGTTACTGAAACAACTCCGTCCCACGCACTCTCATACTCCAGAATCATAGCAAACACTAGAGCCACAACACAACTCTCGAAGTTGTTGCGACGGGAAAAACATGATTCGGTAGCTAAGTGAAACGTGATCCAACATGCAAGCTAGAGTTCAGATATCAAACATAGCAGTCATCCAACATTTTGCACCAAGCATAGAGCAGCAAGTAATTAAGCTTTTCCATTCCCATAAACATTAAGGGTCTTAATACATTGCATAAGTAAGGAATTAAATAACAAAATTAAAGATAGATGTCGCCTTCTTGATGTAGAAGGGCGATAGGCTACTGCGGCTCTCCAGCCCGATACCGATCAGGGGCCTAGCCCGATACAGCCGTGTCGGGCGGCACACCCTCTCAGGCGGCACGCTGTGACGGTCGTCTGTATCGATCAAGGACCCTGACCAATACACTCTTGTCGAGCGGCGCACCCTCTCGGGCGGCACGCATGACGGGCGAAGCGTATCGGGTTCGATATCGTGTCGGGCATGGAGCGACGCGTTCTACTGTCGGATACTTGTGTCGCTCATCAATGTTGGCCGATATCGGCCCGCAGTGTCGCCCGGGACGGTCCTAAGTGAACCATCCCCTCCCTCTCGGGACGAGGAAGAGCTCACGTAGAGTTGCCCAGCACGAGCACTGGTGCACGATACTCTTGCTCTCGTAGTTTTCCTCTGAAGATCGCTCAAAGTCTCCAACTGTCTGAACTGTCTTTTCGGATTCCTGTAGCTACTATTTATAGGCCGCGGTTGGGGAAAGTTATGGTGCTCGAAGCACCATGTGTCCTCCTTATTTGCGGGTCGGTGGACGGCCGATACTGGTATCGCTCGGCACGGGGGTGTCGGCTATCAGTTACGTGACGGGCGGTGCGCCTACCGGTGGGTGGTTGTGTCGCCCGACAAGCTTGGGTTGTCATGGCGAGTTTGGCTCCCTGTCGGGTAGAAGACGTGTTGTCTGTCAGTTTCTTCTTGTGCGGCATCCCTTTGTCGTGCGTCATTATGTCGCTCCACCCTATCAGGCAGAGGTCGTATCGGGCGTCAGGTAGGCCGAAGCAGACTTGGACTTATTTGTGGGTCGGGATGGCCTTATTGTACCAAAATGAGGAGAAACTCTGCAAAAGATGGAAATATTGGATTAAGAGCGTCGTTTGGCCAATTATTGTGAAAATACATACAAAAGAGAGGAAAATAGTCAAAAAGGGTAGTTTTGATAATAGAAAAACAGTCTAAAATATCACAAAATTTGGTGTTATCAATAGTGCATCTGCATATGAACTTTTCTTCTGAGCCTCAACAACACTACTTTATCAATGAAGCCATTCAGAACCCCTACAACTATTCTCCACCTCGGATTGAGCAACTGAGAATAATTCAACATAACTCAAGTTGTTTCCCTATGTGCTCTAACATTGCTCATTCTTTATGGGGAAGAATACAAGAGGCTAAAATCAAAGTGAAGATTAATGAATGGTTGAGAAAGAAACCACCAAAAGAATATGTCAATCCACCTCAAGCTCCACCTAGTGCCCCACCATGGTGACAGTATCCAGGTCGATCCATCGATGTAAAACAAATGCACTTGTCGGGAGGCAACTCGGTCAATAATTTCATTTTTACTTTTAAATTTGATTTAGCAATTTTTCTTAATTTTGTTCAACTTTTTAGATAATTTTGCACTAAATAAAAATTACATCGCAAGATGCTATCTTAAGTTTTGATTGGTCTTCATTTTTTATTTTCAGATGGAGGACGCATGTTGATTGGAACGCAACCAGATCTTGTGGTCCAACCGGCATGAATTTCCCCTCAATCTCAGATTTAGAGTCTGCTCAGGACGAGCAAATTTCTAAGTTCGGGGTGGAGGATGGGTAGTATGTACTTTAATTTCCACCTTCACCCATTTATTTTATACTTAAGATTTCATCGTTGCATTTTTTATCAAAATTTTCAAAAATTTTAAAGTTTTCCAAGAAATTGAACAAAAACTTGATGAAATTTTGATGTTTTCATTTCAATAACAGCCATTACCTAGATAGCTAGTTTTTCTCTCCATGATTTTCTTTGCATCATTATACCTCCTTATTCGAAGCAGATCGTCAAAAGGGCCATTTTCTAAAAATTAGCCTATTGATTGAAATCATCTTGTGAAACTTATGCATCCTAACATCATGATCCTTCTGCAAAAATGGCAAGTGTCTTTCGAACTGATAGAGATAAAACACATCGTGCTTCCTAACTGATAAATTGAACAATAACATGGAATCTCCACCAGATCCTCATCAAGTCATTATTCGAGCAGAGTACGATAAAGAGAACCACCCGGTGCACTGAATTGTAAATCAAGTTGCATTCTGATATGAACTCTTTTCTACACTTCTTCTATCATCTTCGTACCCCTCCATCCATCAAAAAGAAACAAAAATAGCCAAAATAGTGCCAAACCCCAAGTTTGGGGTGGCACACCACCTCCCTCTATATCATCTTCTTCCATACCCTTGGCTAATAAATAGGGGCGTGTTGGATAAATTGGACATTATGATAAATCCCTTTGTTTCGATGATGACAAACATTTCATTCTTATTATTCTAACGAGCTACTTGAGTGTGTAGGATTATGGTGGATGACAAAGCAACTAGGGAAATCACAAGCTTACATATTTACTTTCATGCAATGTAATCACTATTGTAAAAACTTGTACAGTTATATAATGTACAAGTACTTAGATTGCATGTAAATCAAGCGTTAGATCTTCCCTAGCTACACACCATAGTTAGACAAGTCATCCCTTCCAAAAGGATCACATTATGCACACTCATAAACACACTTAGTGGTTTAATTAAAAGATTGAAACAGAGTCAATCTCGGTCGACCACACTCCTCGACCGAGACACTCTCGGTCGACAAACTTCTCGACCGAGATTGACCAAAAGTAGCCGTTAGACACAGCAGTTGACAGTTGCAAATAAACGTTAATCCAGAGAGCCTGTCGGTCGACGAATCCTCGACCGACTGGGCATCTCGGTCGACGAGTCCTCGACCGAGATGGTCTCTGACAGCAACTGCAGAATTAATTAACTAGCCGTTGCTAATGCGCCTAACTTATTCCTAACGGCTAGTTAAGCACTAGGAACCCCCTAGAAGTTGTCTAGAACGTCCTTAAGCATACATAGGTCACTCCTATAAATAGGACATGCCTTAGGTCACCAAAGAATATCCAAGATATACTTGTGCTATACTTGAGCTTGAATACACACTTGCAATCTGTTTTAGAGCAATAGAGCAATTCCTACACTTGCCATTCATTCCTATTGCTCCCATTTCGTGCCCTATAGGCTAGTATCTCCTATCCACTACAATCACATTGTCATACACATTGGTTAGGAGATTTATACGCTTGATATAGGCAAATCAAGCCTTGTGCTTAAAAGGATAAGTTGTACTTTCTTATTTTCTTTCTTGTTCCTTGTAATATTTGTACTCTTCGTTGCTACTCCAGGGAGGAGGCTGCATATAGGAAGAGGGTGAAGCTCTTCGTGTGAAGAGGAGGACTTTGGACTACTTCAGAAGGCTATCTTGACGGGAAGCTACTTCGGGAGGGAGGCTACTTCAAGGGGGAGCTTGAAGTTACTCCAAGGGAGGCTGCTTCAAGGTTGGCAAGATTACATCTAGGTGAAGGCTGTCCAAAGGGTGTTTAGAGAGTGTTGTAATTTTATGTAACATCCTTAAAAGGTAATAAAATTCAATACTTTCAAAATCCCGGTTGGGTAAGCAACCGGGTAGTGGACTGACTCCTTAGCATTTGCTAAGGTGGAACCACTCTAAACACCTGTGTCTCTCTTCTTATCTTTTACTTTGGTTGTTTGAGTTTAAATTGTTTTAAATTATCAGAAAACTCTATTCACCCCCCCTCTAGAGGTTTTCAATTGGTATCAGAGCAGGCTTCAAGGAGCCCTAACAAGGTCTTGAAGAGATAAAGGGAGGAGGTGACTACAACCACAAGAAAAGGAGCATGGACCAATGTGCGACAAGTTGCAATTGGTGCTTAGGAACAAAGCACTCTACTTCTAAATGTCCATGGAGGTCAAATAAAGAATGTTTCGTTGCTACAATAAGTGAGGAAGAAGAAGAAGAGGTAAGCTTGCTTGATTTACCTAAAGAAGAGTTAGTTACTATTATTGAAGAAACACATAATAAATATGTTGAATACAAAAAGAAATTAAAGAAATCAAATAAAGAAAATGATGATCTAAATGCTAGACTTCTTGAGCTTACATCCGAAAATGACGATTTATATGCTAAATTGAATACTCTTGGTTTTGAAAAAGATAGCATTATGTCTGACAATCGTACTTTGAAATCATCTCTAAGTAATAGTGAAGTAAAAATTTTCACTCTAGAGACTAACTATGATCTTCTATGTCAAGAAAAGACTGAATTGCTTGCAAAGTTAAATGATATTCAAAAACAACCTATATTGTGCACCCATGTAGATTATGACAATATAGTGAAAGAAAGAAATATGCTATCATCCAATCTAGATCAAGCAAAATTAGATATCAAGAAAAGAATGGATGAGATCGTTAAGTTGCAACAAGAAGTTAGTAAGTTAAGCAACAATGGAATCCTTGATAAAATATTAGAAAATTCCTATCATCAAATAGGGAGAAGAGGACTAGGTTATAAGCCTAAGGAGAAATCCTATCAACAACCTAGTTGGAGAAGGACACAAGCAAGACAATCCATGAATGTACATAGAGGCAAATATACTTTTGTACCAAAGAACAACCTAGACCAAAATCATAGAAAGAGATATGAGGTTGATTCTATATGTTGCCACTATTGTTCACGTATTGGACATTACTCCTTCTCATGCCCATACAAGAAAAAGAATAATGAGATGGTATGGGTTCCAAAATCCCCAAATTGATTCGATTAGACTAAGTTGAGATATGACCAAAGACTTTAATTTGCATATCTTTATGACTATCTCAACTTAACATATAGGGATAACAAATTTATATCAATTAAGGATTAATCAAAACTTAAAAGATTTGAATATGATTAAGTTGAGATATAATCTAAATGTTACTTTGGTATTCATATGTTTATATCAAACTGATCTTTGAAATAATTAAATTCGATACAGTATATATTGTACTTGAAATAGAATTCTGAACACTTTCCAGAAATTGGGTCGGTCGAAGATTTGTCGACCGAGTGAAAACCCGGTCGAGAAATGGTCGACCGAGCATGTCACTATTTTTCAGTCTGCAGTAAAATTGCTGAATAATTGATTGATTAGTGGCTATCTAATTGTTGTTAATGACTGTTTTACATAACAAGTTGAAGATCTTTTTGAATATAAATGATATCATTTTCTCAATTGAAAATCAAGTTTAGAAATCCCTATTTTATAATGTTTACATGATATTCTTTAAAGCATCTATCTAGATAGAAATCATGTGTTATGACATTTAGTTTAAATGATTACAATTAATGTATGGTTCTATCATTGCATCATGGATATGCTTTCACTATTTTATCATTCAACTCATAAAAATGGTGCTATGGTACATAGAACAAATGGAAAATGATTATTGTATACATGACTTCTTGATGAAAAATAGCAAGAAAATGTTTTATTGGTGATTTATTGCTTATACATAGAGATTTTCTCAATAGGTATCTATAAGAAATTGAGACATTAATCATGCTTTCATTCTTAAGAAAATGTTTTCATATTGAGAATCATTTAACATGATCATTATGGACTCATTGGTTTAAAATAAGCTTTGTCATATATGCAAACCATGAATGATCATTGTAATTCATATAATTGCAAATGTCATTAGCATAAAAGTGTCTTGACATAATAGATAATGCTTGTAGACACAACTTGTAATAATGATGTTGCTATGACAAGCCAAACGGTATTTCTTGGAACAAAATTTTAATGTTTTTATCTATTTGCTTGTTCTAAGAAATCAAAAGCAAAAATCTTGACTTTAAGATGTTAATCTTGCTTTCAAAATATATGTTTCTAAAGAATCTTATTATAAGGGTATAAGCAGAAATTTGATATTTATGTACCCATAGAAAAACATATGAAACATTATTTACAATAAATGGAAATGCATTCTAGAAAAATCTAGGTCAAAGAATTCACTATAATACTATAAAGGGTATATCTTAATATGCTTCAAATTGATATTTATAGCTATCTGCAGAATTTATACTTCACATATGAATATTTATCTTGGAAATCTGCAGAATTCGCCTCTTGGTTAAAACAAAATTTAGCCAAGGGGCGCTACGGTCGTAGTCAAGGGCAACCTAAAATAAGCTTTGACAAAATGCTTATTTGGACATCATTTTATTGCACTTAATCTTAGTATACTTATGATAAAGGTCAAAATCAACATTTAAAATTATTTGTGACCTTAGAAGCATTAAATTGCCTAAATTATAAGATTAAGGGGGAGCGCATAAAAACGAATTTGATTGCCTGATACGACCTTAGTATTTTTACTCTTGGTTATGAAGAAATTTATAAAATTGATATATCTTGAACTTAAAGGAACTCTCTAAACAAATCAGGGCTTAACATCCCTTGCATTTGGTTGGAGACATTTTTATGTACTCTAAAGCTTAAAGGAATCTCATTTAATTTAGGGATAGATGAGAGATAAATATACATTTTGTCATGAGCTTAAGGGAATCTCATATCATTTTCAGGGCTTAACATCCCTTGTAAAATGGGTGAGAAATCTATATACATATGCCATGAACCTAACATGATCTCATATCATTTCAAGGCTTAATATCCTTTGCAAATGATTGAGAAACAAATAGTGGATAAATTAGACACAAATCCATGTTTCTAAAAGGATATCTATTTAAGGGGGAGCAAAATATAAAATTAAAAGGGAAAATAAAATAAAATATTCAAATTGGATATCTTTTTGAAATGACAAAGGGGGAGAAAGAATATAAAATCAAAAATATAAATATATATGAGTTTCATCCTGATTGCCAGCACTCACACCTGTAAAACAAGAATGGCTACAAAAGGTAATCTTCAGGTATGAAACTCACATGCTTTATATTTCCTTATTTCATATTTTAGGAAATGTTTGTCATCTTCAAAAAGGGGGAGATTGTTGGATAAATTGGACATTATGATAAATCCCTTTGTTTCGATGATGACAAACATTTCATTCTTATTATTCTAACGAGCTACTTGAGTGTGTAGGATTATGGTGGATGACAAAGCAACTAGGGAAATCACAAGCTTACATATTTACTTTCATGCAATGTAATCACTATTGTAAAAACTTGTACAGTTATATAATGTACAAGTACTTAGATTGCATGTAAATCAAGCGTTAGATCTTCCCTAGCTACACACCATAGTTAGACAAGTCATCCCTTCCAAAAGGATCACATTATGCACACTCATAAACACACTTAGTGGTTTAATTAAAAGATTGAAACAGAGTCAATCTCGGTCGACCACACTCCTCGACCGAGACACTCTCGGTCGACAAACTTCTCGACCGAGATTGACCAAAAGTAGCCGTTAGACACAGCAGTTGACAGTTGCAAATAAACGTTAATCCAGAGAGCCTGTCGGTCGACGAATCCTCGACCGACTGGGCATCTCGGTCGACGAGTCCTCGACCGAGATGGTCTCTGACAGCAACTGCAGAATTAATTAACTAGCCGTTGCTAATGCGCCTAACTTATTCCTAACGGCTAGTTAAGCACTAGGAACCCCCTAGAAGTTGTCTAGAACGTCCTTAAGCATACATAGGTCACTCCTATAAATAGGACATGCCTTAGGTCACCAAAGAATATCCAAGATATACTTGTGCTATACTTGAGCTTGAATACACACTTGCAATCTGTTTTAGAGCAATAGAGCAATTCCTACACTTGCCATTCATTCCTATTGCTCCCATTTCGTGCCCTATAGGCTAGTATCTCCTATCCACTACAATCACATTGTCATACACATTGGTTAGGAGATTTATACGCTTGATATAGGCAAATCAAGCCTTGTGCTTAAAAGGATAAGTTGTACTTTCTTATTTTCTTTCTTGTTCCTTGTAATATTTGTACTCTTCGTTGCTACTCCAGGGAGGAGGCTGCATATAGGAAGAGGGTGAAGCTCTTCGTGTGAAGAGGAGGACTTTGGACTACTTCAGAAGGCTATCTTGACGGGAAGCTACTTCGGGAGGGAGGCTACTTCAAGGGGGAGCTTGAAGTTACTCCAAGGGAGGCTGCTTCAAGGTTGGCAAGATTACTTCTAGGTGAAGGCTGTCCAAAGGGTGTTTAGAGAGTGTTGTAATTTTATGTAACATCCTTAAAAGGTAATAAAATTCAATACTTTCAAAATCCCGGTTGGGTAAGCAACCGGGTAGTGGACTGACTCCTTAGCATTTGCTAAGGTGGAACCACTCTAAACACCTGTGTCTCTCTTCTTATCTTTTACTTTGGTTGTTTGAGTTTAAATTGTTTTAAATTATCAGAAAACTCTATTCACCCCCCCTCTAGAGGTTTTCAATTGGTATCAGAGCAGGCTTCAAGGAGCCCTAACAAGGTCTTGAAGAGATAAAGGGAGGAGGTGACTACAACCACAAGAAAAGGAGCATGGACCAATGTGCGACAAGTTGCAATTGGTGCTTAGGAACAAAGCACTCTACTTCTAAATGTCCATGGAGGTCAAATAAAGAATGTTTCGTTGCTACAATAAGTGAGGAAGAAGAAGAAGAGGTAAGCTTGCTTGATTTACCTAAAGAAGAGTTAGTTACTATTATTGAAGAAACACATAATAAATATGTTGAATACAAAAAGAAATTAAAGAAATCAAATAAAGAAAATGATGATCTAAATGCTAGACTTCTTGAGCTTACATCCGAAAATGACGATTTATATGCTAAATTGAATACTCTTGGTTTTGAAAAAGATAGCATTATGTCTGACAATCGTACTTTGAAATCATCTCTAAGTAATAGTGAAGTAAAAATTTTCACTCTAGAGACTAACTATGATCTTCTATGTCAAGAAAAGACTGAATTGCTTGCAAAGTTAAATGATATTCAAAAACAACCTATATTGTGCACCCATGTAGATTATGACAATATAGTGAAAGAAAGAAATATGCTATCATCCAATCTAGATCAAGCAAAATTAGATATCAAGAAAAGAATGGATGAGATCGTTAAGTTGCAACAAGAAGTTAGTAAGTTAAGCAACAATGGAATCCTTGATAAAATATTAGAAAATTCCTATCATCAAATAGGGAGAAGAGGACTAGGTTATAAGCCTAAGGAGAAATCCTATCAACAACCTAGTTGGAGAAGGACACAAGCAAGACAATCCATGAATGTACATAGAGGCAAATATACTTTTGTACCAAAGAACAACCTAGACCAAAATCATAGAAAGAGATATGAGGTTGATTCTATATGTTGCCACTATTGTTCACGTATTGGACATTACTCCTTCTCATGCCCATACAAGAAAAAGAATAATGAGATGGTATGGGTTCCAAAATCCCCAAATTGATTCGATTAGACTAAGTTGAGATATGACCAAAGACTTTAATTTGCATATCTTTATGACTATCTCAACTTAACATATAGGGATAACAAATTTATATCAATTAAGGATTAATCAAAACTTAAAAGATTTGAATATGATTAAGTTGAGATATAATCTAAATGTTACTTTGGTATTCATATGTTTATATCAAACTGATCTTTGAAATAATTAAATTCGATACAGTATATATTGTACTTGAAATAGAATTCTGAACACTTTCCAGAAATTGGGTCGGTCGAAGATTTGTCGACCGAGTGAAAACCCGGTCGAGAAATGGTCGACCGAGCATGTCACTATTTTTCAGTCTGCAGTAAAATTGCTGAATAATTGATTGATTAGTGGCTATCTAATTGTTGTTAATGACTGTTTTACATAACAAGTTGAAGATCTTTTTGAATATAAATGATATCATTTTCTCAATTGAAAATCAAGTTTAGAAATCCCTATTTTATAATGTTTACATGATATTCTTTAAAGCATCTATCTAGATAGAAATCATGTGTTATGACATTTAGTTTAAATGATTACAATTAATGTATGGTTCTATCATTGCATCATGGATATGCTTTCACTATTTTATCATTCAACTCATAAAAATGGTGCTATGGTACATAGAACAAATGGAAAATGATTATTGTATACATGACTTCTTGATGAAAAATAGCAAGAAAATGTTTTATTGGTGATTTATTGCTTATACATAGAGATTTTCTCAATAGGTATCTATAAGAAATTGAGACATTAATCATGCTTTCATTCTTAAGAAAATGTTTTCATATTGAGAATCATTTAACATGATCATTATGGACTCATTGGTTTAAAATAAGCTTTGTCATATATGCAAACCATGAATGATCATTGTAATTCATATAATTGCAAATGTCATTAGCATAAAAGTGTCTTGACATAATAGATAATGCTTGTAGACACAACTTGTAATAATGATGTTGCTATGACAAGCCAAACGGTATTTCTTGGAACAAAATTTTAATGTTTTTATCTATTTGCTTGTTCTAAGAAATCAAAAGCAAAAATCTTGACTTTAAGATGTTAATCTTGCTTTCAAAATATATGTTTCTAAAGAATCTTATTATAAGGGTATAAGCAGAAATTTGATATTTATGTACCCATAGAAAAACATATGAAACATTATTTACAATAAATGGAAATGCATTCTAGAAAAATCTAGGTCAAAGAATTCACTATAATACTATAAAGGGTATATCTTAATATGCTTCAAATTGATATTTATAGCTATCTGCAGAATTTATACTTCACATATGAATATTTATCTTGGAAATCTGCAGAATTCGCCTCTTGGTTAAAACAAAATTTAGCCAAGGGGCGCTACGGTCGTAGTCAAGGGCGACCTAAAATAAGCTTTGACAAAATGCTTATTTGGACATCATTTTATTGCACTTAATCTTAGTATACTTATGATAAAGGTCAAAATCAACATTTAAAATTATTTGTGACCTTAGAAGCATTAAATTGCCTAAATTATAAGATTAAGGGGGAGCGCATAAAAACGAATTTGATTGCCTGATACGACCTTAGTATTTTTACTCTTGGTTATGAAGAAATTTATAAAATTGATATATCTTGAACTTAAAGGAACTCTCTAAACAAATCAGGGCTTAACATCCCTTGCATTTGGTTGGAGACATTTTTATGTACTCTAAAGCTTAAAGGAATCTCATTTAATTTAGGGATAGATGAGAGATAAATATACATTTTGTCATGAGCTTAAGGGAATCTCATATCATTTTCAGGGCTTAACATCCCTTGTAAAATGGGTGAGAAATCTATATACATATGCCATGAACCTAACATGATCTCATATCATTTCAAGGCTTAATATCCTTTGCAAATGATTGAGAAACAAATAGTGGATAAATTAGACACAAATCCATGTTTCTAAAAGGATATCTATTTAAGGGGGAGCAAAATATAAAATTAAAAGGGAAAAGAAAATAAAATATTCAAATTGGATATCTTTTTGAAATGACAAAGGGGGAGAAAGAATATAAAATCAAAAATATAAATATATATGAGTTTCATCCTGATTGCCAGCACTCACACCTGTAAAACAAGAATGGCTACAAAAGGTAATCTTCAGGTATGAAACTCACATGCTTTATATTTCCTTATTTCATATTTTAGGAAATGTTTGTCATCTTCAAAAAGGGGGAGATTGTTGGATAAATTGGACATTATGATAAATCCCTTTGTTTCGATGATGACAAACATTTCATTCTTATTATTCTAACGAGCTACTTGAGTGTGTAGGATTATGGTGGATGACAAAGCAACTAGGGAAATCACAAGCTTACATATTTACTTTCATGCAATGTAATCACTATTGTAAAAACTTGTACAGTTATATAATGTACAAGTACTTAGATTGCATGTAAATCAAGCGTTAGATCTTCCCTAGCTACACACCATAGTTAGACAAGTCATCCCTTCCAAAAGGATCACATTATGCACACTCATAAACACACTTAGTGGTTTAATTAAAAGATTGAAACAGAGTCAATCTCGGTCGACCACACTCCTCGACCGAGACACTCTCGGTCGACAAACTTCTCGACCGAGATTGACCAAAAGTAGCCGTTAGACACAGCAGTTGACAGTTGCAAATAAACGTTAATCCAGAGAGCCTGTCGGTCGACGAATCCTCGACCGACTGGGCATCTCGGTCGACGAGTCCTCGACCGAGATGGTCTCTGACAGCAACTGCAGAATTAATTAACTAGCCGTTGCTAATGCGCCTAACTTATTCCTAACGGCTAGTTAAGCACTAGGAACCCCCTAGAAGTTGTCTAGAACGTCCTTAAGCATACATAGGTCACTCCTATAAATAGGACATGCCTTAGGTCACCAAAGAATATCCAAGATATACTTGTGCTATACTTGAGCTTGAATACACACTTGCAATCTGTTTTAGAGCAATAGAGCAATTCCTACACTTGCCATTCATTCCTATTGCTCCCATTTCGTGCCCTATAGGCTAGTATCTCCTATCCACTACAATCACATTGTCATACACATTGGTTAGGAGATTTATACGCTTGATATAGGCAAATCAAGCCTTGTGCTTAAAAGGATAAGTTGTACTTTCTTATTTTCTTTCTTGTTCCTTGTAATATTTTTACTCTTCGTTGCTACTCCAGGGAGGAGGCTGCATATAGGAAGAGGGTGAAGCTCTTCGTGTGAAGAGGAGGACTTTGGACTACTTCAGAAGGCTATCTTGACGGGAAGCTACTTCGGGAGGGAGGCTACTTCAAGGGGGAGCTTGAAGTTACTCCAAGGGAGGCTGCTTCAAGGTTGGCAAGATTACTTCTAGGTGAAGGCTGTCCAAAGGGTGTTTAGAGAGTGTTGTAATTTTATGTAACATCCTTAAAAGGTAATAAAATTCAATACTTTCAAAATCCCGGTTGGGTAAGCAACCGGGTAGTGGACTGACTCCTTAGCATTTGCTAAGGTGGAACCACTCTAAACACCTGTGTCTCTCTTCTTATCTTTTACTTTGGTTGTTTGAGTTTAAATTGTTTTAAATTATCAGAAAACTCTATTCACCCCCCCTCTAGAGGTTTTCAGGGCGTGCCACCAAGAAAAGATGCCAATGTGGACACAAAAAGAAAATGCAATCTCGAGTCGAATAGAGGAGAGATTTGCACAAAAATTGCAATCAATGAAATTGCAATTGTAAAATAAAAATCGTGAGTCAAATAGAGGAGAGATTTATTTCTTCCTTCCATACCACCATTCACTCCCTTTTCCACCTAAAGGCACAATGAATGCCTCCACCATCCTAAAATACACCAGTGTCAGATCAGATGCACACTTGTTGTTCTGTGGGTATCTCTAGACTCTTACAAAACTCTTAGAACTACTTGTTGTTGGAAAAAGTGAGGAGGAAGTGATGTTGGAAAACAAATTCAGGAACGAAGATTTTGTAAGATGTGTTCAGTGGTCTCAGGAAGTTGAGATGGTTAGTCATACTATGTAGAAAGGAAACAAATCGTGATGTGAAGATGAGGCAGTCCCACAGATTGAATTCATTAATATGGTGACTGTTTCAAATTTTGTATTACTCGAGGATGAGCAACGTTTAAGTTCGGGGTATTCTGATGAATCCAAATTCATCATGATTTTCAGTCACCATTTTGAGCCCAATTCGACTAAATACATTCGATTTCATCTCCTTAAAACTTACAATGTGCAATTTTTCTTGGTTGATCAGATTGTCAAATTTTTAACAAGTTTTATATGAATTTCATGCAAATTATGTAGGTCATGTTGAGGTTGAACCATAAACTGGAACTCACCTTCACTCAAGATCCTCTCAACCTCGGTCTTGACCAAATGGTCTTGGTCCATTCGGTTTACATCCACACAGTTTGCTCTCCTTTCCCCAAACGGTTTCACCTATACGATCCTCCTCACTACCATAAAATGGTCTTGAGACTACATGGGCAGCAAATGGTCTTGAGACCGCGGAAGCCCAAACGGTCCTCAAACCGTGAGAAGCAAATAGTCTCCAAACTGTTTGGGTGATCAACCCCCAAAACCAATTGAACAACAAGACCGTGAAAGCATAATCGATCTCCAAAACTGATCAGATAAGACTGTGAAGATCCCAGGACCATTTGATCATCCGAAACCATTTGATGACATATGGTCCTCAAGACAGTGTGGTGGCAAACAGTCTTTAAGACCGTTCAGCCAGCAGATACCCGCAAGACCATTTGTGGCACAGACTGTTAGGTCCTCAAGAGCGTTAGGCCAGCTGAGGGCACAAGACCGATCAGAGGTAGCAGATCGTGAGCAATTGAGACCGTTTGGAAGTGAAGACCAGTTGGAGTAGAGACTGTTTGGAAGCCAAAACTGTTTGGATGGAATATGAGATCATTTGGAGACAGAAGACCGTTTGGACGCATCAGAGCAAACGACCGTGAAGACAGTTAAGACCCGAAGACTGTGAAGGCCATGAGACCGGTTGGGCGCAAGACCGATTTCCCAAGACCATTTGGGGGCATTTCGAAACCGTTAGAAACCAAGACCAGTTGAAGTAGGGAGGAAGCAAGACTGTGAAGAGACCAATTAGAGACCAAAATGTGAAGATCCTCACAAGACAGTATGGATGAGAGTTCTAAACCATGAAGAACTAAATGGTTTCCAAACCGTTAAGAGGGCTCATGATCCCAAACTATGTAAGACCCCATCCAGTGCCTATAAATAGGACCAGCAGGGTCCTCATTTAGGCATCGGACCTAGGACGCTGATAGGCTGCCTGAATACAAGTTTGGTCCACGTACATCCACGCCATTGCCACTCCACCTACTACTCCTGCTGCAAGCAAGGAGATCAAGATGAGAAAGAAGGTGGAGAAGAAGATCTGCCCGGTCTTCCTTGGTGGTTCTTCCTCCTCGTGCAGATCTGCTCCGACACGATGTAGAAGATTGCATCATCTTCACTGAGTTGTGACTACCTTCTGCATCATGCTCATGGCAGAACCTTCCCTCTCTCTTGTTCTTCTTGTTTCTTGCATCATGAGCGAGTAGTTCCTTTTCACTTGAGTGTGGGGACTAGCCCCGATGCCCATGCAACCATGTCCACTTGTTAAACATTCCATGGAAATATATATAATTTTCATTTCATTGTTAATCATCAATGTTTGTGGATTGATTACGTGCTTTATTTTATCTTGTTCTTCCCTATGTTGCGAGAAATTCTATATGTAGGGTAGAATGTCGATTAACGAGATTGACTCCCAAACTAGAAATAGAATGGGATTCCTTGAGGTCGTAATTTTATGATCCGTGAGGGTACGAGCCATATAGCCTATGGTGATGCTTCTATAGCCTCAACATCCCTCGGGGAGGGCCACAACTTCAGTTGGATATTTGTATCTTCATTGTTAATCGTCGATATTTGCTTGTAGATTAATCACCCACTAACTTGTCGATTAGCATGGTTGACTCCCTGACTAGAAATAGAAAGGGATTCCTTGAGGTTGTAAGTGTATGATCCATCTATCCCACAGTGACGCTTTTGTGTGCCTAACGCTTGTATTAGGGGGGCACAGCTTTAGTTGGATATATGTATCTTCAGAGCCGTAAGTGAGTGATATGGATGGTAATGAGACATCTGATGCCTAAGGTGATGCTTACACAAGCCTAACACCCGTATGGGGGGGTTATAGAAGCTCCATTTGGATGGTTATATCTTGCCTGGATGTTTGATGTTTGGATGTGCTTGCATGTGTAGTGGTGGTGAAACTCGGTACCATCCCAGTGATTCCATATCATTAATCTAGATTCAACTTTAATTCTTCTCTTTACTTTCTTACGCTTAGTTTAATTAAACTCAAATCAAACAATCGTTCTAAATATTAGTCTTACTTGAACTAGACTAGACTAGCAACAATTCTTTAAAATGTTATCCCTTGGGATTCGATCCTTAACTATACTGCAGTAAGACCCGTCCGCTTTCAGGTGGTATTATTGCATAAGGTTTTGGTAAAAACTCTAGGATTTGAACCCCGAGTGAATTTGTTTGTGTGATAATAAACCATGTCAACTATGCCCCCAGTTGACCATCATATGAGGAGTATGGAGCCCAGCAGAGCTATCAAGATCCTGACTCCCCTTATTGTGGGATACTACTACTACTTCCACCAGCAACACCCTCCACTGCAGTGATCCTTTTCCCTCCATCTCGGTCTAAGAGTTTGCTCAAGATGAGAAAAATTCTAAGTCTGGGGTGGTGGTGGGTGGTACGTGATCCACCCTCTATCTTCCCTTTTTAGCATTTCTTTTCTGCATTTTATATTGTATTGCATTGTTTTTCCTCTCAAACATAGGCCTTTACCTAGTCAGCCAAATGTTGTATTCTATTTTTAAAAAAATGAAATTAGTTAAAACCTTTTCATTCTCAAAATTATTCAAATGCTTTGAAATATCAAGTTTCCTATTATCATGATAGTAATTCTTGGAAACAATGGCAAGCCTTACAGTATCAAATAGAATCAAATGCAGATTTTCTTATTTTTTAGCATTAGATTAACTTATCCTTTTTACTCTCATATAATGTAGCTACATGTCTTTTCTAACTTATGCAATGACACTCATCTAAAAAAAGGTTTTTAGTTGCACGAGAAAAATAATTCGTACGCCAAACCCTAAGTTCGGGGTGGCATGCTCCCTCTTATTTTTCTTCCATACCCCTCGTAAATTTAATAGGGGTGTACCGCCAAAAGCTGCCAAAAAAAGCACATAAAAAATTGTGGTCAATGTAACCACAAGTCCATAAAAATATATATATACCAATTTGAATAGAGGAGGGATTCTTCCTTCACACCTCAATTTTCTCTATTCCCGTGCTACAATTAACCCTTCAAAAAAAATTGAGTGTTGAAGCGCAAGTCGGATTAAAACTGTTTCTACAAAGTATATGTTTAAAAAAATAAGTTGTGAAGAATGTTTACATAAGAAACATAATGCTTGCAATTCGTGGTTCTAGGAGATGGGTCGCTTGGCCATGAAAAGGATAGAAGAATTGCTAAACTAGGGAGGATGAACTTGTTATTTCAAAATCTTTGAATCATTTTGATATTTTAATTGCTTGAGAACAAGCAAAGCTTTAAGTCTGCAGTATTTTGATGTGTGCTATTTTATCACCTCTTTTCTGCAAAAAAATTTAAGCTTGTCAAACAAAGAAATTTATTTCATCCCCTGAAATTGCACAAATCCATATATTTACATTTTTTCACAAATATCCTTGATTCTGACAATTTTGTGCATTTTCTCGCAGGTTCGGAGCATGAGCCAATTGTCTTATCTATCAAACCGATCATCTCATCTCTCCAAACTGATCATCTCATCTATCCAACCGCTCATTTCACCATCAAGCACCGATCGTCACACTTGTTAGACGACCGACCAGAGTGAATTACTTCCCAAGATTAAATGCTCAGTCGAAGCCCTAAAATGGGAGAAAATTCATCCCAGCTGAGTGGGTATAGCTCACGCTGCCACCCTAAATTAGGGTTGGCGATTGTTCCCTATGTTTCCTGCTTCCCCTGGGCACCAACCGATCAGCTCAACCTTGAACCAATCGGTTGGCGCCGCACAGACAGCCCAAAAAGCCAGCCTCCAACCACCATTTCCTTAACCCTAATGTAAAATGTGCCCCCTCCTTCTCCTATAAAAGGAGGGGCACTTCCTCCTCCTTTGATCATCACTTTTTGTACGAAGGATTTCTAAAGCAGTTTATTTCTGTAATCTTGTTTTTAAGGCAATAAAGTAGTGTTTCATCTCAGTTAAGTGTTATTTCAACTTTGTTATCTCCTTTTGTTTAGATCTTGATCTTTATCATCTTCTCCTTCCCTCTATTGAGCAATCAAGCAAGGTAGGAAGAGACAACCATTTTCATTATCTCTAACCGAGGATCAGTAGTTGTAAGACTCAAACATGGCTAGATCACTTCCTTCCTCCGTCTCTCCTTGCTCCTTTTCCATGAGTTAGGAGTCCTCTATCGAGGCAAGGGGAATAACCCCTTAGCCATGGTTTTTGGATTTTCCTTAATGATTCTAGATGTCCTTTGAGATTGATAACTAATTGATATATCAAAGTAATTAATTGATCATATCAAAAGTTAATCTGAATGGATATGACCTTGGAAATTTGGGTTTAGAACAACAATCTAAATTGCATAAGAGTTTTGAAACGACCGTGGATTTTCTCTTTTTAGGATGATGAACTAAGAAACATGAGCACTAGGACCAACGGGCTCATGTGGAGATCATCTTTAATGGATTTTAATTCACTTACCTTCATTGAATTCGTCATTTAAGGATTAGTCGTTTGCCTAGGCTAAGGTGGTGAAAACCCCTAAAGGCTCGATTCTCTCCCATTGATTTCAATCACCGACTATTTTTGTTTGCTTTAATTCTTAGTCTTTCAATCCACAATAGATTCTTGTGCTAACAACAATCTTTGTTTACCTTTTATAGGGCAACTAAAATTCTTGTTTAGTGCATTTTAAATTCTGCAATTTTCTTTCTTAGCTTAATCAAAAATCACCCCCAACTGACTTTTATTTCCCTATTCTAAATCTGAAAATACCAAAAATAAACAATAAAGTTCTTCAAGCATTGGGTTTAGATTAAACAATCTTAAAAAGTTATCCTGTGGGATTTGACCCTTTCTATACTAGCCTTAACCGGAAAGTAAAAAAAAGGTTTAAACTCTAGGATTAACAATCTTAGTGATTGGTGTGCTAAGCGACGCATATCAATAATCACCTTTCTTTAATCATTAAAAAGATGTCTCTTTTATTGAACAATTTGTCTCCAACAAAAAATAGGAGAAAGGCAAGGCATCTCATTTAGGAATTAATTATACATACTCTTCTTATTTTCCCCTATATGAGACTCTTGGTTTTTACTCTTACTAACCCAAAGGTCACAAAAAGACACCACAACATTCTTATTAAGAATTGGATTTGGAAACATTAAGCTATTAAGGAATATTATTAACTATATGGTGCACATTGCACAATTGGTCAGTAAATCTATGTAGGAAACACTTTATCATTAAATTATAGATTGTTATTTTATCTCTCTATATCTTTCAATATATTCCTTAAATTAATAACAGTAACTCAATAATATGCTTCCCAACTCAAATATGATGAGTGGGATCTAATGGAATATCTTTCCTATACAAAATTTGCTCTTTTAAACATTTCATTACAGCAATCACTAGTATTTCATGAAATGTCCTTTTATTCCCAATTTCTAGAATCCTATTCCTTTTGTTATTATTTTCAAGTATACCAAAAGCTAAAATGAAATATTCTTGTTTGATGCCTCAAACATTGAGTTGCCATTCTAGGCTGGATAATTATTCTTTTAATTATTTAAAAATGCCATATATCTTATTTTCTTTTGGAGACTTTCTTATTATTCCATATTTCTATTTTTTAACAATTCATAAATTCATTTCTATTTATATATGTCCAAAATCTCTTATTTCTTTTCTGTGTGCCCCAACGGACCTATTGAGACTTTCTTATTATTCCGTATTTCTATTTTTCAAAATTTCATAAAGCCATTTCTATTTATTTATGTGCAAAATCTCTTATTTCTTTTCCTTGTGCCCCAACAGACCTACTTGAAATAGAAATGGTCTCATGGGCCTCACTTGTCAATGGCTTGTACCCATGTCGCAAAGATGATTTTTATTCTTCCATTAGTAATATCCTTGGGGAATTTGTTGATCAAATCATGCCTTACATTTATATAATTCAATTTTACAAAAGTTGAGGATTCTATAGTTTCCCTAGACAATGCAGTCTAGGGACCTTGCATCCTATGTGACCCTTATACAAGTTCTAGGAAAAATCCTAGAGACAACGAGGAAGAAAACTAAGGAGAAAGAAGAGAAAGGGTATGCCCAGAAGAAGGATGAAGTTACTCTTATATACTAGGTTTACGACAACCCTCTTGTTGGTCTTGCCCCTTTGCATTTTGCTTCCTTTTCTAAACCATAAACACTTTCCAATTTATTTGTCTCTTGGCTATTTATACATATATCCATATACATGACTTGTCAAAAGATACTATCTTTATTTTGTTTCCATCAATTTCTCTCTTTCACTCACTATTATGAAGTGCATCATTGCAAGGAGAAAATCATTTAATAGGTTTCCCTCTTGGAAACATATATATATACATACATATATATATATATATATATATAATATATATATATTATATATCATATATATAATATATATTATATATATATATATTATATATATAACCACTTGTTGTTCTTGTATTTTTTTTAATATTACCAACATTACTTAATTGACACACAAAAAGCCATTAAGGAAAGCATATAAATATATGGCACTTTATTAGATACTTTGTCATGAATTCTAGATTATTATTCTACCTCTATCTTTGATATATTTCTCCAAATTATTTATTATTATTTCAAGTAAACTCCCTAATACATTTCTCAATTATATTCGATGTGTGGGATCTAATGGAATGTGATTCCCACAAAACTTGCTCCTTTTAAACAATATTTAAAAGAATACCATTATCCCTTAGAATATCCTTTTTCTCCCAATTTTCTAGAATTCTCTTCCTTTCCTTATTATTTTTAAGTATACCAAAGTTAGATCAAAATAATACTAATTGATGTATCAAAACATATGTTGCCAAATTGGCTAGATATTACGCTTTAAATTATCTAAAGTCATTCCTATTGATTTGTTCCATATTATTCCATATTTCTTTTATTCAACAATTCATAAAGTCTTTGCTATTGATTTATATCTCTTATTTCTTTATCTTGTGCTCCAAGGACCAATTTGCAAAGAAAATAGTCTCATGGGCCTATATATGGGCCATGGGTTGCACCCATGCCACAAAGATGATATTATTATCTAATCGATAACAATTTAGCAATTTGTTTATCAACCAAGTCTTATATATTTCAAATTTACTAAAATTCAAGGATATAACAAGATGGGTGTGATGTACATGGATTTTCTAAAACTTAAACTGATGTGTGATGTCTAAATTGAAACCTCACCTCAGTGAGAATCCCAATTTAAACACCACACACTAGGTTAAGAAGAAGAAAATATGAGGAAGCCATAAGGAAACAACGGTAGCACATGCACATAAACAATAATAAAACCATAAAACATATGTTCACCATTCAACATCTAATTACAACATGAATTGTTACAACATTTGATATTACATCGAATAGTAAACTTTTACATATACATGTACTACCACTAAACAACAAGATCTTAAGACAACAGGCCCACCTATACATCATGCTCGCCACACAACTCTCAACTATCCTGGATCTTCAAGATCACATGTCCACATCACCTAAACAAAAGATTACATGTTGTACGCGTCAGCACAATATTCAATAATATTGTACTGAGTACACCTACGTGTCTTTTTACATACCTCTCATTACTAAGCTTGGCAATAAGATAAAACTAACACTTGGCAGTAATAAACAAATATAAGAAAAGACATATACTTAAACAAAGATGTTTATTAACAAAAGAGAACACATATTTTAAGCATAATTTCCATCATATATCTCGTACATCTACCACCAAAGGGATACATTCTTTTGGGCCTTATGATCTACTGCCAAAGAGTTAGATCATGTATACAATGTGATCTCCTACCAAAGAGTTAGATCACTTCAATACACTGTACTACCAAATAGTTTAGTGTTATCATATGATCATGTGATCTCCTACCAAAGAGTTAGATCACTTCAATGCACTGTGCTACCAAAGTGTTTAGTGCTATCATGTGATGGATCAGATATTTGATGTTTCATGTGTTCATAGCCATATAAGTATGAAAAACATCAATAAACATATCATTCAAGAACAATCATTTCAATGAATACCATCTGCCATGTACTTGTACACACGTAATACAAGCGTATTGTATAATAAGAAAAGTAAGAGGTAATGGTGTACCTAGATCATAGATATACTAATCATCACATAGTCCTCATGTCAACTATAACCTTGTTCAATAGCAAAGTCCCAGCTCCCATAAGGTAAGCAAAGGCAGACTTTGGAAATGGGAATGTGGCAAAATGAGCGGTTGGAGATGAAAAGATCAACCATGATTAAGAAAAGATTACATATCACCATTAGGTTCTCATCATCATTAACCCTGATTTGCCCATTTTAGGGTTTAGCTTATCTCATTAGGATATTTCCATTATCACTTGCATTCTTGTCTTGGAATTAGATTATTGATGTAATATTCTAGATTATTGTTTCATTAACTAATAATCATGTTTCACATTATTATGTACATATAATAATCATAGTCACATTCACTAGTCATATTAGGGTTACATAACATGTATTAAGGGTCATCTTCATATAACATGAATTCTGTGCATCTAACTGATACTAAAGTTCCACATTAGATTCCAGTTACTGATATTAGGATGTCCTCTAAAATTCCATCATTTATTGAGCATGTATGTGTTTATTGCATTTTATATAGGGTTATTATCCCTAATTAGCCATATGTAGCATGCTTTAGTACATCAACATCATACTCACTAACCTTAAATGGATTATAAACATGAATATGGATTTACTGACATATTATCATAATTTTAGGCCATTGTTTGATATTTATTATTCATGATATATGAATTTCACAACTTACATGATAACAATGAGATTAGTGCATCAAAATCCTGATATTATGCTTCCACTGAGTTCCATACATTTTTTTTAGAATTTTAGTGTACTATTTGTAATTTTCAGTAAACGAGCTAATTATTGTGAATTATATAAGATATATGTATTATCTAGGTTTTCCCTCTTTGTGGCCAATTAGATGGGGCCACATTTCCCGTGGGCCTACTTGATTAGGCGTGGGTGCACCGTCTGGCCCAACATGGATTTGGTTGATTTTCTTAGTCTAGGTCGGGTTTAGGTTTGTAGACCCGGTCCTCACTCTCTCTCATCCAAGGCAAATCCACGATGCGTGTGTCACAACGTCAGTCCCCAGGACTCTTTTTCCCACTAGCAGCAGTGCCACCGCTATGGAACTACTCTGATGAGCAATTGGTGATGCTCTCCTCTTCCATGTGAACCAAAGACTGCCAAAGGATTCATCCGTGCTCCCTCAGTGCCTCCGGCCGCTCATCTTGCCACTCAAGATGTCGATTCAAATGCTAATGAATGTTGCTACCACTGACTGCTGCCATGGCGGAGCAAAAAGGGGGAAAACCACCACTGATCCTCCTAGAGAAGAAGGAGGGAATGAAAATGACTTGTGAGCCTCCACAAACTCACTCATAGCCACCATTCTTGGTGAGAAGCACTCCACACCTATATGTGAGCTTTATCTTCAACTGCCAGCAAAGTGTTCCTCGTCCACCATCAAAACTTCCATCAGGGTCTACGGGAGCAGCTGAGTTGGACTCCCCTAACCTCAGTCTTCCTTCTACCTACTCATCTTCCTCCGATCTACTCTCTAACCACCTATACCTTCTCCTCTCACAACCTACATCACACAATGGAGAAGCAGCAAGGTCAGAGAGGTGGAATTCTCTATTTTTAGGTCTATTAGCCCCGAACGAGGGATCGTCCAGTAGGTCTTGGCAAGGCAATGAAAACTACCCACTCATGGTGCCTTCTTAGTCCATGACAAAAATAGTGGGAGCATTCAAAAGTTGGCTTTGTTGATTGCCCCATGACCCCGATTGGTCCAGAGGTAAGGGATGACGGCTAGACCGTCAGATCTCATCCAAGGGATTGAAATAGTCCCTTCACTAAGTCAGTCTATGGCACTTCCTTCTTAAAGGCCACAACCACTAGAACTAACATCTAAGGGTATAAAAGGTCCATACATCCTAGTCAAGGATCCATGGGTGTGACAAAGCCTAATCTTAGGCTCAAACTATTAAACTTAGGTCTATTAATCACCATAATGCACCTTATTTCATAAAATTCAAACCTAAATATCTCTCTCTAGGAATACCCCAACGTTTTCAAATTTTGAGCATAGTTTTATCACAACTTAGGTTACAGTCTACTCAAATTGGGTGCTAAAACTCAACTCTTTGACCATTCAATTAAATACTTCACAATGATATAAATTAAGGATGATAATCATCATATCGATATCATTTGCCATCCAAACTTTGACAAAACACTTGGAACTCTAAAAACAACTCAACATGCATGAATTAATTTATGTCATTAAACATTAAAGATTCCAAAAGATCAGTCCATCACATCCTACACACCTTAAAAGAAATTTCATCCTCGAAATTAAACCAAAAATCCAGTCCATCACATCATATACATCTTAGAAGAAACTTCGTCCTCAAAATTAAGCCATCCTCTTACTTATGGAAAAACCAAAAGGTCTTCATAAATATGTAGTACACCACTCTATGTGCAACATATCCAAAAACAAAGCCCCATAATTATATCCAAACCACTATTAGGAGGTTTTAAAACATATAAGGTGAATCACCCCTTCATAAAAGATTGAATCAATGGCTTAGAAATTCTAGTTATGTTATAACATATCTCATATGTTAGGGTTGCATCTTCATCTTTACCCATGCATTAGGGTTCTCACATCATATTACCATGTTCTAAAGGAGTTAACTGAAGTTAACCCATTATGTCAAGGTGTCATTAATATTTTATTGAGCTAATTGTTAGAATATGTTCAACATTAACATATTCCTTTTAGGAGGGAGTTAACTATAGTTAACCCACTTTATCCATCTAGATCATATCAGGGTGTCATAATCATTATGTTGTGCTAACTGTCAAACAATATTTTTCATCTTTATTAAGCACTAAGAGTAACACCTCATGTAACATGTTTCATTCATATGATCTTATTTCATTGCTCATAATAAATTGCAACATTTACTAGTGGTATCATCACAAGATTAATCAACAATATCAAATTATCATCAATAAATATGTATATGGTTAACTAGTTATGCATATATATCTATCAAACTATACTCGTTGTTCCATCATATCATGTGCATATATCACATCTCGAGAATAGATCACATCCTTACATATATTATATCATGGTTGTGCTAAACAAACTTATGTGAGTGGCTTGTTAAAATATATCAAAACTTCATCTAGTCCAACTGAGGTTCTACTGACCCTTATCATGAGGGTATTGTCATGCTCATCCTCTCTAAGCTAATTCAACTCTATGAGTATCTCATATGCATATACTTTACCTTTCCTCTCTTATCCTATGCTTCTCGGATTACCTCATTGGCACTAGTGATAGACTTACAAGCTCTAGCCACATAAGAACTAACCAAAACATGATATGAAATTATCTTCATAGGTTCTTTACCCATGATATATTCTTACCCAACTATCTCTCTCATATACACCACTAGATTCCTATGTGGGAAACCACCAACTCGATTATGAGGCTTTACATCATACTAACACACTTTTCTCCTCTAGGGTCTTGGGACTCTCTCCCTCACCCATATGGTAGGTTCTCATATTCAAACATGCATATATAACTAGCCTCTCTCTAACTCTATGGTTTGGTCTTCCCAAGGACATCTAGGTTCAAAAAGACTATTGGAATCTTGCATAAAGCAATGCAACTCATTCACTCATGAGTATTCTAGTTTAGGACATATCATGACATACATTTCTCATATTTCTCATATCTTGGAGTTTAGGTTCTCTGGCCTTCTCCCTCTTGGTCTCACTCCCTCTGGAGTTAACGCTATAACTGGTCCCAACACTAGAGGTCTTCCTTTTTAAAAGGGCTTGAGGCTCATGTTGACTCACAACATTGTCTGAACTTAATATATCTTATCTCATAAAAGCCAAGTTACTTATATCATCAAAAATCAACTTGCATCCTCAAAACTAAACTCATGTCCTCAAAGACAAGCAATGATCATTACAATTCATCTTATATCATCTCTATACAACTTAGATCATCATCTCATCTTATTCCATCTATCCCATATACTCTAAAAAAGACTCTAGACATCTAATCTAGAACTACTCTCTTCTAGATTGATATCATTCATTTTCACTTAGGTTACATGACCACCTCCTACTTGTACATGTGTGCGGACACATTTTTGTAATACTTACATATATAATAAAATATTATATTGTTTTTCTTTGATAAAAAAAGCATTAGTGAAAACTATCAAGGTTCAATCCGATTGGAATCAAAAACCAAATCCACAAAATGAGTGTCCCACACATAGTAGAGAGTCAAGTTTCATGTTACCTAATAAAATGGTGAGAACAAGGTGTAGACTGGTGTAGCTACCCAAAACATAGATGCATCATATGTCAAAGGTTTCTCTTACTGTGATGTACGTCATTTCCAAATAATGCAATGTCCCATACCACTACACTATAAGGAAAGAACGACACCTAAGGACTTGCTATACAACAAGCACCATCCTAGACCTAGTTCTCAGACATCTAGGTGCTAACCTAGAGGCTAGGTCAGATCTAGTCTCTAAAAGACAACTAATCCAACCCTAAAAAATTTCAAAGTTCAAGGTTTTCTTTAGTTTGAGTTACATAATGAGAAAATGTCAAGTTTTTCTATTGTTCATGCTCTAATACCACATGTCCCCTAATTTTTTGAAACTTAATATGAGGTGTGACGTCTAAATTGAAACCTCACCTCAGTGAGAATCCCAATTTAAACACCACATGCTAGGCTAAGAAGAAGAAAATCAGAGTAAGTCAAAAGGAAACAATAGAGCACATTCACATGAACAATAATAAAATCATACAACATATGTTCACCATTCAACATATAACTACAACATGAATTGTTACAACATTTGGTATTACACATTGAACAGTAAACTTTTACATATACATACTACCACTAAATAATATGATCTTAAGACAACAGGTCCACCTATACATCATGCTCACCATAAAACTCTCAACTATCATGGATCTTCAAGATCACATGTCCACATCACCTAAACAAAAGATTACATGTGGTACACATCAGTACAATATTCAAGAATATTGTACTGAGTACACCTACATCTCTTTTATATACCTCTCATTACTAAGCTTGGAAATAAGATAAAACTAACACTTGATAGTAATAAACAAATATAAGAAAAGACATACTTGAACAAAGATGTTTATTAACAAAAGAGAACACATATTTTAAGCACAATTTCCATCATATATCTTATACATCTTCCACCAAAGGGATAGATGCTTTTAGGTCTTATGATCTCTTGCCAAAGATTTAGATCATGTATATATTGTGATCTCCTACCAAAGAGTTAGATCACTTCAATGTACTGTACTACCAAAGAGTTTAGTGCTATCATATGATGGATCAGATATCTTATGTTTCATGTGTTCATAGCAATATAAGTATGAAAAACATCAAGCAGCATATCATTCAAGAACAATCATTTCAATCAATACCATATGCCAAGTATTTGTACACACATAATACAAGCATATTGTATAATATTCCAAGTAAGAGGTAATGGTGTACCTTGATCACAGATATACTAATGATCAGATATTCCTCATGCCAACTATAACCTTGTTCAACCCTGATTAAGACAAGATTACATATCACCATTAGGTTCTCATCATCATTAACCCTAATTATGCCCATTTTAGGGTTTAGCTTATCTCATTAGGATATTTCCATTATCACTTGCATTCTTGTCTTGAAATTAGACTACTGATGTAATATTCTAGATTATTGTTTCATTAACTGATAATCATGTTTCACATTATTATGTACACATAATAATCATAGTCACATTCATTAGTCATATTAGGGTTACATAACATGTATCAAGGGTCATCTTCATATGACATGAATTCTATGCATCTAATTGATATTAAAGTTCCACATTATCTTCCAATAATTGATATTAGGATGTTCTCTAAAATTCCATCATTTATTGAGCATGTATGAATTTATTGCATTTAATTTAGAGCTATTAGCTTAATTAGCCATATGTAGCAAATTACATGATTTCATGCATCAACATCGTAATCACTGACCTTAAATGGATTTACTGACATATTATCATAATTTTAGGCCATCGTTTGATATTTATTAACCATGAAAGAAGAATTTCACAACTTACATAATAACACTGAGATTAGTGCATTAAAAGCCTGATATTATGCTTCCACTATGTTCTAACCATTTTTCTGAGAATTTTGGTATATTATTTGTAATTTTTTGGATAAATGAGCTAATTACTGTGAATTATAGAAGATATATGTATTATCTAGGTTTTACCTCTTTGTGGGCAATCAGATGGGGCCACATGTCCCATGGGCCCACTCGGTTAGACGTGGATGCACCGTCTGGTCCAGTACAGATTTGGACGATTTTCTTTGTCTGGGTTAGGTTCAGGTTTGTAGACCTGGTCCTCATTGTCTCTCGTCTAAGGCGAATCCATGCCACATGCATCACAATGTCATTCTGTGGGACTCTGTCCCCCGCTAGAAGTAGCGCCGCCACAATGAAACTGCTCTGATGAGATATCGTTGATGCTCTCCTCTTCCACTCAAACCAAAAAGACTACAGAAGGATTCAGCCGTGCTCCCTCAGTGCCTCCAGCCGCTCATCTTGCCACTCAAGATGTTGATTCGCATGTTCACGAAGGTAGTTGCAGCTGACTACTGCCATGGAAGATCAAAAAGGGGGAAAACCACCAATGATCCTCCTAGTGAAGGAAGGAGGGCACAAAAACAAACTATGAGCCTCTACGAACTCACTCGTAGCCACCGTTGTTGGTGAGAATCACTCCACACCTATTTGTGAGGTTCTTCTTCAACTAGAACCAAATTGATCCTTGTCCACCCTCAAAACCACCATGAGGGTCTACGGGAGCAGTTGGGTTGGACTCCCCTGACCTCATGATCACGTCTCAAGAGGGTGGTTGGACTTTCAATTTATAACCTAAAACCTTCAAGGACCCCTGAAACTTTATTATGGGGTCGAAGTAGATATACAAGGTTGAACATAGGGATGTGGGGACATTTAGGATGCTTAAGATCTTGCTCTTAATTCAGATAAGCCAATCTAATAGTCGATAAAAGTATGGAGCTAGAACTAGTCTAGCAGATTGTCACAAAATAAAACAAAACAAAGAAAACAAAACAAAACAGAGTCCCTAGGATTCTACTAATAAGAGAGAAGGAGTTCATGGCTATGTAACCACAAGTTGGGAATTCTATGCACTTTTTCTTGGGCGTAGACAACCCTCAAACACCTCAGCAAGTAACCTACATTCAAACATAGTACGTACTATGGTATCTGTTCCTGTGGGGTCATCCCACTCGCTTTCATGTAGCATGACTAAAATCCATCAATGGCATGAAACCTCTCTCGAGTATTAAAAATCAACACCCTAGAATATTCTAGATACCCTCTCAGGTCTAGAATATTCAGAGATGCTAGGAACAGGTGCGATCTGGGTAGAACATGGTAGTGGTCCCGACCATGCCCAGGTTTACGGTTCTGCACATATCACCTTGAATCGTCCTCCTTTCAGATTTCGATCCAAACTACCTTCTCTTATCTATTTCTATAATGAATCTCTCGGTATAGGTAGAAATAGAAGTTCAAGCAAGAAAGAGATCAACTAAACTAGCAATCATAACCAGAAAGAGAAGATAGAATAGAAATGTACTATATCTGGAATAAAACTACTTAAGGTAAAAGTACATAAACATGTCTAAAACGGGCAACATAGCCAATAAGGAGCTCAACTAGCCATGGACAAGCATAGTTGGCACCGAACAAAGATGGAAGAACATCGTTTACATAGAAATAAAGGAGAACAATAGAAGAAAGGAGAAGAAGAAGATAATTAGCTCGTAGAGGAGAGGTGGCTCTTTCTCCTTAGCCTCTGTGTAGGCCGGATCTCATATTTTGTTCGTCCTCCTTGGTCTTCTCAACTCATTGTCCTCCTTTCTCTTTGATTCTTCCCCAAACAGTAGCTTGGTGGGTGTATGGAGGTGGAAGATGGTCAGGAATTGTAGGATATAGATGAATGGTGGTGGAAAATGGTGGTAGATGGAAGCAAACTGGAGGAACGGACGTAGGATGAGCACTTCATTCTTTTCGGACCATGGAACTCTCCCACGGGGCTCTGGGTACCAAGAATGTGTGGAACCACAATGTGAAACCTCCCAAAATTTGGAACTTGGAACCTGACACCCCTCTCCAAGTCACGAGGGGTGAATATTTATAGGCGAAGGTGGAAGATGGTTGTGGCACCTGCCTTGGTCGTGACACTTGTCTCGGCAAGGCCGTGCCGAGGGTCATGGATGAATGAATGTCATGGTCAAAGTGGACATCGCAGTCAAGGGAGACGTCGTGGTCGAGGCAGACATCACAGTCAAGGTAGGTGTCGTGGGCGAGGTAGGTACAATTGACCCTTTTCCTCAGCACGGCTGTATCGGGCTCAGCACGGTTGTGTCGGGGGTCATGGCCAAACGAATGTTGTAGTCGAGGTAGACGTCATGGTCAAGGCAGATGTTGCGGTTGATGTGGACGTTGCTGTCAAGGCAGACATCGTGGTCGAGGCAGGTGTTGCGGGAGAAATAGGTACAACTAACCCTTTTCCTTAGTACAGTCGTATTGGGCTCGGAATGGTCATGTCGGGGGTCACAGTCACGTCGGGGGTCACGGTCATGACAGATGAGATTCATTCGTGGTTACGACAGGTGCCACAGTCAAGGTAGACATCACGGTCGTAGCAGGTGTCGTGGTCGAGGCAGGTGCCTCGGTTGAGACACGTGCAAATGATCCTTGTCCTTGGCACGGCCATTCCGAGCATCTCAATCACGTTAGGTGTCGCAGTCGCGACGAATGGAAGCCTAGCTACTACAAAATTGATGTCTTTTGAAGTTTGTTGCCTACAAGTCCCAAAATTGTCTAGTTGAGCAACTTTTATCTATGAAAAGATATAAATTACTAAAAGATAAGCATCTATGGTTATGTTTGTCATATTAAGGCTATAATGACACAAAACCATAAATAAAAGCTTAGCATAAATGTCTGAATTTGGGTGTTATCAATCACCACAAGCTTAAACCTTTGCTTATTATCAAACAAGACCATGCTCAAAGAATAAAAAGATAACATCCATAATAAGCATGGCGATAAATGCTAAAGTTAAGAAAAATAGTCTAAAACATCAATTTTCTTGACCTATGTCGTTGCAAAGAAAACCCCCACCAATCTAGCACAATTTTGCTAAGGTAAGATCAAAGAGCATCCAGGAAAGATTAAGCAAATTCACTGCAAGTTGTTGATACTCATGAGGGTTTGAATCATAATTATAAAACATAAAAGAATTGTCACCTAGGTGATCATGCGGGTGATGAGCAATGAGCCATCATCATGTATTTATGTGGGACAATCGGGAACTATGTGCCTCCCACTTATTCAAATCCTAAGAAGCAACAAAAACAAAAAGACTCTAATGACTTCTAAGGATCCTGATCTGCATCAGGCTGGTTCGTGTAACGAGAAACGGTCCCTACAATCCAAGCCAGTTGGCTCAAAGCAATCAGACGAACTCCTTGTACTATGCTTAAACCAACCATGCTACTGGGATGATCTCATAGGTCTCATAGGGGTTCCTAGTGACTCTCTAATGAGCCTGAGTGTAGCACTACTAGGCACAACATACCTGTGTTCATGAGTGCAGTCATACACCAGATGGCCACCATCCTCAACTCTCTTAAAAGAGAAAACAACACTCATTTATTCTTTTCACACTCAGACTTTTATTCTCTGCATTCTATTCTATAGGCTTGGGTGAGAACTATTTTGATATTTTGGGGATTTTATGGGCGGCCAAGCCTTTTTTGCAAAATTTTAATTATTTTTTTCATCTTTTTGACTCAATCTAAGGTGAGAGGGCACATAGACCTTTAAGGAAAAACACTTCAACTTGATTATAGCTCAAAACTCATCCACTTGATACATGTGTGAAAATATAGTAATTATGATTCAAGGATTCTTAGAGTAGAGGCAACTTTGTGAAAAATGTAGTTTGGAGTTTTGATCAAAGCATAGCTCTTTCCAATGGTCCTATATCCTATATTTGTCATTAACAACATATATTGGGGAAATAATGTTTTAAGTAATGAAAAAGGTGCAAAACCTTAAATTTATTACCAAACGTAAGGAAAGAGTCAATGAGCATGCCAAGCAAAAGATTAAGCAATTTTTAAGATGAAAAATGTGCATTTAGGTACATGGATAAGCATTTAGGTATTAGATTCACATCACATAGACTTATATATTTGAAAATCTACAAATTATGGAACAAAGTATGCAAAAATTTATAATTTATACTAAATGTAGGGAGTAAACATGCATGCATGAAAAATGAAGAGATGGAAGGGCGACTAGCCTACAATCCCAAGCTTAAAACTTTGCTCGTACTCGAGAAAGCCTTGGATTTGAGATGGTACGAAAGGAATGCATGGATGTTTAGGAAGGAAATTTATTAAAAGTCCTAGTATGATGCATGTATGCAAAGATATGTAAAAGCAGTTAGAGAAAAAAACTATCTAAGGAAGAACATGAAAAATATAATTTATTTTAACAAAAAGAGTAAAGAAAAGAGTAAGAGAAAGGGGGTGGCTGCCCCACAATACCGAAACTGGGATCCCAAATCCTAAGTTTTGGAACCAATGTCACCTGTGTCTTTCTGACAAGTTATGCCACATAATAGGAGTAGAATAGGTAGAGATGTGGGCCCTTCTGAGTTTGAAGAATAGAAATAAAATTTGGAGACTCGGTGAAGTCATCTTTGTGTTGTGATTGACTTGAACTACACTAAAATGAATTCTTCAGCAGAGCATCCTCAAGGTGCCCATCAATGTATGAATTTGAATAGAAAGACCATGTTACGTCGACACAGTATGAGATGGAGGGGAGAGGCTGAAAGTTTTCTAGAGGACTCCTTTCCTCTCTCCACCTATAAACTTGTGGTTGGATTCTCAGATAAATTTTCATGTATAGTCTGTGTTATCCAATCATCTTCTGAACAAGAAGTACCCCCAAAAGAATCTGTTTGCTGTTCTGCCACCCCAAGCTTGTAACCTTCTATGGGGTATGGGGTATCTTCATGCTCAATAGCCATGTTGTGATGGATTGTCCATCCTGCTCCTTCGATGTCCACCAAGCCTTGTAAGGGGACAGTGGTGAATGTTAGCTCGTGCTACTCTAGTTTGTTGTCATCAGTGACTCACTCCTCTGAGATGAATCATCATCATAATCCTCCTCAAAAAATTTAATCCAAACCATAGTAGGTGTGCTGGTGGAAGCTAAGTGACAAGTCTCAATATGAGAATTATCATCTTGGTCTAGGATAAAGGTTAGTTCAGGCTGCTCAAACTCTCCCTCACATTGTAACGTCGTTTGGTTGCCCTGAGGAGAAAAGAAGTAATCATCATCATCATAAAACCATTCATGTTTGTGGCTTGTATCTTCCATTGGTTGATCAGCTAAATCATCTAGATAGAATGAATGGCTTCCTCAGGTGGGTTGGTCTTCACATAAAAATCTAGGAGAATCTAATTGATGGTCTGAATAGGATGGTGAGGCATGTTCCAATTCAGACCCAATGGAATGGTTTTGATGATTGTAATCTTCATGGTTGTGTGATGGCATTTGCAATTGAATGGTAAAAAAATAAATGAGCTCTTGAAGCCTCCTGCCCTACTCAACTTCCTTTTCATGAAGCTGTTGGACTTGAGCAGTAATGCTTTCAAGATTCATTGAATCCCCCATTCACTTATGTTACGAACCCACTGTATTAAACTGATACACTTGGATGAATCCTTTTTCAACAATTTGAAGTATACTTCTATTGCGGTCTACAATCTTAGTGGCTACTTGGAGCTGATGATCCAACTTTTCTAGTAGTTATTGGAGCATATCAACATTTTCTTAGATATGAGGAGCTAAGGAGGAGGTGAGTGACTTGACACTTTCTCTGACTAGCTCCACTGCTCTAATCAACTCTTGATCCCACATCAACAAGGAAGTCGAGGGCTGATCTGCCATCTCCTTTGGTGAAACTTCTAAATATGACGATGGTGGAGGCAAGTGTAGTTCGACTAGCTGTAGAGCATGACCTTCAATTACTTTCCAGTAGTCGGAAATGTAGAAAAACTTTGGAGGACAAGTGGACAAGATAACTTGTTTTGCGGAGGCAAAATCCATGGCTGAAAAAGTATAAGAAAAAGGAAATCTATTCAGTATATATGAATGAGTATGTGTAAAATGAAAAGAAAACTATGCATATGTATATACAGTCTTAAGGATGGATAAACAAAATTTTTAGGCGTGTAAACGTGGGAAACCACGTTTCCAGCAACGGTATCAAAAGTTGATCGCATCTCGAGAGGGTGGTCAAACTTTAATTTATAACCTAAAACCTTCAAGGACCCCCGCAACTTTATTACGGGGTCAAAGTACATATACGGGGTCAAACACAGGGATGTGGGGATGTTTAAGATGCTTAAGATCTCTCTCTTAAGTTGGATAAGTCAATCTGATAGTCGATAAAAGTATGAAGATAGAATTAGTCTAGCAAATTGTCACAAAATAAAATAAAACAAAGAAAAGAAAGCAAAATAGAGTATGTAGGATTCTACTAATCAGAGAGAAGGAGTTTCTTTCTATGAAACCACAAGTTGGGAAGTCTATGCACTCATTCTTGGGCGTAGAAAACCGCCGAACACCTCAGTAAGAAACCTACATCCAAACATAGTACATAATGTGATATATGTTCATGTGGGGTCAACCCATTCACATTTTATTAGCATGACTAAAACTCATCAATGACATGAAACCTCTCTCGAGGATGACAAATCAACACCCTAGAGTATTCTAGATACCCTCTCAGGTGTAGAATATTTTTAGATGCTAGGAACAGGTGTGATCAGGGCAGAACCTGGTAGTGGGCCTGACCATGCTGGGTTGGGCCCAGTCGTGCCCAGGTTTACTATAACATCCCTAACTTGGGTTATGCCTTAAACCTAGGTGTTTTGCTTAAGAAAGATAATTATATTCTTGATATTTTCTTTTGAAAAGTAATTAAGGATCAAGAGGAACTTATGTTTCAATTTTAGTCCTTTTTGAACAATGTTGAAATAATGTTTTGTCTGTTTTGGACTAAAGTGCAAATTACCCAAGTTGAGGGGTTAAATTGCAAATGTTACATGATAAGATGTTCCTCATGTGTTGAAGCATCATGAGAATGAAGATGATGTAGAGTTATGGCTTGTGGTAGCCTGAGTATCAAGAAAGAGCTGATAAAGCAATGTATGTGAATTAAAACCTAGTTTTGGTGTAATGTGCAAATTACCCAAAACCCATGGTTCAATATACAAATTACCACTTCAAAAAAGTCCCTAATGTTTATTGGCATCATTTAGAGAAAATAAAATGAGAGGGGCGTCTTATTTGTATCTCTTTGGAGGAGAGAGAATCTTGATATTAAAATAATCAAGATTTAAGCTTAATTAGAACTTTACTTCAATTTAATGCAAAAATAAATATATTAATCGAAGAGCCCTTCAACCAAAAGGTGAGGGATGATTTTGCAAAAGAATGGACGACCATGTTCCTTGCAAAGGCACGAAAATATCTAAAGGAAGTGGATAACTCATTGATGATAGTATATGGTTTTATCTTAATCTTAACAAGGATATAGATGACTCAAGAATATGTGATGATTAGGATATCTTGATCTAAGGTACGTCGTTACCTCTTACTTGGCTTATTATATAATATGCTTCTAGTATATGTGTAGTAAAATGCTTGGCATATGATATTGTATAAAATGATAGTTCTTGTATGATATGTTGCATTATTTGCCATACTTATTGCTATGAACACATGAAACATAATATATTTGTTGCATTATATCTAAGCACTTCAACTCTTTGGTAGTAAAGTGCTGGAAAATAAGTACTTCAACTCTTTGGCAGTAAATTACTTGTAAATTATCCAACTCTTTGGTAGTAGATCATAAAGGCCTTAATGCATTCAACTCTCAGTTAGTAAATGCATGGATGATATAATGGAAAATGAGCTTAAAATATGTGTTTTCTTTTGTTAATGAATATCTTTGTGCAAGTATATGATTTTCTTATATTTCCTTATAACTGCCAAGTATTTGTTTTATCTTATTGCCAAGATATGATGAGAGGCATATAAAAGACACGTAGGCGTACTCAGTACAATATTCTTGAATATTGTGCTGACGTGTACCACATGTAATCTTTTGTTTAGGTTGTGGACATGTTCTCTTAAAGATCCAGGATAGTTGAGAGGTGTGTGGCGAGCTGATGTACAGGTGGACCTATTATCTTAAGATCATGTTGCTTAGTGGTAGTACATGTATATGTAGAAGTTTGTTGTTCAATGTGTAATATCAAATGTTGTAACAACTCATTATGTAATTATATGTTGAATGGTGAACATTTGTTGTATGGTTTTATTATTGTTCATGTGCATGTGCTACTGATTGTTTCTTTCTGACTCCCTTGATTTTCTCTTTCTTCGCTTAGTGTGTGATGTTTAAATTGGGATTCTCACTTAGGTGAGGGTTTCAATTTGGACGTCACACATCAGATTAAGTTTGAGAAAATCTGGGGACGTTTCACAAGGTTTATGGAGTTGTTGAGGTTCGGTCCTCACATGGCTATGATGGAAGATGAGCGGATTTGTCATTTTTAGAAGGGGTTGAATGATGAGTTGTCTACTCCAGCTGTTTCTTTGGTCTCTCCCAGATGTAAGTATATGGATGCATACTCCTAGAAAAATAGCGACGTAGGGTGATATGGAAGCTTGCATCTCTGAATTTTAGGGTGGATGATTTGAAAATTCATCATTGAAAATCTGAAACCTTCAATAAATGTTCAAACACAAAGTGATTCTAGATAAATCCATGACAGTCCAACTACCCCAAGCTTATCATTTTCTATGCATTCTGGGTCATTTTCATGTTCTATAGCCATGTTGTGATGATTTGTCCATCTTGCTCCTTCAATGCTTACCAATCCTTATAACTGAATGGTTGCAAATGTCATCTCATACTGCTCCAACTCATCATCATCAATATACTCACTTCCCCATACTAAATATTTATCATCACTACTACTCAAACAAGTTATTCCAAACCATAGTAGGTGTGTAGGTTGAAACAAATTGTCAAGTTCAATGTGAGAGGTATCACCTTGGTTAGGGAAAAGGACTAGTTCATGTTTCTATAACTACCCCTCAAATTGTGAGGTTGTTTAGCTACCTTAAGGAGAGAAAACATAATCACCATCAAAACATTCTTGCAGGTGATGGGTATCCTCCATTGGTTTCTCCACTAAATCATCTAGATAAAATTAAGGGCTTCCCTCGATAGGTGAGTCTTCAAAAAAATCCTTGTGTGTCAAGTTGGCAGACCCAATAGGAAGGTGAGATAAGTTCCACATCGGGTTCAATGGAGTGATATTCATGACCAAGGTCTTCATGATAGTGCACTGGCACTTGTAATAGTGTGGAAACTAAATTGACGAGTTCATGAATCCTCTTGCCAGGTTCAACATCCTCATCATGAAGTTTCTAGACTTGTGCAGAGATGTTGTCAAGGTTTGCCAATTCCGCCAAGCACTGTCATTGGGAATTTTTTGGATCAAACAGTTGCACTTGGATAGATCATTTATCAAAAGTTTGAAACATACTTCTACTACGGTTCACATCTTGGTGTCTACTTGGACCTCATGATCTGACCTTTCGAGTAACCCTAGAAGCATATTAACTTGGGCTTGGAGATGAGGTGTTAAGGAAGACACGAATGCATCATCACTTTCTCTTGCTAGTGCCACTACTCTAATCAGTTCTTGATCCAATGATGAATCAAGGGCTTATCTACAATCTCTATTGTTGAAGTGTGTACATATGATGATAGTGGGGGAGAATATAGCTTGACTAGTTGAATGCACAACTTTCAATTATTTTCCAACAGTTGGAACTATGGAAAAAATTAGGAGGACAGGTGGACTACTAACCTACCATGCTAAAGCAAGGTACATGCTTGAAAAGGTATAAGAAAAAGGAAAAGTATTTCAGTATGTATAAATAAGTATGTGCAAAATAAAAGAACTACGCATATATTCACAAGCTTATGCTGACATAATAAAATCTTGGGGTGTGTAATCATAGAAAACTACATCTGTAACGACCCTGCCTCTCGGTAACCCCCAATTAAGGGAGACCAAGGAGTCCGAGTTGTTATCCTAATTTTCAGATCATGGGTTCGACAAATAATCAATAATAATTATTAGATTCTACCAGGCTATACTGAAATGTTGTAGTAAATAAAATTTTGCATACCTTTGAAAAGTTTGGATTTCTAAACTTCTATCCATAACTGAAAATAATCAAACTAATACCTCCTTGTACTTTAATTCATGTTTTCACAATATGTCGAATTACTGTTTGATCTTTTGGGTTTGTACCTAAAACACCGACAAACAAAACGTCGGTCAGCATAAAGCTGGTATGTGGGGGAAACAATAATCATGCAATTATCCATAACAATTTATTGCAATCAATTACAGTTTAACAACCAACTTTACATTTTAAATATAACTGCTCGATCCATGCACACCTTATCCTCTGCGATGTCCCTACAGTGGACTTGTATTCTACCTTCCTTATGGTAGATCCCCATTAAACCCCTCATGATCCTACCTAACTGGTGAATCAGTTTCTAGGGTTGAGTCACATGGCACTACCCTTAGGTAGCCCACTCCTTAACTCATGGTGTGCTATAGAGTCTCATGGCACTACACGTGGGTAGCCCAATTTCTAACTCATGATAGCCTAGACCTTACTCTAGGTTACCCTTTTTAGCATTTGCAAAGCCACAGAGGAGGATCTGGATCTAAGCCAGTTATATATATATATATATATATATATATATATATATATATATATATATATATATATATATATATATATATATATATATATATATATATATATATATATTAATTTATTTATTTATAGTGATAATCATAGTCACTTTATAGTTGCATGAAATAAAAGTCATCCAAGAAGTTTATTTCAAACAACCGATAAAATCTCCGGCAATCGTCGTGAAACTAAGACAGTTAATCATAAACGTAACCACATACCTGTAACTGTAGATTTGGAGACAGAATCAACTATGTAGAGAAAACCCAATCAAGCAAGTAACTATGCACAGAAATCCTGAAATAAACATATCAACTTCCTTTTATCAAAATTTATCCAATTTCATCTTATTCCTTAGGATTTCTATTCCAATTTTTGGGTTTCCTTTGAAATTAGGGTTTTGCCTCCACTTTTATGAACCCTAATTCAACAAAACTACATAAACATTTAAATTGCTCATTTTAATATTCCTAACAAACTTAGGACCGTTATTTAGTAACTTATTTCCTTAATCTGAAATTAACATGGTTTTCCTCCTTTTTCACCCTAAATTAGGGTTTCTATATGTATAGATTAAAACCCTAAATTAGCCAACTTTGCATTCAAAATGGATGAAAACTCTATTTTAATATTCAACAAGATAATATGTTGGCGTATATGCACATAAAGCCATCCCAAGCGATTGCATGGAGTCAAATATTAATTAATCAATTAATGTGATTATTTGGTTAATTAATGAATTCCAGAATATTCTAATTAATCCATGAGTGTTTTAATTAACACAACGTTTCTATTTACCGATGGGTTTAGGAAACCCTATTTCCCTTCGTACCCTGTTTAAAGGAGGATTGATGGCTGATATCTATATAAGATAGAGAGAGGCTTTTCCGTTTACGCTCACGCACGTAAACCCTAGCCGTCATCATCCTTAGGATAGAAAGGAGAGAAACGCGCCGCTAGCACACCGCCGCAGAGACACGACTCCTTCCCGCCGGCTTGGGAAGTGCGACGTGGAGTTCCGTCCATCTGCGTGGACGAAGTAGAGACGCAGACGCCTTGACGCCTGCGTTGGGAGGACGTCGATGACCACCTGTACGCGCCACAAGCGGCGTACATCACTGCCGCAAAGGAGCGCCGCCGGATCAACCTACGACAGCAAACAGGAGAGAAGTTTTGTCCGTGTAGGTCAGCAGCGTTACACCGTCGTGCAGTAGGACATCGCCGGACTTGCTCCGCGATAAGGTATATCCCGCAAACCTATTTCCGAATACGTTGTTGCGTGGATTTTATTGCTTCCGCCGCGCATGTTTTCTCCACAAAACCCAACATAATACTCCTCAAATTAACCTATTAACCCACAAAGATTCATCCTTTATATTCAATTAGGGTTTCTAATTACCTTTTAATACCTTTTTCTACCAAATTAATGTACTTTTGCAAAACGAAATAGAATTAGGTCACCAAACTATTTTTATCATTTTCCTCATATTTTTCTAAGCAACTTTCTTGCATAAAGTTTTCTCATCAAAGATTCCTAGCTATTTCTATGAATTTTGCAAGGAAAACCTTTTTCTGGATTATTTGAGCAGAGAGAGCTAATTACCAAATTTTGTTGGCTGTTTGATCGATGTACCGCTAGTCCGCGTCTAGATCTGACGCTCCGCGTCGATCGCCTCAACTAACTTGGTTGCGTGCGCTGCTGCCCACTACCGATCGTTGGATCTCTCTCAGGTCCACGATGGACCCTAATCTGAGGGTTGTTGCTCCTCGTCTACCTCTTGTTCTTCACTAAATAACGTGGCGGCGGCGCGGCGGTTCTTTTGCCGGAGAAAAAGTAATTGAGAGAAAGAGAGAGAGTTGGGGCTTAGGAAGTTGTCGTCAGGGTTTGCGAGGGTGAGAGGAAACATGTGGGGGTCTATTTATAGGATATGGGGGGCCCTTTCTAGGGTTTCCTATCCCCGCCGCCAACCGATCCTCATCCCAATTGGGTGTTTCTCCTAGTTGCAATGGGAGCCTATCATCTTAGGGTCAAGAAGGTTCGTCTCCCTCTCCCAGACCCAAAGGAGTGATTTCTAAGAGTGCACATGCACTGGATCGTGAGAAAGTTGAAGGGGAAAGTTCCCCTGAACTTGGCCATAGTCTGTGTCCCGCTGGGACTTTGACGATGAGCGGTGCCTGTTTGATCAAGATCCAATGGCCCTCATCACACGCGCTCAACCAATCAAAGGAAAAGAATTCCTAAATCCAAAATAAATCCATATTTTGAGGATAATTTGAAAAATCCATAACTCCCAATTTATAAATCCTTTTTATCTCAAATTTTAAGGGAACCTCGTTTATGATTTTATCTCTCATCATGCAAAAATTGGGATCATTATCTAAAGAAAACGAGTCCTTTTCTTTAGTTGCAAGTTAACACTTAATTATTCATATTTTCCACATATTTTCTCTTTCCCTAGCCTTTATATTATTATCATGAGTTCCTTGAACCTCAAGGAACCTTAGTATCTCGAAATTCCATCTTGGAAAATATTCCTTAGGCTTTTATTCTTCTTTTATCTATTTTCTTGTTTATTCCTTTATCCAATTGGATTCTGTTTCTTTTTATTTTCCTTTTTCTTTCAATTGGGCTCAATGGCCAATAAGGCCCACTAAGAAAACATACAAGGCTATTATGCACGAAATTCATTCAAATGAAACCATTAAATCAACCATTGATTTCATTTGTCTTTTAAAAATAGATTTACAAATCTCATTACATGACTTAATAAAAATGGGGTTATAACATCATCCCCTCCTTATAGGAATTTTTCCCTCAAAATTCAACAATCAAACAAACAAATCAAGATATGCTTTTTCCATGTCCGTCTTCAACTCCCATGTGGATTCACCCTCTCCATGGTGCTTCCAAAGAACGTTTACCATCTCTATATTCTTATTTTGAGCTTTTTCACCTTGGTATCTAGAATTCGCAAAGGTAACTTAGGATAAGTTATCTTCCCTTGAAGCTCAATGGGTTCAATGCTCACCACATGGCTCGGATCTTTCACATATCACTTCAGATTGGACACGTGAAACACATCATGCATCATACTATATTGTGGGGGTAACGCCAAACGATATGTGGCTTCAACAATCCGTTCTAACACTTTAAATGGACCCACGTATCGAGGACTCAACTTGCCTCTGTTCTTAGCTATCGCTCGGAGCGGTCGGATTTTTAGAAAAACATGCTCTCCCACAGTGCAACGCACATCAGTCCACCTCGCATCAGCATACGACTTCTGTCGATCCTGGGCTCTCTTTAGCCCTTTCCTGATCAAAGTGACTTTATCAACATACACTTGGAGATCATCTGATCTTGGGTCTCACAATCTAAAGAATGAATACCTCCCTACGGTCTTCACGGTCTTGGGATTGTGAGGAATCTTGCGGTGTTGAGACCGGTTGTGCAGACCACGAAGGTAGGTTGGGGATCGCCGTAGGTCATGGTGTGAGGAAGATGATGAAGAGGCGGAGTTGCTGGTGGAGAACCATAGGCACATAGGTGCCAGAAGCCTCATCCTCTCTCTAGGGTTTGGTTCCTCCCATGGCAACCAAGACATCATCAACCTCTAGGGATCAAGCATGTGGTGACCACTATCATCCACTTAGGTCGCATCATCCTCAACTCCCGACTTCTCCTCATATCTCGGAGTCTAGGATTCCAACCTTCTTATTGGGTTTCCTGCTCTCTCTCTAGAGCTAAACCTACAACCAACCTCACCATTAGAGGTCCTCTCTTCATGAAGGATCAACCTCGAAAGCATGCCCCTACCTGGATGAAGCCTATGTTCAACTTATGTTCGCTCAAGGTTATCCATAGTTCTTTATGCTTATTTCATAAGACATCCTTCATACTCTCCTGGTCAGGGTTTCAACCTATTGCTCACACTACTAACGTACCTTGGGTGCATGCTACGCCTGACATGATGGTATAATATGATGGATAAATGATATACATGTTCTTCCTATTCCTTATTAAGAGAATAGATGATCTATTGTTCTATCATAAATAGTTGCAATGCTTTAAAAGATGAGAATGATTTAAAGTGCTTATCTTCTGCCCAGTTTTATATATCATTAAACTGCAATAATAATGTTTTTGGCGGAGAGTTATATCTCTCACTGGGGCAATTTCAATTGTCTCACCCCTATGGGATCCAACATTTTTAGGTGGACAAACACGGAGGAGACTGAGAATATCTTACAGAGGAAGAACATCAGCAACAACAGTGACAGTTCAGGTTGAGTGTACTGTCTGTCGTGTCTTGTAGATAGAAGTCCTATGTGTCGTCTCTGTACTCTCAGGTCCTCGGAGTTAGTAACTAGTGTTTTAATAAATCAATCTGAGTTTTTGGCTTGATGCCTTGAGGTTCTTATGTTGTCTGTGTTTAGTTGTTAACAGAGCAGATGATGGTTGTAATCCTAATGAAGGAATGGTACAGAATATGTACTCATGAACCAGGACGTAAATGAAATACATTGGCTCTTGATAAAAGAGTTTTCCTTGTGTATGGATCTCTTTGCAAAAGGTTTAAATTTTTAGTGATTTTCAGTAATCCACTGTTAATGATCGCTTCTGCTAAGTTAATGACGTATGTTTTGAACGCTTCACCACAATTTAGTGGCATCAGAGCTCTAGGTTCGCTGAGTCTACAGAGACATAGGACTAAGGTATCGAGTTTGTTCTAAGTATACCTCAGTGTATCTTATAGTGCCTTCTTCTTATGCAGAAGAAGATATATAACTCCAAGATGTCTGGAGAACACGAGGAACACATTGCTGAGAGCAATGTTGTTGCACCAGTAGAAGGTGCCAGGGATCAGGTAAGAGAAGAAACAGTGCCTGAGAAATTCCCTGTTGATGAGGTCATGATGAGAAACCCAGATCTTTCTACCCTTTTTGGGAAATTCATGACTGCAGTGACGTATATAACAGACCGTATGTCGATACCACCACCCAGGGCACTAGCTCCCAATGAGGGATATGGGTATGGTAAAACTTTTGAACGACTATGTTGTGTTGGATCCATTGAATATGCTGAGACATCTGACCCAGCAGATGCAGATTTATGACTCACTGAGTTAGAAAAAGCTTTTAAGATCCTTAGTATCCCAGAGGCTGACAAAGTTAAACATGCTATATACCTTTTGAAGGGTAGTGCTGGACATTGGTGGGCTATAGAAGAAATAAAAAGGAATGACAAAGAGGTTAATTGGGAGGAATTTCATCGAGAATTCATCAATAAGTATTTTCCAAGGACATACTTAGATGAAAAGATCTCGCAGTTTGAGAAAATTTGACAGGGAGCCATGTCAATAAATGAATATGAGGTCAAGTTTATGGAACTTTTGCGATTTTTTCCTCAAATTGCTTCTAGTGAGGAAGAAAAGATTCGACATTTTGAGAAGGGACTGAATGTTGAAATGTCTATTCCGGCATCTTCCCTAGAAAGTAGAGAGAGGTTTGCCACATTTGTGGAGTCAATTCGAAGGATAGAAGGGTCTTTGACAAAGAAACATGAGACATACCTTAAAAGGAAGTCTAAACAGTCACAGGAACAAGGAATTGGTGGTACTAAACAATCAAAGATTTCAGTAGTACTGACTCAACCACAATGTAGTGCACCCAAGCAAAAGTCACCTAAAAGGCTCTGAGCTTGATATAGATGTGGACAGAGAGGACATCTAAGGTGGCAATGTCCAAATAGAAAGTGATGAGGTGAACCAATAGACAAGACACTAGATAACTTGTAAGAGGTAGACATGTCAAGATAAAACTTTCTATTTTGAAAGATCCTCCTCTTTACTAAAAGAAAGGTAGTGTTGTTTAGTTCATCTGTATAATCCTTTGAGGATATGAGGAAAAGATAAGTAGAATGAAAACTTGTATTCAGTTCAATATTCTTTTATATGTTTTGAAATTTCTCTTTCTTCATTAAGGAAGGGAAGAGATGAAAAAGGAACTCAGAAAAAAAAATCGGAGATATTAAGTATATCAAATTTAAAGAGATGAAAACATAAAATAAAATAAATGCATTCTACCTAATTTCAGTTCTTGAATGCCCTGGCCAGGTATTCATTTATTGAAGGCAAGGTAAGTATGACATACCTAGATTGTTATCTTTTTTATTACTCTGATCAAGTAATCATTCTGAAACAATCCAAAGAAGCCTAATCAAGGAGATGGGGCATGTATATTTCTACCACATTCTAATTGATATACGGAGGAATTTGAGGATGTGAGGTGTTATCAACTTATAAACATAGAGGAAGATGAGTATGTGAGGTTTTATCAACACATGTGTTAGATACCAAGGTAAGGGATTCTGGTATCTGAGAAATATCAGGCTATTTTATGATGGTTACCTGGAATGGTTAACTGTGGAATTAGTCCAGTTACCTAATGTAGTATGGACATCATATGTTAGGGTTTTATGCTTTGCATAAAAATAACATTGATGAGAATGAACTATTTGAAGGAATAATTGTAAAATTATTGCAAGAAAAGTTTATCAAATTAAATTAACAAATAACCTCTATCTAAATAAGAAAAAAGTTACCTGACACAGAATTAACTCCACTTTCAATAACAAAAGGACAGTGGAGTATGTGCCATATGTGTTTGATTTTATGAGAATTTTTGTGTGAAAGAACTTTGTACTGATCAAAGTTCTATGGTGTCTCCGTAACAATGAGATGTTATGTGGTGACTTGATGATATAAGGAAAGAATAATATATGTCTCCTTTTATCTGGGATTTCGGGGACGAAATCCTTGTTAGGGGTTTATAATTGTAACATCCCTGACCTGGGTTATGCCTTAAACCTAGGTTTTTTGTTTAAGAAAGATAATTATATGCTTTATATTGTCTTGTGAAAAGTAATTAAGGCTCAAGAGGAACTTATGTTTCAATTTTAGTCCTTTTTGAACAATGTTGAAATAATGTTTTGTCTATTTTGGACTAAAGTGCAAATTACCCAAGTTGAGGGGTTAAATTGCAAATGTTACATGATAAGATGCTCCTCATGTGTTGAAGCATCATGAGAATGAAGATGATGCAGAGTTATGGCTTGTGGTAGCCTGAGTTCCAAGAAAGAGCTGATAAAGCAATGTTTGTGCATTAAAACCTAGTTTTGGTGTAATGTGCAAATTACCCAAAACCCAGGGTTCAATATACAAATTACCACTTCAAAATAGTCCCTAATGTTTCTTGTCATCATGTAGAGCAAATAAAATGAGAGGTGTGTCTTATTTGTATCTCTTTGGAGGAGAGAGAATCTTGATATTAAAATAATCAAGATTTAAGCTTAATTGGAACTTTACTTCAATTTAATGCAAAAATAAATATATTAATTGAAGATCCCTTCAACCAAAAGGTGAGGGATGATTTTGAAAAATAATGGACGACCATGTGCCTTGAAAAGGCACGAAAATATCTAAAGGAAGTGGATAACTCACTCACATTATTAAAAGAAAAAGAATTATCCACTAGCTTTAGGATATTATTATTATAAGAGTTAAGGTGCTTAATTTGCTTTTCTTTAAAACATGTATAATTGAGAGGAATAAGAGGAAAAGGATATAGCCTCGTAACCAAGGAAGGGAAGGGGGTAAGTGACAAGGAAATGGAGGAAATAATCCCTACTTTCTTTCTCTTAAAATGAATTTTAATAAAAATTCATATAAGCTCATTTATCCATAGCTTGAAAGGGGAATTTCGAATCCACTTTCACTTCTTGCTTGCAAAAACGACCAAGGGAGCTTGGAGAAATAGGAGGACGACCCCCAACCTGTTGGTAAGCTTCTTGACCTCTTTTCACCTTGATTCCATGGTGGAAATCAAAAATCAATGCATGATTTCTTCTTATCTCCATTCCATCTTCAATTCTAGCCATTCCTTTTCACTCAAAGCTTAAGGAAGAGCTTGGGATAGTGGAATGTGTTTCTTTCACCATTAAATATGTGGAGGTTGAAGCTTTGAATCTCAATTGAAGGTGGGTTATATAACTTGAACCCTTATTCATTGTTATTGAATTCAATTTCTCAATCCATTATGTTCAATTGTTCTTCTTGCAATTCCTTTGAATAATTGATGAAACTATCATGAAAATGGAAGTAGAATTCGAGGGGTTGAAGCTTGATGATGATGAAATCATCATAAGCACACATCTCAACAAGTTTTAGTTGCAAACGATTTCAATACTTTTGGTCCAATCAGTTTCACCAAACCGTTTGGTGACCAAACGATTTGCAAACCGTTTGGAGGTGGAGTTCCAAACCGTTTGAACATGGTTGACCGAATGAGATAGTTGACTGTTTGGAGCCTTAAATGGTTTCAAACCGTTTGGACATATTGAGTTGACCATTTGGGTTGAGTTGACTGTTTGGTCAAGTAAGTCTAAAATCGATTGGACATACTGTTGGTTTCTTTCCTTTCCTGCTGGGTCTTAAGCAAGGCAACCCTATTTCCCCGTACCTCTTCGTTATTTTTGAAGACATCCTTGCTCGTGCTATGGAAGCTGCGGTTAACAGAGCTGATATCGCCCTCTTTCACTCTCGCAGAGGAGCAATCGCCCCTCCCGTACTCCTCTATGCTGACGATGTCATCGTCTTCTGCAATGCGTCTCCCGGTTCCGTTACACACGTTAACAACGTTCTATGGAACTATGAGCGAGCTACTGGACAGAAAGTAAATAAAGACAAATCTTGTTGTGTTATAGGAGATGACAGTCGAGCTGTTGATATCGCCGCTTCCCTCGAAGTCCAGTTGGCAGAGGGACCTCTTCTATATCTGGGTGTCCCGATCGTCTATGGCAGAGCTAAATTACAACACTTTGAGTTTCTTCTCGATAAGATGGCCTCCAAGATTGCTCTGTGGAAGGCCCATCTTCTTTCTTTCGCCGGCAGATGCCTTCTCATCAAACATGCATTGGCCTCCTCCACCATTTATGTTGCGGCAGCCATCGGCATCCTTGCCGGCATCTGCGACAGGCTTGACTCTATCATGTCCAAGTTCTTGTGGACAAGTCGAAGTGGCGATTTGCAGAAATGCTGGGTAGCCTGGAAGAAGATTGCGATGCCCACTATTTGCGGCGGAGTGGGTATTGATTCGATTCGTACTATCACTAGAGCTTTTGATTACAAAGCTTGTTGGGAAATCTCCACTGGATCTTCGCTTTGGGCAGTCTTCTGCCGAAGCAAGTATCGATCTGATTCTCTTCATAGAACATCTTCACATCCCCCATACCTTAAGATGGGTGCAAACGCCTCACCGGCATGGAAGCTGATTTGGCGCACTTTTCCTGTTTTCAGCACGCATTGTAGATGGATCACGGGCAGAGGTGATATATCCCTTTGGGATCCCAGATGGTGTGGCACTTCACTTGCGGAGTTCACCCTCAATGCTGATGACAGAAGACACGATTTTAAAATCATAGATTTATGGAACAATGATGGTTGGGACTGGAATATGCTTAGCCAGATATTGAATGATGTTGGACTACAGATCTTCAAAGATAATGGAGCCTCTATAACTCAGCATGAAGATAGGTTAATTTGGATGCTTGAACCTTTTGGGGAGTTTTCCTTTCGATCTGTAAAGCAGCACATCATTTACGCGGATATGCCCCTTATATCTCATAGTCTCAATGGTATTTGGTGCATTCCTTTCCCCAAGGCCAGTGCTATTCTCTGGAAGATAGCCCGAAGAGCTTTGCCTACTGATGATGCTATTTCTAGATGTCGCATTATGCTGCCATCTATGTGTTCGTGTTGTGCATATTCTGACGTTGAGACTCTACATCACCTGTTCATTCAAAGTGAAACTGTTGCATTCTTTTGGCATAAGCTTGCTCTCATTTCGGATCATCCTCCCCCAGCTGACATCCCAGAGATCATTAGGATATGTGGAAGAGCGCTCAATCACACATCCGCTAAGACTTGGATGCATACCTTTCTTACTGCTCTTTCAGTTTGGTCTATTTGGGGTTCCAGATGCGCCCGCAGGTTTGATAACGATATTATCAATCTCCAATCCAAGTGGCGCAACATGATACACATTATGAACCACTTTCTAAAGAACGCTGCCTTCGTCAAGCTTGAATCAGTTGATTTCTACAGGAACATTATAGAGCAAGGCAATGCTGAACCGACATCGATGATCAAGATTGTTTCCCTTGTGAAATGGGAGCCACCTGACTTTGCTAATCTTAAGCTAAATGTGACTATTGGCCGGTGTAAAGACCCCACTGATCATATGAGAAGGTGGGCAGCAGGCTTTATCCGCGATTCTAGAGGTCGGGTGCGCCTTGCTTTCCGAGTTTGGCTGAAAGATGAGGATCGTGTTGTTGCTTATTTAGCCGCATGCACTGTGGCGCTCAAAATCGCAGACATGAATAACCTTAACGTCGCTGTCATGGAGGTTGATGATCCTCGTATACATGGCATCCTTTGGATGAATAAGAAGGAACCCTGGAAAGCTTCTCGCTTCATCACAGAGCTACGTGACGTTCTACGTGAGCAAGGTATCATCGGGCACTGTGTGCATAAATTGGTTAATTCCGCCTCCAAAGAACTTGGCAAATGGGGATCGGTGATGACCAACACATATATATGTGTTGAACAGGCCTCGCTACCGATGAGAATCCGAGGTTGTATTAATATGGAGAGAAGAGGCATCCCATATATTGCGACCGGTCTCCATGTAGTTTAACATCTTCTTTTCTCTGTTCTCCATGTGCTTGATGTCCTTTGTGGTTTGTGTAGGGTGTGGGGTCATACCTGCATGATATAAGCAGGAGATGTATGCCTGATTTCTTTTTGAGTTTAGCCCACACGAGGGGGGTGGGATGAATAAGAGAACCCCCTGGCTTTAATTAAAATAAAAAAAGTCTAAAACCGATTGGAGTCTTAAATGGTTTCAAACCGTTTGGACAGTTAGGTCAAAACCGTTTGGAGCCTTAAATGGTTTCAAACCGTTTGGACAAATTCAAACCAAAACCATTTGGATGATTAATGGTTGTAATTAAGGGTTGAAGATCCAAGGATCATACATTGATGGACTTCAATGATCCAATTGATGAAGGAATTGTTGATGCAAAACCCTAATCAGTTTAGTTGAAGAAGTACCTCTTTTGGATTTTCTATGGTTGTTACTAATTTATCACAAAGATAATCACTAGGTTTGTACCTTTAAGGTACTAAGTAATTGGTAACCCTAGATGAGTTAATCATTGAAGCTTAAGTAAGCAATATTTTAATACACTATGTCAACGATAATTGAATGTATTTAATTAAAGGATTGGTTGACTCAATTTATCCAAGTTTGACATAGTCAACATCCTAGAGAGGATGAGAGAGAGAGGAATCCATACATGTAGGATAATCATGTAATGGATAAGCCTCAAACACCTTCAATATGAATAAACTAAGATTTTAGGGTATGATATTTGATGAAGTGATCATGAAACCCTAATTAAGAAGATTGATGAACATTAACCCTAATCTAGGGAAATGCTAGGTGTAACCCTAATCTAGGGTAAAGATGCAACCCTAATTGAGGGTGATGCCATGTGAAACCCTAATTGAGGGTGATGCCATGTGAAACCCTAATTGAGGGTGATGCCATGTGAAACCTTAATTGAGGGTGATGCTATGTGAAACCCTAATTGAGGGTGATGCCATGTGAAACCCTAATTGAGGGTGATGGCATGTGAAACCCTAATTGAGGGTGATGCCATGTGAAACCCTAATTGAGGGTGATGCCATGTGAAACCCTAATTGAGGGTGATGCCATGTGAAACCCTATGCAATGGTATGATGAAGAGCCCTAATACAGGGTGAAGGTATGTGAAACTCAAATTTTGAATTATAATACATGAAGCCCTAATCTTGGGCAATATGATGACAAACCAGAATCCTAATAATAAAATAGTGAGTAAAGCCTTATAAAGGTGAAATATCTCAAATGGTTGATTATAGGCAACCTTATAGTAAGTAATGCCTTAACCTGAGATGAGTCCATATCATTGAAGATATATGGACCATTCTTGTGTGTGACCTATGCACTTCATGGTAAGAGTGATAGGTTAGTGAATGAAAGTATTAAGATGGGAATCACCTTAATCCAAGATAAGTTGATAACTCAAGAAAGTTGGAAGTGATGAGGAAAGTGATACATCAAGATATGATAGGTATCACTTTTAGCATTCCAGGGTTGGTATACCTTGATGCACCTCAAATCCAATATACTTGGACAAGAAACACATGAAGTGTGGTATGTAAATTGTTAAAATGAAATGTAATGAGTTTGATATACTTTGATAAGTATAGGCTAATATACCTTGAGAATGGGGTTAAGCCAAACTAATGAGTATGATGTAATCATACCAGGATAAGGATGAGAAATGAACTCATACCTTGTATTGATAATCATTTAATGATAAATGTTAAGAGTAATAAACATGATTGAATACTCAAGATGTTAATGGATGCTCCTAGAGGTGTGGAGCAATATATTAGGGTTGATTTGATAAATATGAAATCCTAATTAATGTGAGATGGGAAAACCCTAACCCTAAATTGGGTAATGGGACATGAGAAACCCTAATGTAATGTGAATAGTAAGCTCTAACATATTGAGGGAATAGTGGTATTACTTTTGTTTTACATGAGGTAATATGTTATTTTTACCTAGTGAGAGGTGACAAGATGTGTAATGGCCTTGTGAGCCATATGATTAGATGTTGCCTAGTGATAGGTGACAAGATGTTTAATGGCCTTGTGAGCCATATGGTTAGATGTTGCCTAGTGAGAGGTTACAAGATGCTTCATGGGTCTTATGAGCCATGAGAACAATTGTGGCATAGTGAGAGGCACCAAGATGATTATAAAAGTTTACTGTAAGAAATGATAATAATAAACCTAATAAAAGGAACAATTGTATTTAATAAAGAATGTGAACGACTATGAAGGCTAACCTTAGGGTTCAAAGCCTAGAGAAGGATGTGATGATTAATGATGATTTAAAGGAATTTATATCCCATGATTTGTGTAATCAGGTTTGGTTAAAGTCCAATACCTGGAAAAGGTGTAATGCCTGTAATCAGGATTGGTTAGAGTCCAATGTCTGGCTGTATAATCAGGATTGGTTAGAGTCCAATGCCTGGCTGTGTAATCAGGATTGGTTAGAGTCCAATGCCTAGCTGTGTAATTAGGATTGGTTAGAGTCCAATGCCTGGTTGTGAAATCAGGATTGGTTAAAGTCCAATACCTGGCAGAGGTGTAATGCCTGTAATCAGGATTGGTTAAAGTCCAATGTCTGGCTGTGAAATCAGGATTGATAATGTCCAATGCCTGGCGGTGTAATCATGTTTGGAAGAGTCCAATACCTGGTAGGGGCTTAATGCCTGCAATGATGATACATGATTGGTAATAACCCAATGTCTGTAATGATGACACAGGACTGGTAATAACCCAATGCCTGTAATGATGACACAGGATTGGAAATAACCCAATGCCTGTAATGATAACACAAGATTGGTAATAACCCAATGCCTGTAATGATGACACAAGATTGGTAATAACCCAATGCCTGTGATGATGACACACGATTGGTAATAACCCAATGTCTATATTAATGTTATATGAGTACATGGTAGATATAATCCCATATCTATTTAGTAGATTGGCTAAGGTCAACAGATTGAAATGAGAATGTCTCATGGGTGACATATCAAGATAATGAGGGTCACAAGAGAAGTTTGCCATGATGGTATAATATGATGGATAAATGATATACATGTTATTCATATTCCTTATTAAGAGAATAGATGATCTATTATTCTATCATAAATAGTTGCAATGCTTTAAAAGATGAGAATGCTTTAAAGTGCTTATCTTCTGCCCAGTTTTATATATCATTAAACTGCAATAATAATGTTTTTGGCAGAGAGTTATATCTCTCACTGGGGCAATTACAATTGTCTCACCCCCGTGGGATCCAACATTTTTAGGTGGACAAGCACGGAGGAGACTGAGAATATCTTGCAGAGGAAGAACATCAGCAGTAGCAGTGACAGCTTAGGTTGAGTGTACTGTCTGTCGTGTCTTGTATATAGAAGTCCTACGTGTCGTCTTTGTACTCTCAGGTCCTCGGAGTTAGTAACTAGTGTTTTAATAAATCAATCTGAGTTTTTGGCTTGATGCTTTGAGGTTCTTATGTTGTCTATGTTTAGTTGTTAACAGAGCAGATGATGCTTGTAATCCTGAAGAAGGAATGGTACAAAATATGTACTCATGAACCAAGATGTAAATGAAATACATTGGTTCTTGATAAAAGAGTTTTCCCTATGTATGGATTTCTTTGCAAAAGGTTTAAATTTTTAGTGATTTTCAGTAATCCACTATTAGTGATCGCTTATGCTTAGTTAATGACGTATGTTTTGAATGCTTCGCCACATTTACGGTTCTGCACAGATCACCTTGAACCATTATCCTTTCAGATTCCAGTCTAAACTACATTTTCTTATCTATTTCTACAACAAATATCTCCATATAGGTAGAAATATAAGTTCAAGCAAGAAAGAGATCAACCAAACTGGCAATCATAACCAGAAAGAGAAGATAAAATAGAAACATACTAGATCTAGAATAAAACTACTTGCTTAAGGTAAAAGTACATACACATGCCCAAAACGGGCTACATAGCCAAGAAGGAGCTCAACTAGCCATGGACAAGCATAGTTGGCACCAGACAAAGATGGAAGAACATCATTTGTATAGAAACAAAGGAGAATAGTAGAAGAAAGGAGAAGAAAAGGAGATTTAGCCCGTAGAGAGGAGGTGCCTCTCGCTCCTTAGTCTCTGTGTAGGCCGGATCTCATCTTTGGGTCGTCCTCCTTGGTCTTCTAGACTCATTGTCCTCCTTTCTCTTTTATTCCACCCCAAATAACAGCTTGGTGGGTGTATGGAGGTGGAAGATGGTTGTGAATGGTAGGATATTGGTGAATGGTGGTAGATGGAAGAAAACTAGAGGAACGGACGTAGGATGAACACTTCAGCCTTTTCGAACCTTACAACTTTCCCATGGGGCTCTGGGAACCAAAAATCTATGGAACCACAACGTGGAACCTCCCAAAATTCAGAACTTGGAACCTAGAACCCCTCTTCAAGTTACTAGGGGTGAATATTTATAGGCGAAGGTGGAAGATGGTCACGGCACCTGCCTCGGTTGTGACACTTGTCTTGGCATGACCATGCTGGGTGAGACGACCTGATACCAAATCAGACCGTCACAGTAACTAATTGCAGAATTAAACATAAGCAGCAGAATTACTGTAAATCACTAAAAATTAAAATCATTTACAAGAGATTCATACACAGGAAAACTCTTTCAAAAAGAACCAAAGTAATTTAATTACATTCTGGTTCACAAGTACATGTCCTACACCATCTCTTCTCAAGGATCACATACATCAACTGCCCTGTTAAAATTGTACATTGGCCGCATAAGAGCCTCGAGGTATCAAGCCAAAATCTCAGATCGATTCATTAAACTAACTACTGACTCTGAAGACCTGAGAGTACAGAGATGACACATAGGACTCTATATACAAGATATGACAGCTAGTGTCTCCACCTGGGAATTCATTGTTGTCCCTACTGCTGCTGCTCTTCCCCTACTGTAGGGTTTCTGCCTCTTCTTCTGCATCCACCTAAAAAGTGTTGGTGACCAACAGTGTGAGACCCAGTCCCATCGAGAGATATAACTCTCTGCCAAAAACTTTATTATTGTAGTTTATTAGAATAAAACTGATTAGAGGAATCATATATATATTCAACCGCAATTAAATCTATGTCTAAACAGGTTAGAGCAAATTCTTATTCAAAGTATTTCAGCTATAACTTGATAAAGCAACATGTCAGTTATCCAATAAGGAATATGAAGAACATGTATAACATTTATCTATCTAGGATATCCTAAGCAAGATAATAGCAACCAGTGATTCTCGTATTTCAACCTTAAGCAAATAAGCTACACGAGTGATTATATTTTACAATCATACTTAATGCCCTGAAGAGATGAAGTATATCGTTCACGCTCCAACCGACCACGATTATGTAAAGCATCGGTACCACACAAGGTCAATGGAATATCCAGACTCCAAGACCTCAACCTTCTTGTTCAGTACGAGATTACATGGCAGAGACATCACATGTCAAACTGCAATTAGCTTGCCAGGGTATATTGGCATCTTCGCTATAGAGTTATAGCCCGCAACATATACTCTCTTTAGGGTTATGTCCCATAGCCAATGTCTGGTATCATATCATGGAGTCATGTCACATAGCCATACTCATACTGGGGTATGGTCCGTAACCAATCCCATGCATAGGATATAGCCCGTAGCCATTCCTATGGGGCATGAGGATATAATTGCCCAATCACCCCACATATTCAAAAATAGGCGCTCCAAGTTTAACTCGTTTCACCATTCAACAAATTCTGACGCTGATGGCTCTGTGGTCAGGGTAACTACATTATATGATATCACTTGATTAATTAAGTGTATTACCATATTCTTTTAGCAACAAACAAGTTTCCAAACATCAATTATTTTAACAATTACTACAAAGAATGTGTAATACTCTCATCAAGTACTGATCAAATCTTTAATAAAGCATTGGGATCTCAAACCCCTCATCTCATTAGGAGTATTATCATCCTTTCACAAACTCATCATCATGATTATAGAAAATGGGTATTCAAACCCTCAGTTCATCAAGGAACACTTGTTACCACTTATCAGGTAACTAATACCTTCAGGTCATCTGACCAAGGTAAACATGATACTTGCTACACAAGTATCTCACATGGCTCACAAAGCCCATTTCATCTCTTGTTACCTCTCACTAGGCAAAAAAGCATGTTATGGCTCACAAGGCCCATTAACAATAATAAATGAAACATCATAGCTCAGACCTGGCTATGCTCATCATCTCATGATACCTGTATGGTTAGTACACTTGATAACAGATATATCAATTACAATTTAGCACCATGATATACAAAGTAATATCACTTATACCCTTATTAGGGTTAGGGTTTCCCAATTCATATCAATCAGGGTTACTCATCCCCTTACACAAATTAGGGCTAGATTTTCAAATTAGGGTTTCATAATACATACCATCATCTTGGATTAGGGTTTCACATCACATTACCCTGTATTAGGGTTTCTCATCACATCATTACCTTGAATTAAGGTTTCTTATAACATTTCCCCTAAAATTAGGGTTTCTTGTAGCTTTACCCAACATTAGGGCTTTCATGAAGCATTCCCTTAAATTAGGGTTTTTCATTAAAATACCCTGAATTAGGGTTTCTCATATCATTACCCTAAGTTAGGGTTACACCATCACCCTAGATTAGGGTTTCACCTTGATTTACCTTAAATTAGGGTTAGAGCTCATCAACCTTCTTGATTAGGGTTTCATGATCTCATCATCATGGATCAAACCCTAATTACATATTTTAATCATGTTGAAAGTGTTGAGGATAAATCACTACATGATTATCACTCATGTATAAGTTCCTCTCTCTCATCCTCTCTAGGAGGTTAATTACTTTAATCTTGATTAGATTGAATCAACTTGAATGAAGAGATGACATAGTGTATTAAATCATTTCTTCCATAAGCATCAAAGGTTAACCACTCTAAAGGTACTAATCACCTAAGTACTTTAGAGGTACAACCATTGGATTTAACTTTGATATATGTCGTTAACAATCAAGGGGTTAATTGGTACTTTCTTGGTTTGAATCAATTAGACCTTCAAACGGTCTTGAGGTATTAGACCTTCAAACGGTCTTGAAGTACCTTGACCTTCAAACGGTCTTGAAGACCGTTAGACCTTAAACGGTCTTGGTCCCAAAACCTTCAATCGGTCTAAAGACCGTTAGACCATAAAACGGTCTTGAACTCAAAGTCCTTAAATGGTTTGAGACCGTTTGAATAAAATATAATTAATCCCAAACGGTTTTGAAACCGTTAGACCTCCAAATGGTCAACTCCTTCAAATGGTCAAAGTATCCAAACAATTTTGAAGTTCAATTTACCCATTCGATCTTGAGATCCATTACCCATTCGGTTTTGAACTCAATTACCCATTCAATCTTGAAGTAAATTAACCATTCGGTCTTGAAACCAAATCCATCCATTCAGTCTTGAAACCGAATCATCAACCATTGATTTGAAACTGAATCAATCTATTGGGTCTAGGGTTTGCAATCAATGGATCCTCCAACATTGAAACCATTGGAATTAGATAAAATTGAGACCATTGGATCATCATCCAACATATGACATCACATGACCTCAAATGATCTTGAGGTCGTTTGACCTCAAACGGTCTTGATCCTGTTTGACCTCAAACAGTCTTGAGACCGTTTGACCTCAAACGGTCTTGAGACCGTTTGACCTCAAACGGTCTTGAGATCGTTTGACCTCAAACGATCTTGAGATCGTTTGGTCTCAAGGTATGAAATAGTATGCTCAAGATATTCATTGAGTTGTGTTCTTAATATTATGGCATCATCATCAAGCTTCGATCCTTCAAAATCTACTGCCATTCTTATGGTAATTTTATCAATTTGATCAAAGGAATTTCAAGAAGAACAAAATGATCAACAAGTGATGAAGAATTGAATGTAATAATAACATTTAAGGGTTCAAGTTATATAACCCGCCTTCAAAGTTGAAACCAAACTTCAAGCTTCACACCTTCAATGGTGAATAAAGCTTTCTCAACTATCCAAGGCTCGTCCTCAAGTCTTTGAGTGAAATGAATGGCTAAGGTTGAAGATTGAATGAAGAAAAGAAGAAATTAAGCATTGAATTTTGATTTCCACCATGAAATCAAGGTTGAAGATGATTGAGGAGCTTATCTACAGGTTGGGGCACATCCTCCTGTTGCTCCTAAGCTCCCTTGTGCATGACCAAAGCAAGGAAAGAAAGAAGGGTCGAAAAAGCCTTTCATTTGAGTTGGAAATGAGATGTTTATAAGGGAATTTCAATGAGAGAGAAAGTGATATAAAAATCCTTTAACTCCCAAAATTAGTGCCACATACTCCCCTCCATCCCTTGAATATGAAGCCATCTCCCCCACCTTGTAATTCCTCTTCATTATCCATGAATTAAAAGAAAGAAAATTAAGCACCTTAATCATTATAATAATAATATCCAAAATTAGTGGATATTACTTTTTCCTTTAACTAATGTGAGTGGGATCTCCACTCACTTTAGATATTTCGTGGATATCACATTTTTGGTTGAAGGGCACTTCCATTAATATATTTGTTTTTGCATTAAATTGAATTAGGGTTTCAATTATGCTTAAATCTTGATTATTTTAATATCAAGATTCTCTCTCTTCCAAAGAGATTCAAATGAGACGCCCCTCTGATTTTATTGTCTCTAATTGATACCAAGAAACATTAGGGACTCTCTAGAAGTGGTATTTTGCAAATTGAATCCTAGGTTTTGGGTAAATTGCACATTACACCAAAACTAGGTTTTAATGCTCAAACATTGCTTAATAAGCTCTTTCTTGGTGCTCAGGCTATCACAAGCCATACCTCTACATCATTCTAATTCTTATGATGATTTGACACTAAAGGAACATTTTACCATGTAACATTTGCAAGTTAACCCCTCAACTTGGGTAATTTACACTTTAGTCCCAAAATAAGTAAAACATTGTTTCAACATTATTCAAAAAGGACTAAAATTGAAACATAAGTTCCTCTTGATCCTTAATTACTTTTCAAGGGATAAGAGAAAGCATATAATTAACTTTATTAAACAAAACATCTAGGGTTAAAGCATAACCCAAGTCAGGGATGTTACAAATTTATCCACCCCTAACAAGGATTTCGTCCCCGAAATCATCAAGAGAAAAGAGAAGAGTATTTCCTCCTCATATCTTCCTCTAGCTCCCACATAGCTTCTTCAATTCCACAATGATGCCAGAGAACTTTCACAAGACATATGTCTTTCTTTTTCAAATTTTTAGTTCTTTTATCAAGGATCATCACAGGTCCCCCAACATATGATATATCATCATTTAATTCTACCTCCACAGGTTGCAAAACTAACTCTGTGTCAGGATGACACTTTCTCAGCATGGAGATATGAAACATTGGATGCAACTTATGCAGCTCAGGTGGCAACTCCAACTTATAGGCTACCTTTCCAATCCGTTCAATGATTGGATAAGGCCCCAAAATCATCACGGTCAAGGTAGACGTCACGGTCGAGGTAGACATTGTGGTCGAGGTAGGTGCCTTTGTCCATACACATGCATATGATCCTTGTCTTCGGCAGGGTCGTGTCGAGCATCTTGATCGCATCAGGTGTCGCGGTCGTGATGGATGGAAGCCTAGATTTTGTAAAAACCATGTGTTGGGGAAAAATCTTATAAAATAGATGTCTTTTCAGGTTTGGTGCATGTAAGTCCCAAAATTGGCTAGTTGAGCAACTTTTATCTCTGAAAAGATATAAATTACTAAAATATAAGGATCTATGATTATTTTGGGCATATTAAGGCTATAATGACACAAAACCATAAATAAATACTAAGCATAAATGTCTGAATTTGGGTGTTATCACCTCAGTCTTCCTTCCCACCTGTTCATATTCCTTCGATCTACTCTCTAACCACCTATGCCTTCTCCTCTCACAACCTTCATCACACGATGGAGAAGGAGCAAGGTCGGAGAGGTGGAACTCTTTGTTTTTAGGTCTATCTGCCCTGAACAAGGGATCGACCAATAGGTCATGGAATGGCAATGAAAACTACCCACTCATGGTGCCTTCTTAGACCACGGCCACAATATGGGAGCATTCAAAAGTTGGTGTTGTTGAGTGCCTCATGACCCCGGTTGGTCCGGAGGTAAGGGATGACAGTTGGGCTATCAGATCTCATCCAAGGGCTTGAAACAGTCCCTTCACTAAGTCAATATGTGGCACTTCCTTCTCAAAGGCCATAGCCACTGGATCTAACATCTAAGGCTATAAAAGGTCCATGCAGCCCAACCAAGGATCCATGGGTGTGACAAAGCCTCATCTTAGGCTCAAACTATTAAACTTAGGACTATTAATCACCATAATGCACCTTATTTCACAAAATTCAAACCCAAATATCTCTCTATAGGAATATCCAAATGTCTACAAATTTTGAACATAGTTTTATCACAAATTAAGTTACATTCTACTCGAATTTAGTGCCAAAACTCAACTCTTTGGCAATTCAATTCAATACTTCACAAAGGTATAAATTAAGGATCTTTATCATGATATTGATATCATTTTTCATCCAAACTTTGACAAAACATCTGGAACTCTAAAAATAACTCAATATGCATGAATTCACTTATGTCATTAAACATTAAAGATTCCAAAATATCAATCCATCCCAATGAGTGTTTGGAATTGCCACCATGTTTTATACGAAGAATGAGGAAAAATAATGTAAATTTTTTATCCTTGATGTAAATTTGAGTTATCATCCAAGTCAGAGTGATAAAATAGAACATGAAATAAAGAACAAATCTAACTATTAGATTTAGTGATGTTTTTACGAATGGGGAAGGATTATCACCCCATCCCGCTCATTAAAATGGTATGAAACCTCTTTTTTGTTTCAAAGAAAAGAGATATTTAGAACATGAAAATGGAAATAAAAGAAAAGTACGAAAAATGACTTTTATTAGTGAGCAGGCATTTAGAGTTGGACATGTTTGTATCCTACATGTCATTACCCTGAACATCATCTTATTAAGATGGTTTGGGGTCATATCACCTCAAGACCTCCCACGACGAAGATCCCTCACATGTAATTATGACCAATGTGTAAGGTTAAAGTGTGATTAGCAGATACATGCTAGTGGTAATGATCAAATTTCTCAAAACAAGTGAATAACAACAACAGCATAGCAGAGCAACTATAGAAGTTGCACAAATCAGATGCAATAGTTGTAGATCAGTTACAAAAGTTAAAGTAGATGTTCAATTATAAATTATATGCAACAATTATAGAAGTTGAACAAATCAGATGCAATAGTTGTAGATCAGATGCATTATTTAAAGTACATGTAGCAATTACAAAATAGATGCAACAATCAAAGTAGATTAGGTGCAACAACTAAAGAAAATTAGGTGCTTTAGTTAAAATAGTTTACCATTCTACATATGCTAACAGGACAGGAGGTTTATGAGGAAGGATCCTCTAATCATGATCCATGTCAAAAAATAAAAGAAGAAGGTAGATTTATCCTTTGGCTTTAGGAGGTTTGAAAGGGGTCCATAATACGGTGGATGTAGGGGCTATATTTATAGGTAGGTATTAGGGTTTAGGGTACTGGACAGATGCTTATAAAAGAGGTGTAGATCACCATGATGCGCCAAATTTTTGGGGCAAGTATATCAATGCAGTCTGCTATGTGGCACATGGAGGATGGCTCAGATCCTCCTGGTGTCCCCATTGGTTGAAACAATTTCCTTATCTTCTAGTAATTTTAGGAATGTTATGAAGAAAATTAAAGAAATTCATAGAGAAAGATAATTTGGGATTATCTATCAGAATTTTTTGGAAGAACAATTGAATATCCTTGGAGAAAAAGAAATATTTTTATTTCAGATAACTCAACTGGGTTATCTATAAAAAGAGTTTATATAAAAGCAAAAATGAAGAACAATGTGCACGTTTGGTCAGAAAAGTAGGTTTTTTTACAAAAATCCATGAACTGGGTGGAAATGGGTGAGATTGGGTGAATTAAATATGAGAAAAAATATAGAAAAATGTAGAATAATGATAAATGAGGAAATTGGGTTGAAATTGGAATGGATTATATCATTAGCCAAAGAATTTGTAGTAATCATGAATTTCTATAGAGTGAGCAAAAATGGGGTGTCAACACCAGGTTTTGGACTTCCTCTTAATACAAATAAAATACAAATCTTTTGACCTTCTGATGAAGATGAGCTCATGGTTATGTCTTATTTCCTCTTAACATTTCTTGACCCATGCGGGGTGTAAAGCTTCTTGGTGGTCCTATTTCAATTGATCCTGGTTTTGTTTGGATTTATTAAGGAAGTGTATGGCTAAATATATGCCTATAATGGACCTCCTTGCCTCATTTAATGACCCATAGAGTGAACTTCTCATCCATAGGTCATGTGTTGGTATGCCACATTTGTTGTTTTCTCTTTGAACAAAACCACTTGGTTTTATTTCTTCAGTCTTAGAAGACTTTGATTTTAGACTCTGTCGTTGCCTTTCACGTATTGTTGTTGGTGAAGGTCAAGTTTGTGATGATTAAAAATGGCATCTTGCCATTGTACCAATGCATCTTGGAGTGTTGGGTATTGCAACTACCCATGATGTGGGAAGTTATGCCTATGTTGCGTCTCAGGTTCACACCATAAATCTTCAAGACCATATTCTTGGTGACGTTGGTCATATTTATGTTGGTGGCACTTTTTACATTGATTTATCTTCCATCCGTGAGCTTATAATCCTTTTTCTGGTCCAAGTTCTCATGTACTACTTATGCCACTCCCATGACACGATATCTTTACACCTCACCTACTAGAACATGGTTTTCTAGCATTTCATGGTATTAGAATCATCTCAATGAGAAGGGGTTGTTCTGGCTTCCCTATAGATTGACCATGTACACGAATTTCTTCGTGCTATTCCTATTTTTGGTCTTGGGCTATCTATGACATGGTTGAGTACTGAGCTATTTTATGTTATCGGGATGATGATTCCTATATTCTGGCAATCAGTGTTCTCCCTTTGTCATTATGTCGATCTTGATTCTTTTGGTGACCACACAGTGCATTGTCGCATATGCCTAGGATTCAAGTTTCATCATGATGTTGTTTAAGATGCCTTCTTTGACATTATTTCTTGATGATGGGATAAAAGCCTTGAAATAATCTCTTATCTCCTTTCTAGGGACATGTCATGATGGTCTCCATGCCCAAACACATACTGACATATTGTTATTTGATTGGACCAATGGAAAGCATGCTTGTGTTGATCTTACTTGTGATCTCTTCATTGACTACAAATAGTTTGAACAACTTCAAGGTAGGTCAGACAACTTCTTATATGACCAGAATTAAATCTCGTAAGCATGGGGCTACATGTGAAGTAAATCATCATCATTTCCTTCTCTTCGCCTTTGATATTTTTGTTGTGCTTACTGATGACTTGATTTTCCTTTTACAATTATTACCACATATCATAGATAAATATTGATGATGCCATCATCTACTTCTTCAGATTTTGTCTTTGATCATTGGGTATTGCCATACAAAAAGGATTGGCATCCCAATTTGTAGCTCGGACCTCTGCGAAAGTGTTTATTAAGGGATTTAACAAGTCATCGGGAATCTAGAGTTCATTATGTGATAATTGCATCCTTGTTTTATACAATAGGGTGATCAACTCTTGGTACTCTAAGTGGTGCTTTTTTATCACATTTTGTCACTTTTTATGGTGTATGCTATTCGGTAGACATTTCATATTTGTAGTCTATCGAATATGAGTCAAATGGATATGTCCACTCTCATTTTTATTTACTTTTGTATTTCTTTTCCAACTTCCCAAGCTCTATGTGTGTCTTAGAGAGAGGGGGTAAAATGTTTATTAAAAAAACCCACACCACATATATTATGTTCCTTCCTCTCCAGATGAAACATGATAGGAAAATACGTGCGTCTAGCCATCTACTGAAGTGAAAGTTGAGCATCCACACCAATTTATGAAGGACATTGCAAGTACATTCAAGGAAATACTATGAAAATGACCATGGTGTGTATAATGTTTAAATAACTTTTTTAAATTATTTTAAATAAGCCATGTCGGAAATGAAATGTGTTCACTGCAAGTATTACATATTAAGAATAATTTCATACTAAAATCAACAATTACAAATAATGATATATTCATGCATTATGATATTATTATTAAACTACAACACAAATTTATGATAATTATGCATTTTTGTATAAATTATAGATTAAGAAGAGTATCTCAAACATTCCAACTAAGTATTACTTTTCTATAAACATGAATATAATTAAGAGTATAGAAAATTGTTAGTTTCTTATAAGTTATTCTTCAACCAAAACAATATTAACTTCTACATTATGAAGTCACATTCCTGTGAGAATTTCTATCCATACATATTTCACTTGTATCCTAATAGATATTGTGCCGTCTTTGGATGGAAAACTTTCATTTATATTTATTAGCTTCATCTATTATATCTATATTATTGACCATACATTAAAGTAAATATTTAAAATGATATATAAATTGGAACTATGGACTCTACATGTGTACGAAACAAGTGTGGTCTACATATTGAGGGTTATTAGATCATTTCATGTATCCATACAAGAAAACACTTTGGAAACAATCAATGTTATTCTAGTAAAATGTATTTTGAAAATGATAAACAATATATATCACATGCAAAATGAATTTGTGTGTACAATTGAATTCTAACATAAACATTGTCAAACGACGAACTATATTTTTTCAATAGGTTATTTCCATGTAGAGAAAACTTAAATATATCTATATAAACTAGATGATAATGTAAAAGCATCTCTTATTGTTGGCCACTTTAAATTTACATCAAATTTGTATATTTTTTCTAAAATAAAAATAATTTAGAATATGATGAAATTTTTTATGAATACATAACTATGGACTCTGTATGTGTATAAAACAAGTGTGGTCTACATCTTGATAGTTATTAGATCATTTTGTATATCCATAGAAGAAAACACTTTGGAAACAATCAATGTTATTCTAGTAAAATGTATTTTGAAAATGATAAACAATATATACATCACATGCAAAACAAATATGTGTGTACACTTGAATTCTAACATAAACATTGTCAGATGGCGAACTATATTTTTTCACTACGTTATTTCCATGTAGAGCAATGTTAAATATATGCATATAAACTAGATGATAATGTAAAAACATCTCTTATTGTTGGCCACTTTAAATTTACATCAGATTTGTATCTTTTTTCTAAAATTAAAACAATTTAGAATATGATGACATTAATGATATATACACAATTTTATTCCATTGTAATTTAAGTTTGTATGAATTTTCTAAAGTAAATTCAACATATGTAATTTTATGTACATATATTTTTGATAGAATGCAACATATTTCTTAATAGGTGCACACCACTTCAATTAAATAAAAAGATTCTAGTTATTGGGTGTATACTTTGATGATGATTCTCAAGAGGGTTTAACTTTTTTACATAGTAACGTCCTGGCCCCTGCATCCGTGGACATAGTGTTTTAGAGGATTGATTTTGCTATTCAGAAAGGATTGATAGGGCAGCTTGTTTCCCGTCTGTTTTCTATCTCAATGTAATTCTTTTACTATAATATAAATCTATTATATGTGCTTATATCTAAACTTGTAATTAACTCTCATATTACTCTTTGAGTAGGATTTTACTTTTGAAATATTTAACATTGACCCTTACTCTGATTTTTATATTCTGCCACCGAAGATAAAACAAGCTTCTCCTGTCATGACATTATAGCCACGATCAATTAAATCATATGAACTGGGCTCTCGTTGTTAGAGTGAGATAAGACGGCTCTCGGATGCATAACGAAGCCTTTTCCCCATAAGCCTAGCCCATGCTGGAAACAACTTGTCGACATCTTAGTTTTTGTGATCTTCTACCCACGGTTCTAACTATAGGAACATATTACAGCTCACTCCATATCTGCTCTCTCCTCCGGAATAACTTGGATATTCTACTTCCAATATTCTCCCTTCTTCTTGTCTCTTATCTTGAATCGCAAAATTTGCTTCCACATCGAGATCACCTGGCTGGCGGTCTATAAATTTGGCGAAATCCAAATTACCAAAGAATCGGTCAGTTTACAGGTCTGCCAAATTCGATAACAAATTGCGGAGATTCGAGGGTCCGATTGGTGTATAGAATCCAAAATGCATAATTATTTGGAACTGATCTTTTTGGATTCTCGATTAAGCATCATAACTCCAATTACTATCTGAATCAAACGGAGACCCCTAGCTGGTGACTCCAGTAACAGATGGTAATTTCGAGTTTCCTGAACTGCGGCCAATTACATCTGCACTAAACGGCATAATTACTCAGTAATAAGAATAATCAACGTGGCCAATATCCTAGATGTCAATTTATGAAATAATCTAGATTAGACATCCCCTCCGAAACGGCCAGCCAGCTAATCCACTGTTGACCTCGCGACTCGCCCGCTGGCCACACGAATGGCTCCACAAACACCGTTGATTAATTAGTGGGAAATGGATCATCCATCCGGACAGCTGCTGTAGGTTCCACCATTATCAAATCACATCAAATGAAATACAAGACCGACTACAAATCATCCCGACTGGCATCACGCGTCGGCATCTGCGTTGTTCCCAATCCCATAGCTTTCATCAATGTTGGATTCTGTGTTGTGAGGTACTTTTCTCGACGGATAAAATCAATATCAGACGCTGCTGATCACCTGATCGTCACAGGGGTAATTTGTCATGTCGAAGCATCCGTTGCATTCTGAAAGGCATGCCATTAGATGACGTATTTGAACCTAGGAAATCCAAAACATGGTTTTCGAAACAAATCCTCTTTTCTAATCTCTTATATTTGGCAATTGATTGGGATTATGAAGTCCGGACTGAGATTAGTCCAGTCATCCGGATCATTGGGATTGGGGTTCCCCACTTGGCTCTGTTTGGCCAATTCGGCTACCCTCGTAACTTGTGTTTTTCAGTCTGTTATATAAAACAAAATATACAAAAGACAGAGCGAAATTTGGACTGGGATTCCTAATAGGACTGAGATAGTCCAACTTTTGAGATTACGGAATCTCGAAACGGGGTCGTTTCACGATTTCCAACCAAACGCGCAAGTGCAGAACCGGACCGGATCGAGACTGGATCTGCTGATGTGGCACGTTCGTGACCTAATAAGACAAGCCTAAATCTCATCCGGGTCAGTTTCCAAACAGGGGCTTATCTGTCATTGCTTCACCATTTCCTTTTAAAAGCTCAGTCTTCGTCGCACTTCTCTCATGTCAGTAGATTTTGGAGCATTAGATCTAGTTTGGGGGGGGGGATTTGAAAATGTGGCATTTATATACAGCAGTAACAGTAGTATAATTATTAGGTGACGATAATAAATGCAACCATATTTGACAGTTAAAAATTGTATTTATAAAGCGCGTCAAAATAGACAGCTTTCTGGTCAACGTCTTTCATTTTGGATAAAGCTCTGAGCTGGAACATTGCAACCTGCAAAACGAATTTTCTAATGAAGGAGCTGAATTACCACTATGCACAAAATTGAAGTTTAAGTATGTGTAATCATAAACGTCGAACGCGAACGACCTCTTAATTCCTAACCTCCACTCACACTAGTAGAAGACCTTCCATACACCTAAAAAAAACACAAAGACAAACTTGACTTGTTAAGGTGTCAAATTTATTTGCAGCCATACTCCTACCCTGATCCATACACCAGCTCTACATATATAACTGCACTATGTACTCAGTTTTTTTATATTAGTTAAATTATAAAATAGTATGTGTATTCTAATCAAAACTATCAAAAAATGAATGTAGGAGATATTGTACATAAACTTTTTATGCTTCATTTACTATTTTACATATTAGTATTTGTTTCTAATAAGACATCAACACGAAAATATCGAAGGGGTAGGATGTATTTTTTATATTTTTAAAATAACAATTGATCCTTATATATTTAATAAATCTATATAAAAGGTCGCAGAACTGGGGAGTATAATATTTGTATTTAAAATTCACATTATAAAATGGCCCTGATGTTGAAAAGTCGTGGGAAGGATCATATGAAAATTTTAATGTGAATGTTTTTAGTTACTAATTGGGTCTTGTGTAATCTAATAAAGTTGTATATACCACATCCTGACTCCTGGTAGTCTTTGACTCTTGTTAGTCGTTACACTACAGTCGTCTTTTTTGCCGTTTCTACGGTTGGGAGTGTGCAATGACTCGAGGAGTTAGATAACGTAGTTTCTCCAACGTGACGACGCGAAGAATTCATAGAGTGACATTACATCAAAGGGAAGTAATTATTATTCTTAACGTGTTGCTTCTTACTTTGGCGATCTTCTTTTTTACAATCCTGTTTGGTACGATATCAATCAAAACAAGTTTCATCGGATATCTTTTTCTTGCAAGTTACTTTTTTTATAAGGTAATTATATATTGACTGTAATCTTATCCCTTAACTTTTTAGCTAAATAAAGTGATACAAAACTGTATTTACTGTGTTCAAAGTAGTATAATATCTCAAACATTGCAATGCACAAGATATGTATAATTATATGAGAATGTTTCTTGATAGTTTCCTATATGACATTTTCTTCTTTTTTTGGAGTTATATTGTTCATTCTGTATTAATATACATTGTATAAGAAAGAGTGTCATAAGCATTGTATGCAATTTTATTTTATATTTTCTAATTACAAATTTGTCTATATTCTACTATGGTATTCGTACAAGAGCACAAAATGACCTTGATGTAAACTTGACTTTAATTGGTTAAACATTCAGAATTGTTCATTATTTTTCTTGTAAAGCTATATGAAAAGTGAAGGACGAGTGGAATGAAATTCTTACATTTAGTTTCCAAATACATATTGATCATCATATTAGTATATATAAGAAGTCATGGGAATAGTTACTTGCAAATTTACCTATTATTCCAGAGTTACTATGGGCATTATCATAAAGATAAGGTTATATGTATCATCTTAGTGGGAGCTGCCTCCTACCAGTCTCTAAACTTTTATTGTATTTTTATTGCTGTTAGGTTTGAGTGTATGTCACACCAAAATAAGGAGATGGAGGATTTGATCACTCTGACATGACACCAGAAAATATCATTATAGTGATGTTATCAACATTAGGAAGTGTAGCCACCATTCTCTTTATCTCTTACTTCTCTTTGTAGTGATCTCCTCACTTAACATTTTGTACCAAGAATGATGTTAATCATAACAAGTATTAGCGACATATGCATCTTTCTTGCATGCTACCTTAGTGAGAACATAAATGCCTATTGATTTTAACTTTACGTCATTCTTTTTTTGGCTAAATAAGGTCATTCTATCTTGCATGTACAATCTTTAAAATAATTGAATATTCATAAATTCACGCAATGCACGACATATGCATAATAAAGAAGGTGGTATATGAAACTTTTTTTCTATTTTTAGTTACAAATTAGTCTTTTATTCTAGTAAGATACTCGTGCAAGAGCATAGAAGGATCTGGACGTAATTTTTTCTTTAGTTTTTTAAATTTTGAACTGGTCCCTAGGTAACCTAATAAAGCTATATGGAGCGTGAATGATGAATTGAATGTAATTTTTGTATTTACTTCTAAAATTATAAATTAACCCTTTTTTATGAAAATGGTTGCTTACAAATTTAGCTTTAGTGCTAGAATTATTATGAACATTAATATTTTTATAAGGTTGTACGTAATATATTATCGGGAGTCAGACTCCTACCACTCCACACTTGCATCATTTTTTTACAATTGGTATGGTCAAGTGTTTGATGCACCAAACTGAGGAGGTGGAAGATTTGGTTTCCCTGACAAGGCACTAAAAAGATCTACATAGTGACGTTATTGACGCTATGAAGCGTCTCTTTTTTTTATCCCTTACTTCTCTTTGTATTTATAATCTGAATTCACATTATACCTGGCACGACGTTAGTTACAATAAGTTTCAACATATGTATTTTTAAACACTAGTACATAATCGGCCTTTAGTGTCGGTTGTTTAAGGCATTTAGTGTCGGTTTCTAAGTGGCACCTATGTGGGCGTCGCTAAAAGCCCAACTGTTACGCGTCGGTTCTCAAATTGACGCCACAACCCTTTGCGCGCCACCGAAAACGCGCCGAAAATGCGCCAGCAGGGGGTATAGGCGTCGGTTATTAGCTCTGAAACTGACGCCATATACCTTCACGCTACAGAAAGGGCGCCATCTAGGGTACTATCGGTGTCGGTATATTAGTGATAACCGACGCCATCTCACCCGCTGCCACGGCCGTGCTGACCAGCACGGCCGTGGTGTCTGGCCTCTAGGGAAATCGACGTCGGTTACTAGTAGTGCAACCGACACTGTTACCCTATGTCGTCGGTTTTATACAAATATCCGACGCCTATTTTATGTCTAGTCCGCTGCCACGGCCGTGCTGGCCAGCACGGCCGTGGTGTCTGGCCTCATTAGGAAAATTGACGTTGGTTACTATTATGGAAACCGACATTGTAACCATATGTCGTCGGTTTTGTTCAAATAACTGACGCCTATGTTTTTTTTTCTGTCAGTCTGCAGACCTGTTGTGGCTAGTCACAGGATGAGAAACCTACAGTTTAGTTATGAACTGCATGTTTTACGACATCCATTGATATCATCCAATAACAGGCCATAAACCTACAAAATTAACATGATGGACAATATTATATATATGTGATTCACACTCATGTATAAGAACATTTAATTCATATTTTTTTTTCATCACATGCATGTAGAAACCAGTAGCAACCTACAGTTCCATTTATTTCATCTCTTTTCACATTCAGACACATGTAGAAACATTCATGTATTGATGATTTTCACACACAATTCATAAAAATTAATTCACATTCACACAAAATTAATTATGAGAACAAAGTTATTCTTAATTCATCATTGTCATCATTGTCATCATTGTCAACAAAATCATATTGAAAGAGCCATGGAACAGCAAAAGAAGCCACAATGAAGGGAAGCATGATACAGATACAATACATAAAGTGCAACACGCACAAGTGTTTCAGATTCATATAACAACATGACAAACTAACACATATATAGTGCATAACAAAAACAGCGCCGAATTTACATACAACACTATAGCTTGGTAGATATATAGTGGGACTAAGGTGATGATCCCACCTGCTAAAACAGGTTACCGACAACTACATGTTATGACTGGGAGGTCGTGATTCAGCAACCGTATGCATTAGCAGGAGGACAAACAGATTTCACCACGAGTTAACATTAAAGAAGGTCTACTAACCTACACCGAGCTAAACAAGTTTATCAGTATACTCGGTGTAGGTTAGTAGACCTTCTTCAATGTTAACTCGTGGTGAAATCTATTTGTCCTCCTGCTAATGCATACGGTTGCTGAATCACGACCTCCCAGTGGTAACATGTAGTTGTTGGTAACCTGTTTTAGTAGGTGGGATCGTCACCTTAGTCCCACTATATATCTATATAACCTTAGTGTGGGATGCTTGCTTTCTCTCCAACTGTTGCGCTTTGGATTTACAAAGCAATGTCGATGGCCTGCATAGCTATGTCATGGCTGTCCTGCATAGCCTGTAGTCTTTGGCGAACGCCTGCAAATTAAATAGAATTGCTATTAACTAGTATCCTAAAAATTTGATAAAAAACACACTTACATAATATAATTATAAATGAACATATAGATAGAAACCTTAGGGATATATTCTTAAAACTTACATTGTCAGGCGGTGCAAGCACGTCCTCACCCTCACGGTGATCATCAGCACGGTCATCATGGGAACATAATAAAAATATAAACATCCATGCCTCTAATATTGTGATCTTTTATCAATTAACAATCCTTCATTATGATCCCCATGAACATACAAGTCATTGTGATCCCCAACTTCAATGTTTGGTGGTGTTGGCAACCCAACTGAGAATGGATTGGAGTCATCATACTTATCATAGTACTCTTCTTCATCTATAGGATCTTCAATGAACTGTCTTTTACCATGAAGAACAACCGACTATTTATCATTTGCAGGATCATCAGTATAAAATACTTGTTTTTCCTGTGATGCCAATATGAATGGTTCACCCTTCTCGCCAATCTTTTCAAAATTCACTAATGTGAAACCCAATTCATCCACTATAACTCCTTTGTTGTTGTCAACCCAATTACATTTAAAGAGAAGAATTCTGAAATCTACATAGTCAAACTCCCATATGTCTTCAATGACACCGTAATATGACATTTTAGCTTCACGTGGACTTTTATCCTTTACACTTGCAAAAAACAATGAAGACGCTTGAAGGGTGACCCCGCTGTTTTGGATGACACTCTTATCATCTTGACGCTTTGTGTAATATGAGAAACCATTTATGTCAAACCCTTCATAAGACATAACATTCAATTTTGGTTTAAAGGCAAGGCATTTGATGGTTTCAGTAACATTATCTGGTGTTTGAGATAGTTGATGTAAGACTTTATCTTCAAACCACTTAATAAATGTCTTGTTATGCTCTCTAGCAAGCCACATTGAATTGGATCGAGGATATTGTCTCTTGATGAAATTGGTATGTTCCTCGATATAAACACTCACTTTGTTGATGTTGTGTAAAATATACAAGTGACCTTGCTCCAACTGCTCACGGATGATTACTTTCACCCGTGATCCCAAAACTCCTTTGCCAAAATGCTCCTCAACATTCTTGTTATTCACGGGAGCATCATTACCACTCAGAAATTCATTGCAAAAATCCATAACCTCTCTCACCACATAATCATCAATAATACTCCCTTCAGGCCGATAATGGTTTTGAACATCACCTTTAAAAATGCTCATGTATCGTTCAAAGGGATACATCCAATGCAAGAAAACTAGTCCCAACATTTTCACTTCCCTAGTCAAGTGGACAACAAGATGTACCATGATATCAAAGAACGACAGAGGAAAATACATCTCAAGCTGACATAGGGTAACAACAACTTCTCTTTGCAAATTATCGAGAGTATCAGGGTCAATAACTTTGTTGCACAGACTGTCGAGAAAGAAACAAAGTCTGGTGATTTCAAACCTTACATGCTTCGACTATATAGATCTAATTTCCACAGGCAATATTTGTTGCATTAGAATGTGACAATCATGATATTTAAGACCTATCAACTTCAGATCTTTCATTGATACCAATGTACGGATGTTGGATGAGTAACCCTGTGGCACCTTAACATTTACCAAGCATTCACAAAATGCTTTCTTCTCCTTTCTAGACAACTTGTAACAAGCGGGAGGTAAGTATGTTCTCCGATCGCTACTAACTACTTCTGTTAATTCTATCCTTATTCCCATTTCATGTAGGTCCATTATGGATTTTATCCCATCTTTAGTCGTACCTAGTATATTCAACAGAGTACCGATGACGCTATCACATACATTTTTCTCAATGTGCATGACATCGATACAATGCCTGACTGTCAAAGAACTCCAATAAGGAAGATCCCAAAATATCGACTTCTTCTTGAATAAAGACTTGTCACTCATTGTCACCATCGTACATTGTGATCTCTTACCAAATTCATTGGCAATGTCTTTCACTCTTTCATAAACATCCTCCCCTGATATAGGTTTAGGTGCACTATGTTCCTCATTCCGTCCATTGAATGCTTTGCGCAACCTACGATACAGATGAAATTTTGGAAGAAACCTTCGATGACCAAGATATACAGTCTTGCCGCCGTGTTTTAGTCGTATTGAATAAGTGTTCTCTTCACATATAGGACACTCTTTAGATCCTTTGACACTATATCCAGACAAATTCCCATATGCTGGAAAGTCATTCACAGTGCAAAACAACATAGCGTGCAAACAAAATGTCTCTCTTCATGAAGCATCATAGGTCATCACACCTTCACCCCAGAGTTTCTTTAAGTCATCAATCAGAGGTTTAAGATAAACATTGATATCATTTCCAGGTTGGTTAGGGCCCGATATCAACAACGACAACATAACGTACTTATTTTTCATACACAACCAGGGAGGAAGATTGTATATAATAAGCATGACTGGCCCATCGATTGTTAGCTTTCAGTTTATACAATCTCAACACAACGCTAAGCTTCGTAAACTTACAACCCGTGTATAATGGTATCTCAGCATCATGCACAATGTTTCTAAACATGGGAGGTGGATCGGTGTGCTCTACCCCACAACTATCCAGCATCGCATCAACGATGTCTACTGGAACTGGTTTATTCACATCTACGTCATCAGAGGCAATTTCTTCTTCCACACAAGCACTGCTATCGACATCCACTGGTTTTAGGTTTGAAATCTCTCCATGCCAGTGCCATTATGTATAGCCTTGTACAATCCCGTTGCACATGACATGACTTCTGATTTCGTCACTAGTACTGACTTTCAAGTTGTTACCGCAATGCCTACATGGATAGTAGAACCTATCTCCAGGTTGTTTCCTATGTTCCTCGGCAAATCTAACAAACTGATCAAGACCAGAAATAAACTCTAGGGTGCAGCGATTGCGAATGGACATCCATGATCTATCCATTCTATGATCAAAGAGAAAATAAGTATATATTACAACAAGATTAGGGTCTAGGTTAAATAGATTAGAGTTTATGGTTAAAACTTTAGGGTTTATACATGTGATGTCATTCTGAAATGTGTACCACCTATCCCATTCTTGAACACCTAATCTCACTAGTAAGTGTATAATGTGTATTGGGTTTTCAAGAAAATTTCGGCAGCATTTCCCCACTGTTCTCCAAGTACATATGTACTTAGAGAACAAATGGGGAAATGCTGCCGAAATTTTCTTGAAAACCCAATACACATTATACACTTACATCCTAAGTGAGATTAGGTTTTCAAGAACAATCCCAAACCGGGGACTATCCAAGATTTACTCCTAATGAGTAAATCTTGGACGGGTTTCTAGGCCAACAAATACAACACCAGTTCCTTGTTCACAACCCCATTCAACACACAATTTCTTATAAAAATATTTGTGGACATCCATAACAACATATCAATGCTTCCTAAATTAATCAACATTAATAGCTTATGAATGTTTAGATGCATTTATACTATCAATTCCTAGGGTTTACTGAATTAGGTCAAGCATGAGGATTAGAAGCACAAATATATGCAAGCATAAGATTTATTCATATCCTAGGTTGATTTACAATAGAAACATCTAAATACGTAAACTCAAAACATTAGATAAATAAATCAAGAGATGATTAAATAATTTTAAAAAGTAGATGAATAAATATAAAGCCCTAAATTTAAATAATGTGATGAATAAAAAATCATTAGATGAACGAGTAGATAAGTAAATACAAATCAATATTTAAGTAAATACAAATCAGAGCGTCTTGCTCTGGACCTGGGAGAGAGGGCGAGACATAGGGTTTTTGGGGATGTTTACCTCTGTTTGAGCCCAATCGGGCGTCTTGCTCTAGAGCAGGGAGAGAGGGCGAGACAGATGGGTGCATGTAGAAGCTGAGCGGGCAGGTGAGCGTGGAAGAGCGATGAGCAGGCAGAAGGCCGGCGAGCTCCTGAACCGTAATAGAAGTGATCATTGAAAAAATACTAGACAATCATATTTTGTTTCATATACAATGTTCAATTTAAATAAACACTCCCTTAGAGATGGTTCCATTACCTTTGATTGGCCGGAGCAGCGGCGGAAGCAGTGGCAGCGGTGGAAGGCAGAAAGAAGGCAGAAGGAAGGCGGCGGCAGAGGAGCAGAGACCAGCAAGCGGCGAGCAGCAGGTGGCCGGCGGCGAGCAAGGAGAACGACCCGCAAGCGGCGGCAAGCAGTAGGTGGCCGGCGGCGAGCAAGGAGAATGTCCAGCAAGCAGCGAGCAGCAGGTGGCCGGCGGCGAGCAAGGAGAACAGCGGCGGCGAGCAAGGAGAACGGCGGAGGTGCGGAGGGAGTCTGCTGGCTCACCGCCGGAATCGCCAGACCCTAAGCTGATTGCAACACAGAGAGAAAGGAGAAGAGTCGGGCTCGCTCGTGCGATATTAAGTTAACATTCGGTGTCGGTTACTCAACAAAACCGACACATAACACGAACAGTGTCGGTAACAACACAAACTGACATCTGTTCCCCATGATAATCGTCGGTTTTAACTAGAAAAAAACCGACGTCTATCGACATATGCCGATTAAAAAATTGGTTCTCGATTAATGACCATAGTCGTCAGTTTTTTTTAACATTCGGCGCTCAAAGGGTGTGAAAAATTTCCCGCGAAGAGCGCGGGAAAACCCATAAGTGTCGGTCATTGTTGTAAAACCGACGATCAAAATGTGCCCAATTTCTGTTTCGCGAATAACCTTTCCTCTTCGGTTTATTAGTTAATGACCGACGCCATATGTTAAATTTTTGGAGGTAATTATTTTCACTGGAAATTTTGGATTTGGCGGTTAATTTGCGGCGTCAGTTTTTTATTAAGTAACCAACACTGAATAAAAGCGATACCCGTGTCTGGTCGCCCTTCACATATTGATGTCGATTTATTTTATAAATCGATGATGTATTGTTTAGGTGTTGGTTTATTATTACAATTGACACCTTTAAAAGTGACATTATAAACCATTTCTGTAGTAATGATACATACTACTTTACTCATAACATAAATACCTATTAACTATAATTTTATGTTGTTATTTTTCTTTAGCTGGATAATGTGATGCAATCCTACCTATACGGTCTTTAAAATAATATGATATTTACAAACCCTCACAATGCACGAGACATGTCTAATATTATACAAGAAGGACCAATAGATGGCTCCTTCTACATTTTTTTCTTCTTCTATTTTTATGAAGTACAAAGTAGTCTTTATATTCTAATGTTTAGTATACATGAAAGAGTTTAGGAGGTATTACTTCTAAACTATTATTTTAGTTACAAAGTAACTTTTATTCTTATAAGGTCATCATGGGAGAGCATAGAACTGTTTCTATGCATTTTTTCTTTAAATTTTAAATTACAAATTAACCCTTTTATATTCTTATAAAGTTATATGAAAGGTTTTAAGAGGAATTGAATGTAATTTTTGCTTTTGATTTTTTAAAACAATAGAGTAACTCTTGTGTTATCATATATAAAAGTTTGTAAAAAGGGTCACATATACTTTTTACCTTTACCTTTGGTATTTTAATTACTAATTGAACCTTGTGTATTTTAACAAAGGTGTATGTATCACTGCAGTGAGAACTATTTCCTACTAGTCTTTTTGATCATGTCATCTTTTTGTAATTACTAGGACTGAGAGTGTGACGAAACAAGGTTGAAAAGGTAAATGACATGATCTCTCATATGTGACACTAAGAAGGATACATGAGGCGACGTTGCCAACATTGGAAGGAATTATTCTTATTGTTATTTCTTGCTTGTTTTTCTAGTGATATAGCTTCCTCTTAACATTGTATTTGACATAATATTGATCAAAATAAGTTCTAATAGATGGATTTATTTGTAACCTACCTTACCCATGATGTGATGCAACACCGCATTACGTTCTTAATCTTGTTCTCAAACCCATGCAATGTATGGGATATGACTACTTATTTAAGAAAGAATGTGGCAGGGACAAAATGAATTTTTTCCTTTATATTTTAAATTTTTAATCTAGTCTTTGTGTGTTGATAACGCCAAATTTTGTGATGTTTTAGACTATTTTTCTGTTATCAAAACCACCCTTTTTAACTGTTTTCCTCTCTTTTATATGTACTTTCGCAATAATTGGCCAAACAACACTCTTAATCCAATATTTCCTTATTTTGCAGAGTTTTTCCTCATTTTGGTACATTTTCTCATCAATGAAGCTGTACCGGCCCACAAATAAGCTCCACCTGCATCGGCCTTCCAGACGCCCGATACAATCGCTGCCCAATAGGGCAGCGCGACACAACGACGCACGACATGAGGATGTCACGCAAGTAGAAACTGACAGACGGCACATCTTTTACCCAATAGGGAGCCGAGCTCGCCACGACAACCCAAGCTTGTCACGCGACACATGCCACCCACCAGCAGGCGCCGCCCGTCACGTGACTGACAGCTGACACCCTGTGTCGGGCGATACCAGTATCAGCCGTCCTCCGACCCCGCGAATAAGGAGGCCACGTGGCGCCCCGTGCACCATAACTTCTCCCAGCTGTTGCCTATAAATAGAAGCTACAGGAAGATGAAAAGACAGGTCGGAAGGTCGGGACAGGTCAGAAGGTCGGGACAGCTCGGAACCTTGTGCAATCTTCAGAGGAAGCTGTGAGAGCAGAAGTATCGCTCCTGAGTGTTCGTGCCGGGCAACTCTAGGTGAGCTCTTCCCCGTCCCGAGAGGGAGGGGATGGTTCACTTAGGCCCGTCCCGGGCGACACTACAGGCCGATATCGGCCAATGTGAATGAGCGATACGAGTGCCCGACATAGATGCGTCACTACTAGCCCGACACAATATCGAACCCGATACGGCCTGCCCGTCATGGCGTGTCGCCCGAGAGGGAGCCGCCTGACTTGAGCGTATCGGCTAGGGTCCTTGAACGATACGATCGGCCGTCACGGTGTGTCGCCCGAGAGGGTGTGCCGCCTGACACTGTTGTATCGGGCTATGCTCCTGATCGGTATCAGGCTGGAGAGCCGTTGTAGTCTGTCGTCCTTCTATATCAAGAAGGCGATATCTATCTTTATTTCTGTCATGTAATTGTTTTACTACTGCATTGTAATCAACACTTTTATATGTTAACAGAAATAGAAGAGTTTAATTATCTGCTGCTTTGTGCTTGGTACTCTTGTTGGATGATTGCTATGTTTAATATCTGAACTCTAGCTTGCATGTTGGATCACATTTTGATTAGCTACCGAATCGTGTTTTCCCGTCACAACAGCCTTGAGAGAGGTGTTGTGGCTCTAGTATTTGGTCCAATTCTGGAGTACGAGAGTGCTCGGAATCAGATCGGTTGTAGTGACCTTTCCACTCTAACCTAAGTCTAGCAACCTCAAGAGTGGTGTTGATGCTTGGTTAGAGGTACCCGCTCTGAGAGGAGGGGTACAGGATGCTCCTGCTGCCGCTTGTATTACCGAAGTTTTCTCCTTCGTACCTGGTTTTAGCTCTAGTGTTATCTCTCTTTTCCTGTTGCGTGAAAAATCCCTAAAAACTGCTAAATTCTTAAAATCTATGTTTTTTCTCGTAACTCCAGTTGGAGATAGCGTTTTCTTTTGTTTTATATCATTCTTGTTCTGCTGTTCCCTTTTGGGAACTTTATCATATCTCTACCCTTACCGGAGTGTAGCGTGTCGATTTTGAGTTCTCAACACTACGACCTTGTCCCTGTGTTCAACCAGGTATATCTACTTTGACCCCGTAAACAAAGTTGCGGGGGTCTAGAAGGATTCAAGTTATAAATATAAAAGCTCGACTAGCTCAAATCCGCCTCCAATTTTAAGACGCGCGATTTAGGCCGGTCAACTTTCTGGTGTCATTGCCGGGGACAAGGTAGACGGTATTGTTGACGAATCTGAATCCACTAACTACACTCCCGTGCCTCAAGCTTAGAAATGAGCTTGACAACACTCCTTTTTTTCTTTTGTTATTTTATTATCATTACTCTTTGCACACAATAATAATTCTATTTTCTGACTAGATTTCTTGCGCCATTTCAGGAACTCTGAAGTGCGGTGATCTATTCCGCCAAACACCAACCCCAATATGCCTCCTCGCTTCAAACCCCAACATTCTGGAAGCGAACGCCAAGGGAGGAGGCCCGACTCGCCGCCACCCAAAGGCGACGACCGGTACGACGGTAACGCTGAAGATCCAGAATCAAGAGAGCACGAGGAGGGACATCGCCACGATAGACGTCATCGCCACCGGAGGCACAGAAGAAATCATGATAGTCAGGAATGACGCCATGATGCCAGCGACAACAACGACTCAGAGGAAGAAGAGAAAATGCTGAGGGAGTTGGCGTCAACGAAGGCCAACAACTCCCGATGCCCCGTCGTTGTCCCCCATTTCAACGCGGCAAATTTTGAGCTCAAACCGTCTGTTATATCAATGATCCAGAATAAAAGCTTCAGGTGAAGTTCTAAGAACGACAACCCGTACCACCATCTGGATGCCTTCAAAAATGTATGCGATACCATAAAGATGAGGGGAGTCCCCCAAGAGGTGATTTACTGTAAGGGATTTGTTTTCTCCCTGGAGGAGAAAGCTCTGTCATGGTATCTTGGGTTACCTCACCAATCTCTAAATGGATGGGGAGCTTTGGCTGACGCGTTTGTTAACAAGTTCTACCCCACTGAAAGAACAGTTAGAAATAGGCAGAAAATAACCTCTTTTATGCAAAAGCCGAATGAAAGCCTCCATGACACCTGGGAGCGATTCCAGGAATACCAGAGGGATTGCCCCCATCATAATTATAAGAAGGGCTTCCTCGTCACCACCTTTTATAATGGCCTGACTCCCAATGAAAGGGTGTCACTAAATGCGGCAGCAGGCAGTGACTTCCTCAGAAAGAAACCAAACAAGTCCGAAAGGATCATCAAGAATATGGCCGAGTTGATGGCCGACGCTGATTTTGATCGATCTGACAGAGGACAGGTCAAGAAGGTCGGTGAAGGGTCCACTCTTGAGTCCAGGGTGCTGGAGTCCATCACCTCACAGATATAGAGAATCGCCACTGATGTTAAGCAACTACGAGAAGCTGGAGGGAAAGGCAAGAAGCCAGTTGAGAAGGTGATGAAATGTGTTACGTGCGGCGAAGGAGGACATGGGGTAGACAACTGCATCTACACCCGACCAGACGCAGATAGTGATTCTGACTCGGAAGACGAAAGGACTGAAAATGTCTCTTTCGTGAACTACAAAAGGCCAGATCACCCCGGCTTTAACTACGGAAACAAAGATGCAGCTGAAAACTCTCATCAGCTGCATATCTCGTCCAAGCCGACACAAATTTTTGAGAAGAGAGGGGGGCATGGTCAATACGCCAAGAACAACCAATTCCAGTCAACAAAAGGAAACTTCCAAGTGCAGGGAAAGTATCAAGGGTCGAACCGAGAACAGAACAAGGGCACAGGCCAAGCAGACGTGATTGGCCAGTTATTTGATTTTGTTAAGAAGCAAGATATGATCAACAATCAACTGGTGCAAAGTGCGCTATCAAATTCTGGTGTTTTGAACTCATTGCAGGTACAACTGGTGGACATGCAGACGCATCAACGCCAGATTGACCAGCAGCTAGCTCAATTGGCCGAGCTCGTGAAGAACCCGTCAGGGAAGATACCATCGAATACCGAGACTGCCAAGAAGGCAGGTCCGTGACCGCAGAGGCAAAGATGAAGATGCAGGAAGGAGAAGCTGAATGTGTCCAGCTGAAGACGGAAAATGCAGCGCTTCTCGGGAGGCAACCCGAGCTGTCTTTTAAATTCCTAGATTAGGACACTTTTACTTTTCTGAAAGAAAAAACACTACAAACATTATGGACTGTAATAAGGCCCGAGTCAGTGTGTGCGCCACATGCGCTGGCTCTTCTGTTTTATGGGTCACCGCCTTAGTTTTATCGACCGGGATGGGTAATACCATCTGAGGCAGCGATCTTAGTCTTCGTCCAATGATGTTTTACTCATCAGCCGCTTTTAAACCGCTATGTTTTCAAGTTGTATCGAGCAGCAGCTCAACCGGCGCTTTAAACGCACCCATATCAGGTGGTGGAATCTCGGGGATCACAAGGGTCGTGTCGGTTAGCATGCCTGGGCGGCGTGCACTCGTATCGAGCAGTTGGAACGAGTTACCCAAATGGCCGACGCACACTCTGGTTTTACCAAGTTTCACCCCCGGTTGAGATTGCTATATTAAGGGCCGAATTTTTACCGTATCCGGCTACTTGCCTTACTACTTTTACTCTTCCGTATCGTGCTAAGACCTTGTGCGTTTGCTCCCGTGTCGTGCAAGGCATCCCTGCTCCCGTATCACATGGAAGTTGTGAAAACAGCAAGGTATAGCCCGACAGACCTTATCGCTCGGCAGACCATGCCGCCCGACACGATTTTTCCTTTTTAACGAGTAACTTATCGGTCTTGCAGTTCCTGAGCTGAGCAGCCTTGTATCGCCCGACACACCCGTGTCGGGCGACTGACCCGACGTGTGTTTATCGCAATATCGCCTTGTTTTTATCGCACGTATGATCTCTCAACGTGACGGGTGATACCTATATCTCGTGTCGGGCTCGAGCTGAAAACCTCATATCACCCGATACGGGGTGTGGATCATCTCTATATCAGGACATACCTTATTGAGCATTCAGTTTAACTTCTTCAAAACATCAACACATCTAATTGACCATGGATTTTGTTTGTTAATTAACAGAATGGCCCACATCAAGCAAACTGTAAACCTTGTTGACAAGCACGGTAGGAGGATCTACACTGAGCCCGCAGGAGAGGCACCCACTGCCAGGCAAAAGCGCCCGAATCCAGAAGCAGCTAGGCCGTCAACTACGGAAAAGAGGACTAGGGTTGGAGAAGTGGCGGCTCCAACTCCAATACTAACACCGACAGCAGCGACAGAACCTCTAGAATACTCGCCTGGGAGGTTCATGCCAAGAGACGACGAGCACGCTCACCGTTATGATGAGATAGCAACCAAGGTGTACATGCCGAGCAGGTTCTGCCATGAAGCTTCGTTTGCTAAGCTGGGAATCCTTGAGAGGCTGAAAGGCGTCCTCACCGCGATAGGGCTGAGAAAGATTTGCTTTAGTCGATCTTCCTCGTATACTGGACTCACAAAGGAGTTCATGTCTTCTCTCCGCTGGGTGAAGAACTCTACTTCAGAAAGAAAAGAATACGACGGAGCAGATAGACTCCAGGCCCGACTTTACAACTCCGAGCATGCCATCTCCGAGAAGCTGCTGAACAAGATCTTCTCTTCCAGGGAGGAGGAGAAGAATCTAATGGATAACGGTGAGAGAATCACCGAGGGAGACGGGTTCAATCCTGTGGAGCTCTGGAACAAGTTAACCGGTGAATCATCGTTCAAGCCGGGAAGAAAGGTGGTAGCAATGCACTTCTATATTTGGAGAATTGTGCACAAATTGGTGGCATGCTTGCTGTTCAGCAAGAATGAGTACAGCAACATCTACACAGAAGAACTCCATGTCATGTGGCATATGATGGAGGGTCGAGTGATCAATCTCGGGCGGTTCTTGCTGAACAGACTGCACCCGATGAAGGACGCCACCAAGGAATATTGTATGGGTGGCATCGTCAACTTGATTGCGGTAGGGCTCGGGTACCCGAAGGAGCCGCATAGCCTTTCAAGGATGCAAGGCGATGAGCTGATCGACACCAAGTACCTGATGAGGACTAGCATCGTAAAGAAGGAGGGAAGGGACTACTTCAACAAATTTTCAAGGACGAACATACTACTCCCACTCCCTCGCTGCGCCACCTACGACGCAGAAAAGTTGGTCTTCACTACCACAGATATTGAAGCCTTGGCGGTAGACGCAGCCTATGCCGCCACAACCAGAATTCAGGAAAGAGCAGCCACGAGGGGAGAACCGATTCCTCTTGACCCAAGGTGGGGAAAAGCTTTGGCGACCCGCGCCGAACACACCACCATTCCAGAACTCCCAACGACAGCTGCTAAAAAACTGTCGTCGCTCCTGCTATACCAGCCACTCCCACAACAACAACTCTGATGGCTGAAGAAGACCCGGTGATCGTTGAGGTCACCGAGACAGAAACTACGGGAGCTGTCGTGGAAGAGACAGTCGCAGCGCCCGAAATTCCTATATTGCCTGAAGAGGCAGAGGAAGAGCCGCAACCGGATGCCAGTAATGAGGTGTTCGCTGCGATCCTTCAGAGGGAGCTTGAGGGCGCACGGTTGACACTGACACCACCACCGGAGTCTCCTTTTGTAGCGGCTGGAGAGTTCGCCAATAGTGTAGAGGTGGAGCAGCGTCCGCCCACACCAAGGCCATCTCCACCCCGATAAGAGGGCAACACGGTAGCAGCTGAAAGACCGTCGTCGCCTCGACCGGCGGCATCTGCATCGCGGACGATTCAGATAGACTCTACCTCACCTAGTAGACCCGCACGTGAGCAAGGTGTCATGAGGATGGAAGGGAGACCCACCGAAACCCCTCCGTAGCTTGGAAAGATGCTCGGGCACGAGTTCGACTACTTGTGGGAGGTAACGGATATCAACTCAGCTATCTGTATTTCCCTAACCCGCAAGTTTGCCTCTTTCCAAGGCAGGCTGACTAGCCAAGAACGAGAGCTTCTGACTCTGACTCACCTTCCCGGCAGACTAGAGGCCTTGAATTCGACACTTCAGCAAGTTCTCCAACGCCTTGACAAGATCGAAGAGAGGTTGGACAGGAGTGACGACCATCTGCGCCGAAGGCAGCCGAGAAGGTCCCCGTCACCACCCAGCCATGGGTCTCCTCCTTCTTCGTCAGCTTCCCCCTCGGGAACTGTGTTCTCCTCCTCCTCCAGCGGGTGATCCTCAACGCCCGAGGAGGGGACGCAACAAAGGTCAGCCGAAGGAGCTCCAGCAGGACAAGAGAGCTCCCTAGGCTTGGAAGAAGAAAACCCCTCTGTCCCCCTAGATGAAGTCGAAGATTATAATGAAGATATCAGCATCGGGGGAGACTCTTCTAATTAATCTGAGGGAGAGAAGGGGGATGTCTACGCAGTCAATGAATGACACCCTCCCCGAGGAAGATGCTCGATGGCAGATAGATTCCGTGAGCCATCCGAGATACCCTCTTTCGAGATGGCCGACTTTGACAGAAGAGCCATCGGGTACCTGACGATCAGAGACCAGAGGCTGCTAAACAAGGTCTTAAGATCGCAGGCAGATGAAGAAGACGTCGTCTGGAGTGACGAGTACCTCTCCGTACGATAGGGAGTTCTTAGAAGTATGTTCTGCACGCCGGCTATCATCGGCAAAAGACTGTTTAGGGTCCTGGAAAATGCGATAATAGAGGATATCGACAGCAGGACAGGTTGGAAGACAATATACACCGCCAGCCCGACCTTGGCAAGGAGGCTGATGAAAGGAGATACAGACTCCGTTGCGGTGGCCAGCATGTTGCAACACATCGACGAGCATAACCCAAACCTCATGTTGGCACCGTACAAGCATAGCAACATATGGTTCCTCTCCGTGGCAGACCTAAGGAACCGCGACGTTAGGCTGCCGAACTGTAGCAGTAACGAGGTTCCACACTCCGGGAACGTTTTCAGTCGCCCGGAGGACACAAATCTGAGGCTTCTACCGCTGCATCTTCTTCGAGCTATCAAGCAAGGAGCCAAACGTCACGGCGGTGTTTGGAACTTCTATTCTATTCGCGACTTCCCCATCCAGGCTGAAGAGGGAAGCGGAAATAGTGCCTTCATTGTCTTAAGTGCCATTGAGGTGCTCAATACAATTGGAAACTTGGGGGCCCTTAGGGGCACATGTTTCTATCGCCGTAGGGGCACATACACCATGCTGCTAATTAAAGACAGACGCTATTTCCGAGACGCAGGGGTACCTGATAGGCTGCTGGACAGTGACCAAGAAGATGAATCTTCACGATCCAGCAGCTCTCCAGAGAAAGAAGCAGAAATAGAAACCGACACCTACGGGGCAGGCAAGCAGTTGGAGACCCTGCGGAAAGTGCATGGGATGGAAGACCCTGCTTCGCCTGAAACTACCGAAGGGCTGATCAAAAATTTCGACCGCTTCTCATGCGCTACGCTCACGCAGGAGCAGGTAAATGAAATCCTTCTGAAGTTAACAGATTCTACCCCGGCAGATGTCATTTACAAGGCAGGCGATGTTGTAGTCTCGGTTGACGATTTAAGGGACATGGTAAAAGAAGGAGGATGCTTGGTTGTATCTGTGGTGGCTTCTTACATCCAAATATTACAGCCAAGGTTAGAACACGCATACATAGCTCATCCTATGCTGTTCAACGATGTTTGCCTCGCCGATGAAACAAGAGCAAAGAGACTTCTTTTGGCAGAGTTGGAGAGCGGGGTCCCTAGCCAGATTTTTCTACCCAACCTGCATTATAACCATTGGACGCTCCTGACAATGTACACTCGGCAACGAGTAGGAATCTTCTACAATAGCTCGGACAACAACAAAAACCACCCAGTGTCGTGTACATCAGAACCGTTGTCATCCGTCGAACGCTTATCTATAAAATATTACGACGAGGTGGCAAAGATGATACAACCATTCCTGGACACGCAAGCAAGAAAATGGCACGACCTTCAGTTCTGCCACCGCAACCCACAACAGATTCTCCTATCCAACGACTGCGCCATCTTTGTCCTGGAATGGATAGAAAATGAAGCAACACCTGACCAACTCCACCACATCGATTATCACAGAAAAAAAGGAGAATATGTGTGGGAGCTTCTATCTGACGCAGGCGCGCTCATCAGCTAACCCTCACTGGATAAACATTACCCTACCTTATCTACTTCACAACTCTGGGGCAGAGTGTGGAGTAAGTTTGGGGGGGTACCATGTACCAGTGAGGGAGGTACAAAATTTTTGAAAATTCCCTGATTCTTCTGACTCAAATTCTTTATTCTTTTATCCTTTCCTATATCATGTGTACATATACATATGTTTGCTCATTCAACAATATTTTACCAAAAAAATTTTGAAAAAAAATTCTACTTATTTTGTTCCCATACATATGTACAAAGTCGCTATATTAATAAAAACCTGATGCGACTTCTTGCAAAGTTTGTTTTCTTTATGCTTAACGAGATGCAAGTTTTGTTATACCTTTCTGATAATGCTGCCTCAAACAAAAGACTATGACTATCCACGCCAAAAATTTCGAAAAAAAAATTAATAATCTCACAACAGCTAAGAGACGAGTATGGAGAAGGAAAAAGCTGCCCAAACAGCAGAAATCTCTTTTGTTTTCCCTTACCTAACAAAAATCCCAAAAAGAGAAAGCATCCTTATGAGGGTGAATAAAAGCATGAGACTTGTGCCCAATAAAAGAAAAAGAAAAAAAATATTTACACACTTGTTTTACAAAAGTACCCATCTTTAGGCATGGTAGATCTGGGGCAGTGGTATGTAGGATGTGAAATCACTGCTCTAAAGCCAACTGGCTTGGACTGCAGGGACCACTTTCCCGTTAACGGACCCTTACGTGGATGGACTGATGGGAAACAAGAAGAAAAACCCAAAAAGCCTTAGCCTACCCTATACACAACTTTCTGACCCAAAAATAAAGCTTTTTGGTGTGGAAGCTAACTTCGGAATCATACACCAAAGTCTCGCTGAAGCTGTAGAGAAAGAAATTTTTTACTGAAATAATAAGGCAGGAAACGCAATGTCTTTTGTTTGTAGTGGGGCAATATTATCTCTAAAGGCATCGCGATTCTTGTTTCTACCTCTTGTCCTGAAAGCTAAACTGAGCAAGAAGAAGCATCACAAAATAAAGTTTAAATATTGATTGAGGACAATCAAAACGGTAAGTTTGGGGGAGTTGATAACACCAAATTTTGTGATGTTTTAGACTGTTTTTCTGTTATCAAAACCGCCCTTTTTAACTGTTTTCCTCTCTTTTATATGTACTTTCGCAATAATTGGCCAAACAACGCTCTTAATCCAATATTTCCTTATTTTGCAGAGTTTTTCCTCATTTTGGTACATTTTGTCATCAATGAAGCTGTACCGGCCCACAAATAAGCTCCACCTGCATCGGCCTTCCAGACGCCCGATACAATCGCTGCCTGACAGGGCAGCGTGACACAACGACACGTGACATGAGGATGCCGCTCAAGAAGAAACTGACGGACGACACGTCTTTTACCCGACAGGGAGCCGAGCTCACCATGACAACCCAAGCTTGTCGTGCGACACAGGCCACCCACCGGAAGGCGCCGCTCGTCACGTGACTGACAGCCGACGCCCTGTGCCGGGCGATACCAGTATCAGCCGTCCGCCAACCCCGCGAATAAGGAGGCCACGTGGTGCCCCGTGCACCATAACTTCCCCCAGCCGCTGCCTATAAATAGCAGCTACAGGAAGCCGAAAAGACAGGTTGGAAGGTCGGGACAGCTCAGAACCTTGTGCAATCTTCGGAGGAAGCTACGAGAGCAGAAGTATCGCGCCTGAGTGTTTGTGTCGGGCAACTCTAGGCGAGCTCTTCCCCGTCCCAAGAGAGAGGGGATGGTTCACTTAGGCCCGTCCCGGGTGACACTGTAGGTCGATATTGGACAACGTGAATGAGCGACACGAGTGCCCAACATAGATGCGTCACTACTAGCCCGACACGATATCGAACTCGATACGCCCCGCCCGTCATGGCGTGTCGCCCGAGAGGGTGCCGCCTGAGTTGAGCGTATCGGCCAGGGTCCTTGAACGATACGATCAGCCATCACAGTGTGTCGCCCGACACTGTTGTATCGGGCTAGGCTCCTGACCGGTATCGGGCTGGAGAACCGCTGTATTCTGTCGTCCTTCTACATCAAGAAGGCGATATCTATCTTTATTTCTGTCATTTAATTCTTTTACTACTGCATTGTAATCAACACTTTTATATGTTAACAGAAATATAAGAGTTTAATTATCTGCTGCTTTGTGCTTGGTACTCTTGTTGGATGATTGCTATGTTTAATATCTGAACTCTAGCTTGCATGTTGGATCGCGTTTCGATTAGCTACCGAATCGTGTTTTCCCGTCACAACAGCCTTGAGAGAGGTGTTGTGGCTCTAGTGTTTGGTCCAATTCTGGAGTACGAGAGTGCCCGGAATCGGAGCGGTTGTAGTGACCTTTCCACTCTAACCTAAGTCCAGCAACCTCGAGTGTGGTGTTGATGCTTGGTTAGAGGTACCCGCTCTGAGAGGAGGGGTACAGGATGCTCCCGCTGCCGCTTGTTTTATCGAAGTTTTCTCCTTCGTACCTGGTTTTAGCTCTAGTGTTATCTCTCTTTTCCTGTTGCGTGAAAAATCCCTAAAAACTGCTAAATGCTTAAAATCTATGTTTTTTCTCATAACTCCAGTTGGAGATAGGGTTTTCTTTTATTTTATCGTTCTTGTTCTACTGTTCCCTTTTGGGAACTTTATCATATCTCTACCCTTGTCGGAGTGTAGTGTGTCGATTCTGAGTTCTCAATACTACCACCCCTGTCCCTGTGTTCGACCCCGTATATCTACTTCAACCCCGTAAACAAAGTTGTGGTGACCTAGAAGGATTTAGGTTATAAATGTAAAAGCTCGACTACCTCAAATCCACCTCCAATTTTAGGACGCGCGATTTAGGCCGGTCATGTGTGTAAAATTAACTTTTTCCTTTATCTATTGTAATTACGAATGGATCCTTATGTAGTTTAATAAGTATGCACATTCATATTGTTCTAGAAACTATGCAATACACATGTTTGTGGAAAAAATTGCATAAACATTTTCTTTTATTTTTTCTAATTACAAGTTAAAACTATGAACCGGTTCTTATGTGTAAGATACATTTATTATTTATTTTTTGAAGTTACAAATTGGTCTTTTTGCATTTTAATAAGTATTTACAGACATAGCCTTCTCAATTTTATACACTGAACCAATTATGGAAGGGGTTAAATACAATATTTTCCTTTACATTTCCTAATTACCAACTAAAACTATAGAAAGCCTATCGAAGGGGTACAATACAATTTTAGCCTTCATTTTTCTTACATTACAAACTGGTCTTTGTGTGCGCTAAATATGTTTTGGGTTTATTTCTAAGAATAAGGTATTGGCCTTGTGTCTTTTAATAACTATGTACAATCTTAGCGTTCTTGAACCCTTACAACACATGTATTGTTGGGAGGGGTTGTATATAATGTTTTTTTTTCAAATTTCCAATTGAAACAACAAGTGGTCCTTCTATGTGTAAGATATTTTTTACTTTTTTTTTAATTTACTAACTAATATTTCTATTTTTAGTAAGCATATAAAACCATTGTGTTCTATAGCATGTGTAAGATACATGTTTGTAAGGGGTGTTGCATATCATGTTTTTCTTTGCTTTTCTATTTTTAAATTAGTTTTGTAATCTAATAAGGAACCAAGCAATGCACATGGTTATGCCAAGTTCAATTTTATACCCAGTACTGAGACTTCCACCTTCATCTCTACTATGCAACTATTGGTACTTTAGGTTGTCCATTGTCTCTCTCCTCTCTATGTTGGCAACCCTAGAAAGTGGAAAATTTCTCCTTTTCCTAATGCTTGCACCTCCTTTCCACCATCACTACCATCTCACTTCCTATTTCCTTTACAAGTTTTCCCCTAAACAATCTTCAACCCCACCTCTCAGCATTGTCAGGAGCCAAAAGCATATGATATGCATTTACTAGGCCATGACCTTCACCAGTCATGCCACAAAGTGGCACATTTGTTATCCATAGTATCCTTGGGATCCCACTTAATAGAGGGATTCTAAAGGTTCCATACCCATGTTTGGCTAGTTGGGTTGACAAGGGCGAATTAGAGGAGAATGTTGTCATAGGGAAATAGTACACAACTTCATCTCTTATTAGAAGAGAAAGGTGCTAGGTTAGAAAACAATTTCATTTTCACATAACACTCCTCTATACTACTTTTCCCTTTAAATCCTATTAATTCTTGTTTATTTATAGATTCAGATATTGATATTTAGAATATAACGTTACATATAATAAATAACTCTGATAGTTATAGTACTTTGTAGAGTACAAGAGGTGTGCACTATGTGGAGAATGAACTCCTTAGTCCCACATTTCTAGCTTATGAGTTTGAAATAGTCCTTATATATTGAAATTGTTTGTGATCATTTATTCACAAGGACTTGAGGAAGTAACAGTGGACCACACACGTAAACACATGCTAGAATGGGCTAGGCCAGCTATTGAATCATCTTTAGTTTCATTTTATACTTCAAAGATAAGAAAAATGACCATTTTTTATAAGTGGAGACATATTTGATCTGATTCGTTTAGTATTCAAGTGACATATTTGAGAATTTAAGATCTAATTGAACACTTATATTCAAGTAGTATCTGAATGTATTTGAGGAGTTAAGTTGTATCTGAACAATTGTATTTGAGTAGCATTTGAGTAAAAGATTTGAGAAGTTAAGTTATACTCAGGTACTTGTATTTGAGTAGCCAACATTATATCTAAAATATTGTTTTTGAACATCCAGATTGATTATGAGAGTATGTTATATTTGAGTTGTACTCGACCAGTTGAACTACATTTGAAAATTTTGAATTGAAAAATACTAGTTTTTTTGGTCAATTACGAATTAGCTATTGTGCAATTAATTTGTTAATTCTTCCTTTTTAGACACACGTGACTATGAAATAGAGATAGAGTATTCATTTTAATCTAAAGTGATTAAATAAATATTCATAATGATTAGGGGTTATGCACTTTATAGGTTTCATAAACCCTAATACTATTGCGGATACGTATGAAGTCTTAGCAAACCATATTCTTTCTTCCCTTAATGCCACGATGAAATGTTGTTGTTGGTCATTGATCAACTCTAGAAATATGAGGTGTGGTCGAAGTTTGATCAAATTAAGGAGAGAAACTTGAGCACATGAATGTTTTATCACTAGAAAGAGCATGCACATGAAACTTCTTGTACCATTGATGAAATGATATTTTGTCTAGGAAAAGTACATTCTGGATATACATTACAATTTCCATTTTTCTTTTAATCCTTCAACTACTTGTTTTTACCAGTTTCCTATTGGACATTGTCTTGTGCCTCCATCATGTTGACTCGTCGTTGTTGCACTATTTCCTAAATTTACAAGTTATACAATCTTTTCCAACATACACTATCCATAAGATCATAGGTAATTTGATCCTATTTAAACTAGGAAACATGCCTCCTTACTATCATTTCAACAATGTTTGTGCTTGGATATGTTTAGTAGTGAAGTAGTGGTGGAACATGATTTTAACCAAAAGTGGCTTATTAATTCCTAGACTGTCTTTGGATTTAATTTTGATTCTTCTTTACCTTTATATGGTCTTTCCATGCTATTATAATCTTAAATATTGCAACTATTATTGTTGATATATATATATATATATATATATATATATATATTATCAATAAATGGTTATATTAAGTAATATTTAAAAATCTTTTATAAATGGGCATAGTGAACATGTATTTTTATGACTCTATTCTACTATAGGATGCTTTTAATATAATAATTGTGGTAGTATTGTAATACAAAAATACCTTGAGTGTGACAATCTTCAAAAGTTAGTTCACTAGTAAAAAAGTATGGTCTTCAAATTTGTAAATATTGCTTGTTTTATAGTACATATCCTTGTACTGTGTGTAGTTTAGAAAGTTGAAATAAATTATAACGTTAATATATGTGAGGTAAAATCTAAAACTTAATTATGATAATAATCATTGATTACAGAGTGCATTTTGAGATAAAGTGGTCACTTATGGTATGACACTTAGTCTAATTCAAGCCAATTTCTAATAAAATATATCTTCCTTAAGAAATATATGCAACTGGCATGTGATAGCCATAACATCATGTCCATCCTATCAATATCTAGTATTTCTTTATATATAAAACATGTGTCTAAGATGGTTGCAGTGATACATTAAATGTTCAGTTGTTACTCTAGCCTATGGTGTCATTAAAACGTGGTCAAAGACATCTGCCCAAGCATCATAAAAAATATCCTAATGTGTCATCTGATGCTCAAAACTCTTCATTTCAAGTTCTTTGTAGAGCTCATATTTCATCATAAATGTCAATTCCCTTCTATCCATATGCATTCACAATGGGATGAGAACATTTGGTTCAATATTCTATTTTGAATAGAAAACCCGATATGTAAATATATTTATAACAAAACTAACATAATTTCTCATATATTAATGGGAAGTCAAATGTACCAATACCACAATGTCAAACACAAACTTTATGTCAATGAAATAAAACATCTAAACATTTAAACATAAAACATTCAAAAGTTTAGAAAATATAAATGATCCAAGGTAATGGTGGACACATAATATGATCGAAGTCCTTCAACTTATTAACATTAATGCCAAGTTCATTATATTCTATTTCATATGACTAGTATACAAGTTTAGCATTGTCATTCCATCTAGATATGCCTCTCATATTCATTTCTTGATGCCAAATTATATTATATAAAAAAATTAGAAAATTAATTTTGTCTTTCAGGTAATTTGTAGTTGGAACAAGATTTTTTCCCCTTGAAAAAATATGTGCATATTTTTTCTCTAAAAACTATGATACATTCCATTCTTATTAGTATATGGACATATAATGTTGGTTACTTGAATGTTATACGGGTTCCATGATACATTAATACATATCTTCTGGTTTTTCACCTAATACTCCAAAGTCACGCATATCAACATCGTCCATATGCACCCTTAATAAAGCTATTTTCCAACAATTGCAAAATTGAGCATGAGTTCCATTATTGAATACATCTAACAATACACCATTTTTTATAAGGAAGGTCCATAAAAATGATTAATTTCTTGTAAAAGACATTTAACTAATACATTCTTCTTTTTTTGATCATTAAATGAATTACTATTTCCTAGTCCAAGATGGGACGCCTAGTGGTTATATCATTGGTTTGTTAATAAGAGGTCTCAAGTTAAAGCCCCAATGATGGAATGAATAGAATCACCATTTAAAATAAATTACTATTTCCTAGCCAACTCATGTATTTTACCCACTTTTGGCATGTCATTTTGGAGCACCCATATTCCACATTGATTTTCAATCATGTTATAGCTCTTTGGGGTTGATAACATTCTGATGGACCATAATCTATCCATGAGTGGCTTCCGTGGGCCTTTCCCCTACATTCCATTTTGCTACTATATAGATACTTTAGTACACTTTTTCTACTACTCCTACACTTTGGATGTATGTTCTTAGTAAATCTATTTTGCAACTATTACAACAACTACCATGAGTTACCTTATTGAATCCATCTAACAACACAACATATGTCATAAGTTAGGTCCATGAAAATGAATAATTACTTATAAAAGACATTGAAATAATACATTCTACAAATTTCCCTCAAAATTAATAGTAGCACTCAGGAGTAAAAATAGAGATAACAAAATTCATTTCCTAGAAAACTTATGTATCTTACCCACTTCGAGCATGATATTTTGGAGCACCCATTCTCCTACTTGATTTTAAATTATATTCTATCTCTTTGAGGTTGATGATATTTTGAATGCCCCCTAACCTATCAAAAAGTGTATTCCATGGGCATTTACCCTACATTCGATGTTTCAATGATATAGATAATTTGATACACTTTTTCTATTACTCCTTCACATTGCATGTATGGTATGATACTCTTAGTTAGTAAAGGACATGTTTTGCATGTGTATGTAGGTAAAAAAATATTCCTTATGGGTACCTAAAATTGTATGTAACTTAGTTTAAATAGAATATCCATGTCCAACTTTGGATTGTACATTTCCTTTATCAAAAGAATGGAATAGTAGTATCTTTGATAGTTATTATATAATTCAAGAAGATCTATTACCAAAAATTGATTAATCTTTTTCTTGGATTTAGAAGTTATTAGGTATACATATTGTCAACAAACTAATTCACCATGTGCAAATATTCCACTACATGGTCATCAAATCTTAAATGTAGACAAAGCATTTCTCTGATACTCTGTCAATATTTAACTATATATGATTTTGACATGGAATAATGATCTCCCCACCCTACCTATATCTTCTTTTGGGTTTCTATCTAGATTTTTTGTTAGGAAATGGTAATGTTAACCCAAACCTAAGAAAACTTAACTCCTCACTCAAGAGGCTTGACATGTCCTCCTCCCTTTATTGACATTTAAGTGCCTCTATTTATTGGTCATTGTCGAGGAAATAAATATAATCTAGCATGCATAAGTTATCACCATAGAGTAGAAAACAAAATGAATAATAGAACCCAAATTTTCTTCTACTACCATAGTGAGAGAATAGAATCGATTCAACTATCAATATCATTTAAGTTGTGAAAAAAAAAGATCAAACATCAAAATCAAACATCATCTATGTTCATAAAATAATAAAATCCAAATAAATTATCTATTTCAACACTCGTGATTGAACAAGATTGTATAGGATTGAAGGATGGAAATTGGTAATTCATTCACTTATATGTTTTAAGTAGAGTAAGTAGTTATTAAAAATAATATACACTACTTCTCTTAACATTGGTGTATTTGAAATCCATGTGGGGGTTCTAATAAACCCATGCTTCAAGCTAGGATCCATAATTCAAAGGGTATATCTTCTACTATTCAAGAAATAGATTGGCTATTATAAATGCTATACGACTCTTTGTTGAACAAGATTAAATGGTAGCAACTACAACTATCACTCTCGCACAATGCTTCAACTGAAGAAACCCTAATACAACTACAAACTTGGTTAGATGGGATTCTAGAGAAAAAAACCCATTTGGAAAAAAAGAGCTCACTGTGACTAGCTACGTCTGGGGGACTCCAGCACAAAATTCTTCCACTCACATGTAAAAATTAGGAAGTGGAGAAATAGGATCACAAAACTAAAGGAACAGAACAACTTCCAGATTGATGAACTGTCACAGGTTAAACTCTCCTACTTAACCTCTTCTCCAACCTATATCAAGGTCCAAATGACCAAAATAGAATCTCTGCAACCACTCTTTTCATGGAGTATTCCCGCAATTGGGCCCAAATGAGATATTTGATTTATTAGCAATACCAAAAGAAAATGATATCTGCAACTCACTAAACTCCATGGCCCCTTTCAAAGCTCATGGACCCTATAGAATTGAAGCCTCCTTCCTCCAAAAACACTGACACATATTAAAACAACTCTGTGAATTTATATGTTCACCCTTCACTAGTGAACATCTAGATCCAAGTACATCTAACTCAATGTTAGTCCTAGTTCAGAAGGTCCAATGCTCGGAATCCTACTCTCACCTTCATCCCATCTCATTAAACAATATCTATAACAAACTCATATCCAATGTCATAGAAAATGAAATCAAACCTTACCTTCAGGATTGGATATCATCATTTCAAATGAAGATTTGTCCCTAGATGAAGAATCAATGATAATATTTAACTTGTACATGAAATCATACATTCAATGGAGAAAACCTATTGCAACAAAAATTTAATTGAAATAAAGCTCAACCTAGTCAAAGTTTTCGAAAAGATGAGTTGGACTTTCATTCTTGATACACTTTAGAGAACATCTATACCAAAATATTTCATCTCCATAATCATGCAAATCATCCCCTCAGGCTACACCTTGATCATTTGGAACAGAGAGAACATCGGTCACTTCAAACCCTCATGTGGTGTCAAACAAGGAGATCCTTTATATCCATATATCTTTGTATTGTACCTTGAATGATGGAATCAACTGATAACAAGTGAAGAAGTTGAAGGTAACTAGAAACCAATTATACTTATGAAGAGAAAACTAACTTTTGTTGGAACAATGATGGGCTCTAGAGGGGGTGAATAGAGATTTAAGAACATAAACCAAATTTATTAGACATTCAAGGTTTTGAATGCAACTAAAACATACATAACAAGGGAGAGAGATTGAACAAGCACAAGTAACACAAGCTATGTATAGTGGTTCCAAACTCCAAATTAGGAGATGTACATCCACTACCTAGGGAGGTCATCCTCTAGGATTTTCTATTATGTCTCACTCCTTATATCCCATTATAAGAGTTACAACATAAGGCCTTCCTTTTCCATGTCAAGGATACATAGCCTTCCCTTTGAGGACAAGGGAACCAATAACCTTACAAAGGGCTTACCTATCCATGACCAAGAGTCTTATACCTTACCAAGGACTTACCTACTCTTGCAACAAGTCTTCCCCTTCGTCCAAGGATTTATCCACTTTTGAGATGACTCATCCACCTTCTAGGATTTACCCACTCTTGACTTGGATCCCCCACCTTTGACTTCACCTTCACCAAGGTGAAGCTTTCACCAAGGGACTGCTTCCCCTCTTCTTCTTCACCGCTCTTAGCCAAGAGAGGGAACCTTTATCTTCATGGTAGCAAGACATATTGGGATGTGGAGGAAGTGAGAGTCTCACAAGATATTTACATGTATGACTAGCTCTCTTACAAATCTCCTACTCACTCTAACGGATGTAGCAAGTTATTAAGTTTCAAAGTGGATGGAGGCTCTTAGAGGCACTCAAATATAATATAGGGACCTTCATAGTGCTTGGATAACCATGTGATGAAGCCCAAGGGGTCCTATTTATAGTTGAGATTCCCCTCTAGCCAGTATAGATAGATTGGGACGAATTCTAGCCATTTGGGATGTTGCAACAGATATATTTTTGAGTTTTAGACACTCCAACGGTTATAAACACTTTTTTGGACAATCAATACAGTACCATCGGTCGAGTTTCAATAAAGGTAAATTGATCGATAACACTATGAGACAAAGCAATTTTGAGTTGTTGATCAACTTTATCCTAGATGAAACTTGGCCAAGATTTTCCTAAGCAGGATGTCAATCGAGTTTATCCTGGGGAAACTCGGTCAGCCCTAGCAATTACCAAGACCTACATAGGGTTGTCAGTCGAGTTTCATGTGAGTGAAACTTAACCGATAAAATTGTCTGTGATGAATTTTGGAAAGTGTCATAAAAGTGCTTAAATATTTGTTTTAAGTGCTCTTGATTTTTTCTAAGCTTAATTACAAGTCATACAACCATTACAAGTGATTTAGAGCATGATTATAATAGATATAGAATGTTTTCCACAAAAGTGCACTTGCATTCATTTTGACTTGTCTTTCTCCAAGTTAGGATGCACAAGTTTAGGCATTTTGTAGTGTGTCTTACCTAATCTAAAATCAATGAAGTAAAATCATTAGACACAAATGAGTAGAATGGTTAGTCATCATCAAAACAAGGGTTTAGTAAATTTAGACCTTGAGTAAACAACTTTGACTCATGCTAGATTTGTAGATGACATTATTATTTTTGGTGAAGCCGCATGAAAACACATGAGAACAACCCTAAAATGCTTACACACTTTCAACAAGGCTTCTGGAAAAATTCTATCTGAAAATAAGTCAAGCATATTCTTCTCCTACAACACTACATGATTGATAAGAAATCGCATCTGCAGACTAACAAAAATACAAGAAACTAAACATCTAGGAAGACAACTTGGTGTTCCAATCATTCATAGAAGGATATCCAAAGAAAATTTCCTCTAATATCACCACTAAGATACAACAACATATCATGAACTAGAAAAATTGTACCCTATCAATGGTAGGGCCACACTATCAAAACCCATCCTCCTTTCTCAACTGACATACACAAAGCAATCAATAATGCTATCCCTCTCTACATGTAACAAAATTGATAAACCAATTAGAAAGTTCATATGGAATGACCTAGGATAAACTCACCAAACCTTACACGAAGGTCTGGGAATAAAATGAACAAGGGAGGTCTACAAGGATCCAATAATGAAAATGGCTTAGACCTTCACCCAAAATGAATCAAGTCCATGGGTTACAATATTGAAAGCAAAATACACAAGCTCCAATGGCTTACGATCATTAGGGTCACACACATAGAGAGCCATCCTATCATGCCTGAATGTCATTAAAACATACTCCACGATTTTATCTGAAACAGACACCAACATGTGGGCATTGAATGGGTTGGAGATGGCTCCACACCAGTACTACAACCCAGAAAATAATCCCTACAAAAATCCTTGATCTCAAAGTCTCATGTATGATAATAGTTGAGGAAAATTGGGATGAAGGCTTCCTAAATGAGTGGTTCATACCTAGCACAATCAAGGCAATCCTAGAAATGCCCACCCCCCACTAAGGACTAGATAGATGATCGATATGTGTGGAAAATATCCAACGATTGATGCTTTACTGCTACAGTAGCTTACATCATCCTTACTGCCCCAACCAGTACAACAACAAACTTAGGTTCCTTCAAGTTCATATAGCAAATTATTGTACCTTTACAATGCAAAACCTTCTTATGGCCGATCCACCATGATAGGCTAATGACCAATCATCTCTTTCTCAAAATACATATGTCCATAAATTCCAAGTGACCTCAATGTAACTTGGAAGAAGAAAGTACTTTGCACGCTTTTGAGAGACTGTAAACCATCAAAAGACCTCTGGCTATAATTTATACCCCCTCAAGAAAATATTTTATATGAATCCAGATCACCTACACAATGGCTGTAATACAATTATGTGTGGAAAATATCCAACGATTGATGATTTACTTCTACAGTAGCTTACATCATCCTTACTGCCCCAACCAGTACAACAACAAACTTAGGTTCCTTCAAGTTCATATAGCAAATTATTGTACCTTTACAATGCAAAACCTTCTTATGGCCGATCCACCATGATAGGCTAATGACCAATCATCTCTTTCTCAAAATACATATGTCCATAAATTCCAAGTGAACTCACTGTAACTTGGAAGAAGAAACTACTTTGCACGCTTTTGAGAGACTGTAAACCATCAAAAGACCTCTGGCTATAATTTATACCCCCTCAAGAAAATATTTTATATGAATCCGGATCACCTACACAATGGCTGTAATACAATCTTAATACTCTAGGAAACATACCAGAATGGGCCATAGCCTTTTCCAAAACTTGTCAACTATAATGGAGATTTAGAAGTGATGTAGTCTTCAACAATACAACTAAACCCATAATCCAAAAACTAACCACATGTAGAATAGATACAAGATTTGTCCAACAATCAATGGCAAACCATAGATCCCTGAGGACAGTACCAGACAACCCAAATCCACAAATGTCTATCGCAAATGAGTCTATATTACTCAATGTAGATGCAACACTTAACGTCGTCAAAAGCACCATATACATTAGTTGTATATTCAGAGACCACTCAGGATAGGGGATCATGGGGAAATCCAAATAGATAGAACAATCATAACCGCTAATTAGAGAACTACAAGCAATCTTAGAAGGCATACAGCTGGGCCACCTCCTTTCTAAACCATACCACTTGATTACAGACTTCACCTTTCAGGAAAATACATAAAACACCCCAAATAATACTGATAAAAATACAAACTGATCACTAATCAAATCAACCAGAATGCCAAGGACTCGATAGTTCAAAGTTTGACACATAAAAAAATAAACATGAACAAACTAGCAGACCAACTTGCAAAACGGTGTCCTAAGCAACCTGACAATAATGGCCTATGGACAAGCTACCCGGAGTTCTCACAAGGCACCTACCTCAAGGAAATAGAGTTTTTTCAGCCCGATTATGTAAAGACTAGCACCAATGTACCAATTGATTCAGTTGGATTTAAAAAATGTAGAACCATGTTCCAATACAAAAAATGATGTCAGGAGCTTGAAATATTTGTACAAACACCAAATTCTAGTGGCAACTCACACAATGTTTGATATGGTCAAAATAAGTAGAAACTGTGATACGAACTTAAGATGGAAATGGAAAAGAGGGGTCACAGACAAACCCTATTCTTTCAAATTAAATGACATGTTAAATAAAGTGATATGCTTCATTATATAATATTCAGATTGTAGATTGTTGGTTTCTTAAAAAAACCAAAAGACATTTTAACAACACCAAGAATTTTGAATCTTGTGTGTTGTAGTTATATAAAACAAAATCATAACATGGGTGGTGCATAAGTTATCAACCTAATTTTGGTTTGACTTAAACTATAGTGTGTAGCACAACATTTCCTATAAGAAATTGATTATAAAGAAAAAAAATCATAGTGTGGTTTATGAAATCATTGAAATCTCACAACTTGTTCCAAGACAATACATGGATTCTTGAAAACACACACTCCATTTTGCTAACTAATTTAGTCTTGAAAAGTCTACAACTGAATTCTATTTAGAGGATATGGAATAACAAATTTTTTGACAACATCCATACATAAACCCCTTTGTTTAATATATTCTCTCATCTTTAGACTTAAACAACCTTGTTCCATCCATTCGACCAAGGTCTATCTTGATTGTAAATTCACATAAAGTTTGATACCTATTTTTACCCAATGAATACAATCAAGAACTGAACATAAAAGTGAAAAAAAGCAAGGACAAAAATTCAAGATATTTTAGTGAACATGCGATACTTACAAAATTACAAACCACGTATCCTCCTTGGAAACAAAGGGTACAATCAACATAAAGAAACACTTATAAACTTCAAGAATTATGGAAACTATAGAAAATTGACCACTTCAGAAATCCATCCTCTCATTCTCTCATATCCTCCTTCTTTGAAAAGGAAATCAAAGATTATACAAACTAGATTCACACATATCTTCTTGAGCAAGATGTCCTATCCATGATCTTCTATCATTGTAGTTTGAATATATTGAGGGTTGATTTAGTGAATACACCTAAAGACCTTCAATAATATTTATAATATTGCACTCAAAAATAAAATTGAGAAGCCCCACGTCAGTTAAGGATTTTTAAGTAATAAACCATCTAGATGCCATTCTTAAAACCATCAGATAAGCTTCTAAACAATAGACTTAAAACAAGTTGAACAATCTTGTATCTCTTAACTAAAAGGCTTAATAAATTTCCATGACTTTAATTATGGATAAGGCCTTGCAACAAGTAATCTCAACAACAAAAAACTCATATGCATTTTTTAGCATAGATTAGTTGCAAATTTTATTTCAACAAACCAAATAACTAATTGTGGAACCCACATAAGGAACATAGATTCCTTGCCCACAAATAGGGTTTTTCTCCATCTTCTTTCCAAAACTATGTACATGCATGACTCTATCTCGAAACACACGTTCCTAATAGTCGTAGATTTCTGTCATGGAAATAATGTGCTCAATTTTGAAAGTGTGAGATAGGGTTGTAGGCATAAATTACATAAATGCCATAATTTAAAAAATATGATTGATACAATATTAATGTGTTTTACATTGATAAAAAACATGACATATAGTTCATGTGCACAAAAAGTAAACTTTAAAGATGATGGAAAATTTCTCTTTAATGAGTCTTATTCTAGTAAATTTGTTAGACCCATCAATATTACACTTATGAATACACTGGATGAGTTCAAGTCATATATCCATACTATAATTGACATCAACCCCATTCACTTCTCTACTAATATATCATATCTTCTCCTTGGAGAATATCATATGCTCATACAAGTAGTTGATTATGATTCATTTAAAACTTTTTTGTCAGTTCATATTCTTCTTAATTTGATGTTTTCTTGATAAGTACATATCCACCAACATTGTAGTCACATAAATTTGTTGAATCAATTTTAAAAAATCGACAATACACTAGTACAATAATGGTCTATAGCGTCATTTTTTAAGCCTATAGCATCACTTTTCAGCCGACGCCTCAGTAGTCATCGATAAAGAAATTTCTCTATAGGGTTGGTTTTTTTAACCAAAGAAAACCAACCTTATATAATAAAAACCGACCCAAGAGGCTGTCAAAAACTAACCCGAAATGAGAAAAGAAATTGTACCTAAACCCTATAAGGTCAGTTTTTCTAAATAAACGACGCAAGAGATCCTCTATAAGGACAGTTATATGATGAAAACTGACTCAATAGAGTCTATAGATTGAGCCAGACCCTATAAGGTCGGTTTTTCTTAATAACCGACCCTAGAGATGCTCTGTATGATGAAAACTGACTCAATAGAGTCTACAGATTGAGCTTGCTGATAACCAGACACTATAGGGTCGGTTATCTTAAAAAACCAACCTTATAGGTATCTCTAGGGTTGGTTATTAAGAAAAATTGACCCTAGAGATACCTATAAGGTCAGTTTTTCAAGATAACCGACCCTAGAGGGTACAATTTAAAAAAAAAATCTGCGGAAACAGTACAGAACAAGAAGAACCAGGACATGGGAGAGGGGACCATTGATGCTCAACCATCACCATTCCAAACCACACATTCATAACAAAAATGATTCATATATTCAGTTGAGTTACACATAATCACATCATAATTTACAAAATGATAGATTGCAAGTATGAGATGATATTAAATGTCATATGCAAAAGTAAATATCAAAGAGTTACAAAACCAAATACATAAATGGAGCTGACATATTCAATCCAATGCTATATTGACTTCATTTAGAAAAGCATCTGACCACTCTTCTCAGAATTCATTTAAGTCCTCAAGTGTGTAAGGCTGAGTTGTAAAGATCTGTAATAGAAAATTCACATGCTAATATTTTATAAAATGACTACAACTCACTTGTAAATTTATGATGTTATTCTTTATTACCTGATCTATAGTCTAAATGTCATGTGATGCTTGTTTGATAATAGCTTGCATATATTTCATTACATAGTAGCCACAAGCCCAACCATTATTTTGTATATGACACTAAAAATAATGAATTATACTTAATGTTAGTAAACTACTATAAACATAGTTGAGATAAGACTATAAGAGTTGACATATAAGAGTTGAAAATTAATACATATAAGACTAAGCAGTTGTCAAAGTAGCTACCTTGTCATTTTTCAAAGTCAATGTCTTTAATTTTGTGGGTATTTGTTTTCCACCTTCACGAAAAGCCTTTAAACCCCTATCAATTAAACGATAGTTGGTAAAATAGAAATTCTAAATAGAAATATCATGTTGAAGCATTGACTAAATTTATGCTTACTCCATATCTGGCAATTTCAGTTTGTGACCCCTTGTTGTTGTTCCCATTGGGTCAAGATAATAAAGAGTCATCAATTTTGGGACAACCACCACTAATTCCTAATGTCTAGATTTGAGTAAGAATAAAACAAACATTAAAATAAATAAATTTATTCATTATTAAAATTATATTGAATAATAATACTTACTGGACATTAAAAGGAATTAGGATAATTTCCTTTCCCACACTAGCAAAATATTTGAATGCAGTAGAGAAGTACTCATTCACATCCTCAATATGTGTCTCCACTTGACTAGTGACTGAAGGAACTAAGAATCCAACATTCCTTATATCAAAGTTTATGGTCTCGATATATAAATGGCTATAAAACATTTGTAATTATTTTCATATATAGAAATAAGCTAAAATGTGTATTGGAATTTTCTATATTGATAGATCCTTACCTTATCCATACTTCTAATATCGAAGTATTCAACCAATCATACCGGAACAACTCTATAATATCATCAAGAAAAATATAACTGTCAAAGTCTCTCCCAGTTGCATCTTCTGTTAAATTGACCAACATTTGTAATTTAGAGCTTTGGTTGGCTAAGTATCGACACAAACATTTATATTTACTTCCCAACTTGTCGAATGTGGATTCTGGAATAAAATATGGCTTGGGTATTGGAGGATGACTAGTAGAATTTTTACTTTTTAGTTTGCAAACCTGTTAATTAAATTACATACTTATATTACACGAGTTCATATATGCAGTCAAATATGAAAAAAATGGTAGAATTCAAGTATACCTTGTCATTAATAACCAAGTGTGTAGGCCAACCCACCATAGCACCATATGTTTCTTCAACTGTACTATATTCATGATTAGGTATGGGTAATGGTTTGTCCCCCATTCCATCATACACAAGATGGATGGACACACGACAAATGTCATCAATAATTTGTTGGCAATGCAATGTACCACCAAGGTTGTATACCTTGCCCGCTGCAACAACATTATATTCTGGAACCTCCACTATAAGTTTACAGTTCATACCAACCTAGAATTGAAATAATATAAGTTATATATGAAGCGGTAAACCAGATACCTACTACAAGTATATATATGTAATCATATATATATCATACTAATAACACAACATATAGAACAAAAACTTACTGCAGATTGTTGTGGTGGGTCATTGGGAGTGCTCCCATGACCTTCTATAGTTGGAGCATGGGCTTGTACCTCATCATCTGAGAGACACACAGTTTGAGTAGGTTGAGAAGGTTGAGTAGGCTGAAATGAAGACATTATTTCTTTTACTTTCTATGCTACTAATGCTTCAACTTCCTCTTGTGTAAGACCTCCTGCATGACCTCTTTTATATTGCGAAGGGCCAAAATAAGACTTCAATCCTATGCCAGCTCCTAATTCCCTAATACGGCTAGGATGCTCCTCCGTACCAAGTGCAACTAATAGTTCATCCATGCGGCCAGTTGGGATGAACTTTCTTTCCTTCCTTTTCTCATGGAGATCAATCTATTCATAGTTAATAAAAATATTAAATCACAATATCAATTAGATATAAATAAATCTATGTTTGTGGGAGTTACTCTTTACTTAGTTGGGATAAACCTACCATCTTTTGTGCCACCTCCTTAGTTGCAGGGTTGACAATTTCACCTGCTCGATTCTTTCTAGCATCAATCCACTACAAGTGTCAGGATGGATTCTCAACTTGAGTTGTACTCGAATCTTCTCCAAAATAGAGCTGCTTGTCTTATAGTTGCTGGCAGAAGACATAACCACCGGGCTCCAAGCAATGGTCATGCACATTTTTGGCCCGTCTTTCCTTTTGGGCCTCATGAATAGTCTGATCATTTAAAATGAGGTATTGCAATTTAGACTTGGAAAATATATATAAAAAGATTCATCTCCTTAATTGTATAAAATTAAAGATTCATACAATACATCACAATCTTTATTACCTGAAACACTTCCAATTTCCTAGCTGCCACAAATATTTCCCACACCTCAGGATCTATAAAAACATATATATATATGTTGCTTTCTTCTTTTGTTTAGGATTATCTATAAATTCCCTTTTGAGATATGTCTTAAAATCCCTCCATCGTACACCACAACGTTGTAGCACTTTTTTCTTGTGATCTTTTTCATTTAGATGAAAAACACCATATACATACAAAAGAAGCAATAATGTTGTCTTGAAAAGGATATGTCTTTCCAAGCAAACTAAATTGGAATCAATAAACAAAAAACATATTAAAATAATATCACTTCCACTCACAGATATATCTTTCCATAGGAGGTCTTTTGAGGCATTAGAAACATCATGCTAATTTTCTATATCTATTGCCACCTTACTGTGCGCGGTCGCCCCTAAGTAATGCTTGAAAGAACTAGCATGTTCCCTAATAGGTGCTTCTGTGACATCAAACTAGACTGCCAATTTCTCCCCTTTGGCCCTGAGCTCCTGCTGCCTACGCATCAGTGTGGGACCTCTACTTTTTTTAGCATCACCACTACCATCCTCATGGTGCTCATGCTCAGAATGTTCATCTGAACTTGCCATTTTAGAACCTGCAAGTATACATGATAAAAGAAACATAAGTGATAATAAAAGCCCAAGTGGTTGAATGATATATGATGTATATTTAAAATATTATGTGTTTGAATGATAATAAAATAAATAATTCAAAGAATACATGCCTCTAGTATTGGTTGAGTTGTTAGTCAAGTAAAATTCCTTCAGCATGGTCTTGACATTTATAGTATTCATCGTTGTTATCTTCAACATTAACACTTGGCAAACCAACTGAGAATGGGCTGGAATCATCATACTTTTCATAGTATTCTTCTTCATTTATAGGATCTATAGTAAACTCTTTTTCCATGAAGAATGACAAACCAATTTTTATTTGTTGGGTCATCAATATAGAATACTTGTTTTGCTTGGTCTGCCATGATGAATGGCTCATATTTCTCACCAATCTTTTCAAAATTCACCAATTTAAAACCCAACTCATCCACTAAAACTCCTTTGTTGTTGTCAACCCAATTACACCTAAAGATAGGAACTCTGAAATTTGTATAGTCCAATTCCCATATGTCCTCAATGACGTCGTAATGTGACATCTTAGCTTCACGTGGTCTTTTATCTTTGGCACTAGAAAAATACAATGAACAAGCTTGAACAGTGACCCCACTATTTTAGACTACACTACTTTCATCTTGACACTTTATGTAGTATGAAAATATGTTTATGTCCTAACCTTCATATGACATGACATCCATTTTTGGCTTAAAGGAGAGCCATTTTATGTTCTCAACAACATTATTCGGTGATTCAGATAGTTGATTAAAGACTTTATCTTCAAACCACCTAATAAATGTTCGATTATGCTCTCTTGCAAGCCACATTGAACTGAATCGCAGATGATTTCTCTTGATAAGATCATTGCGTTCTGTGATGTATCTACTAACAACATCGATGTTGTGTAAAATATACAAATGTGCTTGTTCCCACAACTCATGACTGATTCCTTTCACTCGTCCTCCTAGAGTTTCTTTGCCACAATAAGATTCATTGTGATGGGAATTTTTTAGATCGCTAGAAGTTTCATTGCAATTCAAAAAATCATTGCAAAAGTCCATCACCTCCCTAGCCACATAACCCTCAATAATACTCCCTTCAGGACGATAACGATTCCAAACATCACCTTTAAAACACTCATGTAGTGTTGAAATGGATACATCAAGTGTAAGAAAATTGGACCCAACATCTTCACCTTCCTTGTAATATGTACTACAAGATGAACCATGATATCAAAAAATGAAGGAGGAAAGTACATTTCAAGCTGACACATAGTAACCATTAAATCTTTCTGTAATTTATTGAGAGTATCAGGATGTATCACTTTGTTGCATATCTCATTGAAGAAGAAATAGAGTCTTGTTATTTCAAACCTTACATGCTTTGGCAATATAGATCGAATAACCACATGTAAAATTTGTTGCAATAAGGTGTGACAATCGTGAGATTTGAGACCTATCAACTTCATATCCTTCTTTGATACCAATCTACGAATATTAGATGAGTATCTTTGTCGACCTTAATATTATACAAGCACTCACAGAAAGTCTTTCTCTCCTGCTTTGACAAAGTGTAACAAGTTGGTGGTAAATATGTGCGGCGACCCCTGATCTCCACTGATAATTCTTTTCTTATACCCATTAATTCTAAATCATTTCTAGATTTGATGTCATCTTTAGTCTTTCCTGGTATGTTCAATAGCGTACCAATGATGATATCACAAACATTCTTTTCAACATGCATGACATCAATGCAGTGTCTAATTGCCAAATATCTCCAATAAGGAAGATCCCAGAATATTGACCTCTTCTTGTATAGAGATTTGTCACATGTGAGAGTACGACTACTTGAACTCTTTCCAAATTCATTAACAATATGTTTCACCCTATCATATACAACATTTCCTGGTATAGGTTTAGGAGCACTTTGTTCCTCTATTGACCCATTAAAATTTTTACATTACCTTTGATAAGGATGCATTGGTGGGAGAAATCTCCGATGACCAAGATATATGATTTTACCACCATGTTTCAGTTAGATTGAATCAGTATTTTCCTCATAAATAGGAAATGCTTTGTATCCTTTTAGGCTATATCCAGACAAATTTCCATAAGCTGGAAAGTCATTAATCGTACAAAACAACATAGCACACAAACTAAAGATCTCTTTACATGAAGCATCATATGTCATAACACCTTCTTCCCATAGTTTCATTAGGTCATCAATTAGAGGTTGAAGGTAAAAATCAATATCATTTCCAGGTTGCTTGGGCCCTGATATCAATATTGACAACATGACATACTTATTTTTCATACACAATGAGGAAGATTGTATATAACAATCATAACAGGCCACATGCTATGTTGGCTGCTTAATGTACCATAGGGATTCATTCCATCTGTACAGAGTCCAAGTCTTAAGTTTCTTGGTTCTTTACCAAATTGAGGGTATAATAAATCAATTTTCTTCCATTGTGGTGAATCAGATGCATGTCGTAGGATGCCATAATCATTGACCTTTAACTCACCATGCCAAGACAAATTTTGCGCATCTTCTGTATTAGCAAATAAGCGTTGAAATCATGGTATTATTGGTAAATACCACATCACCTTGGCAGGAGAGCCATTTTTAGCCTTAGCTGAATTTGTGGTCTTATACCTTGACGCACCACATTTTGGACAATTTATCAAATTACTATAGTCCTTCTGAAATAACACACAATCATTTGGATATGCATGAATCTTCTTAACCTCCATTCCCATTAGGAACATTATTTTCTTTGCTTTATATGTTGAAATTGGAAGCTCGTTGCCTTCAGGAAGAATTTCCTTTAACAAAGACAATAGTGAAGTGAAACTCTTATAGCTCCACCGGTTTTGAGCTTTAAGAGTATATAATCGCATCACAACACTCAACCTTGTGAACTTAGTACAACCCTTATATAATGGTTTTTCAGCATCATGGACAATGTTTGCAAATAAAGAAGGTGGATCAATGACATTGTCCTGACAACTACACAACATCTCATCAACCATATCATCCTGGATCGGTTTATCATTGACATTATCATCATTATATATATATCTTCTATGCCACAACTATTAAGATCCCACAAAAATATATATTGAAGAGATGGTAGAAAGACATACATCGTGAGTACAACACCTCTCACACCCTTATTACCAGTATGGGTGATGAGCCTGAGCAACGTGTAGAACATATTTTCAGTATATGTGGTGGGTTTGCAAACTTAGCAAGATATTCAGTCAAAAATTATGAACACGTCAAACGAGAGTTAGCAGATGCATATCAAATGATTAATAGTATTTTGAAAGAGAAAGGTCAAATCACAATGGTAATTATTTTATTGACGTCCTATACATACATTTCACAAAAATAACTGACGTACAATACGTCTGCATGTAACTTTTCTATGTATATATTTTTATTATAGGAAAACACACGAGCTATACAAGACCCTATTGTAGCTATTCATGTTGGAAGACCTTCAACTTTGAGGAAGAAATCAAAGAGAGAGTTATCGACACCAAAGAAAAAAAGGACACTTAAAAAAAGGTAGCAAAAGACATCAGTACAAATGCCCGTACAGTACATCCAGACAATGTCATATCACATTTAGATCCAGGTCAAACTAATGCCAAAGATGAAGTCCCCCAACAGTCGGCAACAAATGATAACTGTATAGTACGCCTAGACCATAGCTCAATGGTTGCAGCTGAACTTGATTCGCAACTAATAGTTCATGAAACATTTTTGAACAGACTTGTTCAAGATCTCAATGAATCTCCTTATATTTCATAGGCTACGGAAGAAGTTCGTTACCCTAATATGGAATTCCTTCTTAATCTATCAAATCCTGCCATGATCCCAACTAATTTCTGTCCCAAATTTCCTGAAACAAATAGATATTTGTATGGGTGGTTTAATAATTGACCACCCCATTTCTGAAATGTAATCACATTACTTCAGCTATGTTTGAGTTTATGAGTATGTCCTGATTTTCCATCGATACTACAAATCCTTTTACTTATACTATTTAACGTCATTCACATAGATTACTTATTATACACGACTACCAAGTACAGTACTTGAGCACACACTCAAGTACGGTACCCCACAATTAAAACAAAGCTTTACCTGTAGAAGAATGATATTACATCTTCATGTACACACACCAAGATCCCAGAAGTAATGATGTTTACTCTAGCGGTCATACACATCAAAATATGGAATCCCATAGCAACATTGTTCAACTGGAATTTTTTTTTTACAAAACACAAGCATTACTACAGTACATAGCCAATTACAAAATTAAGCATAATTGTACCCACTTGTTAATTTCAACCCACTTGTTAATTTCAACCCATTTACTCAATCATAAATACAGTACCTACCAAATTACAAAATCAAGCATGATGTTGTACAACACAACATATACACAATCAGATAAGTATAGTGCACATCAGATCAAAAATCCGCCATAAAATGCAACCATAAGTATTGTACCCACATGTCAATATCAAATCAGCTACTGAAGCATAAGTATGGTACTTAGTAATGTGGGATGATTTTTAATTTTCTAACTCATACAGTAACTACATATGCAAGATCTTATCTCACACAAATCGCATATATCTAGCCAAAAAATATTGTGCTTTCAGTAAAACAACCGTTATAACAACATTTGAACACAACACCAGTTCAATAGCTAGGCATCATAGAACATACAATTCATTCTACATTCTTCAACATTAAGTAGTTATACATTGTTCATCAATGTACTTTTCAAAATATATTGTTCATTGATCATTCTATTCTACACTAGTGCGAACTCTGAGTTCATCAATGTCAAAGCATAAAATCCTCACAGTGGATGGACATCATCATTATGATTTTTGTGAACGTTGCCATTTTCTAGCCGTTCTTCAATCCACCTAATAACATATAACACACAATCATTGGAATCCAGGTGATGTTGCGGTGCATACCTATCAAAGATCATAGGCCAATCTCCAGCAATCCCACTATGTTTAATCATAGCATACTTGACGGCATTTGCCTATTATAAGTCACAAAGAAGTATTGAAAATATGAACTTATAATTATCATCACACAAATAAGTATTGTACTTACCACATGCTTTGCATCTTCATCAACTTCACTATATTCTTGTCTCGTTTCCAAGCTATTATAGTGCATGAAAGTCTTTTGATTAGAAGAGTCGGTAATAAGATTAGAGCTGGCAAAAGTTGACCCGACCCGTCCTATCCGCAACCCGACTCGATTAAACCCAAAGAAAATATAAACCCAAACTCAACCCGACCCAACCTGATGTTTACCTAAAACTCAATATGACCTGAAATTGACAGACCCAAACCTGACCCATCACCCGACCCGATGATATCACGTGACCCGAATCAACCTGGAAAAATCACAACCGACTTGACCCGAATCGATATCAACCTGACCTGACATTGACCTGACCCAACGTCAACCCACCTAACACCAACACAACTCAATGTCAACCCAATCCAACACCAACCTGACCCTATATCAACTGGACTTGACGTCAAACCGACCCTAAACCGACCAACGCAATGTCAACCTGACCCGAAATCAATCCAACAGAACACCGACCTGACTCAATGTGAACCTGACTGAGTACTAGTGAGTAGCAACTAGCGAGAAGCCAAGAAGTGAAGTTTTAGTTTTACAATAGATATTTGTATAGCTTTATCAGTATATTATTTATAAGAAATAGTTTGGTTGATAATTTGATTGTAAGGAAAAGGAAGGGGGAATATAAGAGATATTGGATAGTAAAAAGAAAATTAACAAGTAAAAAAATATTTTCTTTATTTTTTTAATTAATGCAACATATTAGTCATTACTCATTATCACAACTCACAACATGACTTGAATAAGGTCCAACTCAAAACAACTTGATTATACAAAAATACAACCCATGCAACACCAACTTGATAACTACCCAATTCAAAATGATTAGATTCAAATTCGAGTTAGCCCCAAGAAATAGTGTAAATTGAAACAACCTGAAGTGATTTGACGTGAACACAAACCAACCCAATAAATGAATCTAAACAAACTTGTACCAAAATTAACCCGATCCGGACACGAGTTTACCCAAAAAAGCAAAATGAACCGAAGGGACCAAACAAATACTAACCCGACTCGACATGAAAGGATAAAATAACCTCAATTATCTTCGACCCATAATGACTATGGCCAAACCTGAACTAATCGATTTGATTGCCAACTCTCTCACCTAAACAGACTGAGACCCAACCAAAAACAACTAGACCCGAACAAAAAAACAACCCAAGAAGACCCGATCTGATTACTACCCAACCTAAAAATGACTCGACCTAAAACCCAAGTAGACCGAGGAAATAGTTCAAATTGACCCGACTCGATATTAAGACGACTCAAAATGATTTCACTTAAACCTGACCTGACCCGATAAAGTAACCTAAAAAAATCTATACCTAAATTGACCCGACCCAAACTTGAGTTGACCCGAAGGGACCCAACCCGATCCTAACCCGACCGACCCAAAAGAATAAAATAACCTGAATTATCTCTGACCCATAATGACCCGACCTGAAATGACCCGACCCAAACCCGACCCGACCCACCCAATTGCCATCTCTAAATAAGATGCCAATGATCTCCGGTTAGTAGAGGTAACAAAAAACCTTTGCCCTTTTGATATGCTTCATTTTAGATATTAAGAATGTAACCATTTCTCCATGGTTTTGATATCTTATCGCCTATGATAGTGATGTATTAAAAATGAAATAGTCTTCACATTTCATCTTCTCATATAACTGCCTTTTTAAGTTCACCACAACTTCCATGATCTAAAACAATATGTTATATTCAGTGATAAACATTTAAAAGACATTACTGCTCACAGTAACGCATAGTACATCCAATGCGACGCACAATACGTACAAAAATGTGTACTCTACACAAGTACTTCCATCATGTAAATTTACCTGATTTGTCACAATCCCTCCTACTTTCAACATCTCTTTCAGATCCTTCCAAATAATCATTATTGTTGGAGATCTAAATATAACAAAATCTTTATCGCTTCCTTGACAAGTTAGTTGCATACATATTTTAAAATTATTAGCGCCCCCTATTCATTAAGTACTATACATAACTTTTTAACAAACAACAAAAATGTCAGACGATAATGTACTGTACATACCTTTATCAATTTTTCTCTTTCTACTTCAGGCAGACTATCAACAACTTTGCTATTGAAATCTCGCATTTTCTTAATCAGACCATGTGATTCTTTATTAACATTTAGCCCTCCTTGTCCATGGTTTATGCTTAACATTTTTCACAAGTGAACTTGGATTCATTTTCTTCTCAATCTTTTTGACTTCGTCAATCAAAGCATCAATCCATTGCTATTTATAGATTCAACAATAACAAAAATTATTTTTGTTTTCAAACATATTCATTAACTAATTTATTTGAGATCAGATCCAAATACCTGATCTTCTTTGGACATTATATCAACAAATTCGTATTGGATTTTTATTTTGGAACAATCTCCAACATCTATTGATCCTTCTATCATCTTTTATGAAGCATATATAGTTACAATCTCCTTGTCAAGCATAAACTCAGATTCCTCCTCATGGATTTTCTATTTTACAAAAATCACATAGTAGTGACAAATAGTTAGATAGATAATTATTAAGTATTGTATATGAACTTTTACTGTACATGAACTTACTTCCTGTTGTTCACTAGCAGTGTCAACAACTTCAACATTCACTGTTGCATCTGCAACATCAGTTTTGGCAACATTTTCCTACCATTACATCAAGAACAGCACATTGAGGTACAAACAACACTAAGTACTTTAACAAATTCCAAAGTATTGTACTTCAATTACCTCATTGGCAACAATTTGTTCATCACCTCCATGTACATTCCCACCTTCATGTGCATCACCATTAGTCTGCACATCAACTCCCTTATCATTCACAGTCTCAGCCTAACAATTTACAAAACTTGAAACATTAAGCACCATTGCAATTTTTTACACAACACTCAAAAAAATACTAACTACAATACTAAAAACATTAAGCACATCGAAAAGGGAAATGATATCCATTTCACCAATTTTGTGGATTTCAACTCCACTATCATTCACTAATTCAGTCTAACATTTAACAAAAAAAGAAAATTCAACTACAATACATCAAGAACAGCAGAATGAGGTACAAACAACATTGAGTACTTTAACAAATTCCAAAGTATTGTACTTGAATTACCTCATTGGAAACAATCTATTCATCCCCTCCATGTGCATTCCCACCTTCGTGTGCATCACCATTAGTCTGCACGTCAACTCCCTTATCACCATCAGTCTCAGCCTAACAATTTACAAAACTTGAAACATTAAACACCATTGCAATTTTTTACACAATACACAAAAAAATAACAACTACAATACTAAAAACATTAAGCACATCGAAAAGAGAAATGATATCCATTTCAATAAAATAGTTTCATATTGTAATTTAACAAACTCCAAAGTAATATACTTCAATTACCTCATTTGTAACAAACTGTACATCAACAACAGTTTGAAGGACATTAGCTTCATTTACACTTCCTCCTTTAGTATGAATGTCAACTCGAATATCACTGACAATCTCAGCCTATTAGTTGATATAAAAATTAATAATAAGTACAATACATACATACAGTAATACATACATACACTACAAACAATAATACATACAATAATACTTATAGTAGCATATACAAACACTACAAACATCCAATACATTAATACCTTGTCATGAACAACTATTTCTGCATTGGCATCAGCATTCTACCATTCACCATCCCTTCCTTCTGCAATCGTCTCTACAACAACATCAACATGCCCTTTTGTGGCATGTGAACAATTGACACTATTTTCAACTACTTCGGTGTCACCATCATCCTTATTTTCCAAAACAAAATACGATAGATCAACAACAAAATCAATAACTCCATCTTTAAGTATAGTACTATGTGGTACAGTTGCCATATCTAACACAGATTAATCAAAGTTTTTTATGTTATTCACTTACATTTCCCTTTTTAAATTTTCCACTTCCACCACTCAGTGTTACCTTGCCTGCATCAACTTGTTGAATTCCAACCTCCATGCTCAGTTTAGCATGTCTCAGTCCTTGTTCATCAGTATCATCCATTGTGGCAATATTTTCATTCTCCACTTTCTTCACAACTTTACCCTTTGATTTGTCTTTATTAACCAACTTGAGTTTCTTTTTTTTGGTGCCAAACCTTTCTTTAGCATTTTGTCAATTTTCTGTTCAATAAAAATACATATATTAGACATGTAAAACACACATAACTCCATCATAATATTAGACTTGCCATTCTCACCCCTACTCCTTTCAGATTATTATTGTCTGTCATTTTCTCTCTCAACTGCAAAAATACAAAAATTACATTAATATTGTACTTGAAGCGTTTATCATGTTGTGTTTCACAACAAAATGATCTTACGCTTGATATGACATCCCAAACTGTATCAAAAACATAATTAGACATAACTTCATTCACATTAGCCTCAATTCTCTTCAACTGAGGATCTATTACAAAATCATCAAAAGATAATTCACTAGCTTGCACTGCTAGTTGCATACCACAAACTACATTGGATGCATCTGCAACATCCTGTAATCAATAACAATTTGTAACTAATGAATGTGTTTGAAAAATACAATATGAAGTACAAGACTTTAACAACTTGATCACCTTTGTGCAATCATTGTCATCCTTTACCTCCTATCTATCACCATCCAACGGAAGAGTTGGATCAGGAATCCCATTCACTCGTAGTTCTTCACACAAAAAACTTATTGCATTCGTTGACCTCTCATAATCCACCTTCACATCACTCAATTGTTTCTTTAGCTCGTCTATCTCCATACCCAACATTGTCACCTTTTTCTTTTATTTTTTAATGCATCTCTTAAGATCCTTCTTCAACCTTTTCTTCTCAGCTTTTAGTGATTCCAGATTCATCTGCATATCTCCCACCTCACTCCCGCTGCATTCTTCCTTAGCCTTACTCTTGAATTTACATTTTTTTCATCTTCCCTGTCCAATCACTCCTTATGTATTCCAAGCTAAAATTCAGCACACTAATTTCCTTTTTATGCAAAAACACACTCATTTTGCTATCATAGTTTCATTTATTAATAAATGGAAACACATCATTGTCTTCAACAGGGAGTAGAGTCTGGAACTCCCGGAACCAGGCCTGAAACATAATTACAATTACCATTAACCAAAAAACTCAATGACATTTAGTACTAACAATACAATCACCAAATACTATTCTTATTTTATATGCATAAAGTACAGTACTAATAGTATTACCATTAACACTGCATTGTAGCCTTTTAAATACCCTTTCTTGTTAGAAATAACATCAACAAGCCCATTTTGTAGGTATTGTGTGATAGCTTCTGGCCAGTTATAATTATCAAGGGACTGCAAATCATCTACCATGTCAAAGAAAACCCTGCAGATAGCAAAACTCCCGTAAGGGAATAAAAAATATGCCAGTAGAACCAAAATTCATATCTTGACAAAATCTGTGATGCATTTTTCATCCTTTTTCTTTCTTAACATCTGCAGTGTCTCCATTGCATCTTTCACTTTGGGGTCTCACCCAAAGTACTCCCCCCTTACAACTGAGTTCTTGCCTGCAACCTTATCTGTTGAGTCCAAAATTATTTCTTCACCTGCACAGTAAAGAATGCAAACATTTTAAAAGTATACTCACACACAATCATTTGTCTAACACATTACTTATTCACACATGACTTGTTTATCTAGTACAATACTCACCCTCAGAAACCAAACCAAAAAGATCAGATACATTTTCTATCTTCAACTTCACCACCACAGTTCCAAAAAGAAATCCCTTTTGTAGCACATCATAACAGTGGACAAGATCTTCTATTAATGCAAGATCCAATACAGTAGGACACTTCATGTCTAAAAATCCACCAAAAATTGTTTTCTTGAATTTCTTTTTATGGTCCGTCCTAGCCAATTGGCACACCTTTTTAAATTTCCTAAAACTGCATCTGGTCTGAATTCCACATTCATTATCCATCCTACAAAGACAAATATATATATATATATATATATATATATAATTTAAATTTGACTCAAGCACAAATACAGTACCTGACAAAATAATATTCAACCATAATTGTATAACAGGTCTAGAAGCATAAACACAGTACCTACGTAATTCCATAATCACAATGGTCATAATTTTTTTTACACTTTGGAGACATAAGTTGAGTACCCAATTAATATTGATCTCAAAAGTACAGGGCAAATCAGATCAACAATCAACTATAAAATGCATCCATAATTGAGGTACAGACGCATAAGTACAATACCTAGCAAATTACAAATCAAGCATGATGCATAACTGGTGTACAAGCGTAAGTACAGTACCTACTGAATCCCACAACAAAATGGGTCATATGGTCGAATAAGTACAATACTTAACAAATACAAACTCATACCATATTTGTATAATTGGCCTACAACCGCAAGCATAGTATATAGGGAATCATATAACAACATAGGTCTTTTGGACAAATTTTTTTACTTACACTTTGTTATATATGCCAAAATTACAGTGCACACAAGATCAACTATCAACTATAAAATGCATTCATAAGTACGGTACCCACTCGTTAATTTCAACTACGGTACTGATGCATAAGTACAATACCTAGCAAATTATAAATCAAACATAATGCATAACTGATCCAGAAGGATACGTACAGTACATACATAATCCCACAACAAAATGGGTCTTATGGAAAAATTACAAAATCAACTAATTTCATACATAAGTAAGGTACACATTTGTTAATTTCAAATGCATACATAAGGACCGTACCCACTTGTTAATTTCAAAATCAGTTACTGACGCATAAGTACAGTAGCTAACAAAAAAACAAAATCAAACATATTTGTATGGCTGGCCTACAACCGCAAGCACAATACCTAGGGAATCTCATACCAACATTTGTTATCTGTACAATTTTTTTTTCACAATGCAAACATAACCTATTCATAATGGCCTCAAAAGTACAATGCACATCAGGTCAAGAATCAACTATAAAATGCATCCATAACTACATACTCACTTATTAATTTCAACCAAATTAATAAGAATAAATACAATACCTAAGAAATTAAAAAATCAAGTATAATTATATAACTCGTCTACAAGCATAGACACAGTACCTACGAAATCCCACAACATCATGTGTCATCTGGATATATTTTTTTACACATTTCAATAATAAGATGAGTAAGCAATTGATAACGATCTTAAAAATATAGTGCACATCAGATCAAAAATTAACTATAAAATACATTCATAAGTACACTACTCATTAATTTCAACAAATTACTGACGCATAAGTATAGTACCTAGGAAATTACAAAATATAAGAATGATTGTATAACTGATCTACAAGCATAAGTACAGTACTTATATAACCCCATAACAATTTGGGTAATCTGTAGTAATTAGAAAATCAACTATACAATGGATCCATAAGTACGGTACAAATAAGCACAGTACCTAGCAAAATACAAAATCAATCACATAAGCACAATACCTAGCAAATTACAAAATCAATCATAGTGTACAACTATCGTAGAGGCACAAACACAATACTTAACCCATGACAAAATGGGTCATCTTCACAAATTACAAAATCAACTATAAAATTCATATGTAAGTACGGTACCCACTTGTTAATTTAATTATCAGTTACTGATGCATAAGTACAATACTCAATAAAATACAAAATTAACCATAGTTGTATAAATGGTTTAGAAGCCCAAGCACAATACCTACGGAATTCCATACCAACATTGGTCATCTAGTCAAAAAAATTTAATGTCATTTTGTTAATGATGCTAAAAGTACAGTGCATGCCACACATTACGGTACCCACTTATTCAGTTCAACTAAGTTAGTGAATCATAAGTACAATACCTTTAACATCAAGCACAATTGTATAAGTGGTCTAGACACTTAAGCACAGTACCTACCGAATACCATAAGAACATGGGTCATTGGATAATTTTTTTTTGCAAATTACAGAATAAGTACAGTACTTAGATGATACAGAGGTACGACACTCAATTCTTTAATACAACTCATTCACTTAATGCAGTTAATACACCTAAAAATACATTACATATCTGAACAAAAATCACTTATATATCACATTCATAAGTACAATACTCAACTCCTTTTTCTGATATTATTTTTTGAAAGCTAAATATATTACTCAGCAAAATACAAATCCAATTATAATTCAAAACTGATATAGGAGAATAAGAACAATACCTACAAAATCATATACCGACATTGATCAGGGGAATAAGTGAGTATTGTACCTACTAAAATGATCAGTGCTAGTTGAAATGGAATACCGTGGTGGTAAGGGGAAGTGTGGCCCATGCTCCTACCTTCCTCTCTCTCAATGGTTTACGGCAAAGGGCTGGAGTAGCATCACTGCAGCGGCAGGGGAAGAAGAGGGAAAGGAGATCGTAGCGGAATGCAGTGGGGGGAAACAAGAGGGGGGAAAGACAACGTGCAGGGGAAAGGAGAGCGCAAACGAGTTAAGCGTGGTAGGAGAAGAACATGTGTGGAGAAGAACTGCGCCTGGAGGCTGCACGAGAGCTGCGGGAGAGGATGTGCGGGAGCTAGGGATTCGTTGGGGGAGAGAACGAAATGGCGGAGTGGGAGAGAAGATTTTGGGACAAGAGGGGGAAGTGGGAAAATATTTTGAGAGTTGTGGCAATTGGGATACGGAACCGACGGGAAGCGGTTGGGGGTTATTTTTACAGTTTATCGAGAAACCGGGTGGTTCAGTGGGTCTACACCTGACTATGTGTAGCGTTGCTCGGAGAACAATGAGTCTATTAACTAGTGGCATGCACATTGTCTGCATAGTGTGCCGACGGTGGCTGGCAGCACATGTGAGTGAGGCAAGGTGAGTACTGATTAGCACCTGAATTTTACGCGGCGAGAGCTGCTCCACAGTCCACAGTGGCACGTACCAATTGCATCTGTGGCAAACTCCACAACTTGTGTTGTTGCTTGTGGTGATCAACTGCCTACTCCTGTTGCACTACTAGTTAAACCAGCACCAATCTCCTCTTACCTAGCTATGTTCGGATGGACCCTCCACTGTTTTTAATCTTTTTGCAGTGCGCTAACGCTGTTTTTGGAGTCGTATCACCACCAGACGAGCCAAAAATAGGTTTCAACTTTCAAGTTACCTAGAGAAAGGTTAGACAACCGCGGTTTATTGGGTTGTTCACTGTAGTGCCAAAACGGACCCTCCAAAATCTGACAAAATTCTTTGATATTTATTAATATCTGGACGTTTAAAGTATTGCGTACACGGCAGAAGCGAGGCAAAATAATAGCATTGAGCATGTTTAATCAATCACAGATGTCAGCAGTTCGCTGTAAGCCGAACGCCATGGTACATTCATAGTTATTCAAGTTGTTAAGCACAAAAACAGTTTATAATGTCAACGAGGTCCATGACGTAGATCATGAATTCAACAAAACATGTGACACGTTTATAGTATATAAAAGTATTTTTTTATGATATCATGTAAATCGCAAAACCAACAAAACATGTGACATGTTTAGAGTGTATGAAATGATATATTTGTAAGTTTAAGATTTTATTCACCTCGTAACCATAATATTCCAACCAATATTGTTAGCGAAACATAAATATAACATTTCCATTCACTAACAAATAATTATGCACTTGTGAGATATGTCAATACATTATTTACCTATAATCCTCATGATTTTGTACAGTTGTCAGTGCCAAGGAAGGCTGGGGCTACTTGTCAACGACATTTAATTTAATGTAGTTAGTAAAAAAGTTTGTTTCTGGTCTAACAATGTTTAGTCTCCCTAAAGGGCGAGAAAGAATGCCATAGAACCGATTATTCGAGCAAGGAGCCATATCTGGTAGATGAGATCCCCACTTGCCGGTCTACAGCTCCCTAAAGGACGGGTCAGAAAATCGGCTATAGCCCATGTGAATGCCTTAAAGAGCTACCACTATGCTTGGCAAATGGATATATAAACCATCATTCTTTTGTTCTAAGCGTGTGCAATGACAACAGCCGCCACTACGCTTTTGTAGGGCATGTTTGGGTTTTTCTAAAGTTGCCATATTGGATCGTATTTTCAAATCCATAAATGTAAACATTATGTCTTATTTGCAGGACATGGAAAATAATGTAAATCTCAGAATTTGCCGAAATGATGGATATGTTTGGTTTCCATTAAAACCTTTCCCTAATGCAAAAATCCAGCAAAGACTGCTAAATTGAAAAACAACAAATATATATCACACTTACTAAATCTGAAAAAACAAACATACGGCTCAAATTTATGACAATTTGGAAATTCACCATTTGCCCGTATACAGTACGGGCTAAATTCATGATTTTTGAAAATCTGGCTATCCAAACGTGCACATTATTATCACTCTTTTTACTCATTAAGTTTGGAATGCTTTGTTGTAAGCGGGGAAGAAATTTAGGAATCGGAGTTTCTTTTTGACTTTATGATTGATTTTTCAATAAATCAAGAACCCAAGTGTCCTAGTGAATTATTCTGTGTGTCTTTGATGTTTTCCAAAAATCAAATAGTGAGATGTGAAAATGGGATCGGAATGTGTGAAGAAAATAATAAAGTTACTTCATAAAGTGGGTTGATAAAGCATAATACTTCAAACTAAGATTAGTGTAAGACACTAGGTTGTACGTGGGGAAGATGTTAGGCACCCTTACGTCATCTAAATTCGATATTGTTGATACCAGTAAGTTAAAATGATATTTACTTTATAAAATTAGGCTTCATTATACAAAACCACAAAAGAGGAAGAAAAAGAAACATGCACACTTGATATAGTATAAGAAATAGGGATAACTCAATAATAATAATTACAAAATAATTGTTCCAAGGTATCCGTATCATCACACCTTTTTGAGAATGAAAAGGGGGTGGAAGGAAATCTATGTTGTGCCTAGACCCAGTCAACCTTTCTTGCACATTATAGGTAGTGAAAGCGGATTCTTTTCCTTCTTTCATCGTTAAAGGAAATGGATTAGATACACAAAGTTGTTCCTTCTATGGTTAGGACGATGTTGAATATGGATTGCCTAGTATTTTAGATGGTACCTCATTGTCATCCTAGAGAGAAGATTGCTGATTTTGGTTTTTAGAGACTATCATTCTTATGTTCATCCTATCCTTCCTTTAGACGTTCCAGAAAACCTTTATAAGTAATGGCTAGGGGCTATTTTAATATGAGTTAGGGGCTGGTTAAGGTTGTGGTCTCAATAAATCTATTTTTAAGAAAAAAGGGGCATGGGTCTGGACAGTCACATGACTATGGGGAGCCTTGTATTCTAGAGTCTTATGGGAGTGTTTTAATGTTGACTTTTTGAACATTTCAGAGACAAAAAGGTGAGGCACATTCATAGTCCGCTTCACACATCCCAATCTTTTGGGAGGAATTTTACTAGTAACATCTTTGACCATATCAAAGGGGGAAGGTAGGATGCGTTCCTGATCCACACCTCACTTTTTCAATCTTTAGTGGGTTGGGGTCTATAGCTTATTCATTGACTAGTCTTTGGTGGGCCTGATCCTCCAAAGTAAGTGCACCCTTTCTATGCACCATACCCAATCTAAGTCACCATGAAATCTCAATCAAGATGAGGTGGCAGATGAACCTACATGTATCAGGAAATCAAAGTGTGTCTGAAATGCACCAATTGGTTGTTAGTGTTGGTAGTTTGAGACGGGTGACTCATTTGGGTAATCATGCTTGGGTTTAGGTAAGGGTCTTTTTGACAACGTCCAATCATATTAATCAATGGTAGAACACTCATTCTTTGGATACACATTCTAGTTACATCCTTTCTTATGTGTGATATTATTGTATGAATTGTATGATTATTACATCTACTCGTGAAATACTATAATCATTTTTGAATAACTTATTTAGTAATATTGTGAGAACCTGTTACACTAAACGAGATTACTCAAAAAATAAAACACAATCAATCACTAATTAATCACATACCCAAAAATATGGGTAAATTAAAATCGATTTCAATGTCAGCACCTGCTCAGAAACATTTGCATAAGTACCCAACATCTTTCTTATATCCATACTATGCCAAGAATTTGATACAAATTGTTTTATCATCTTAGCCAGCACATATATACACAGGAGAACAATATTTGTATATGCCACATAAACAAGCATTAATATGCTAACAAAAGTCTGATTCGTTTGAAACACCGTATACAAACTTTTTCTTGTCCGGACCTGAGAGTACATGGACGACTCTAGGACAAACTAGACATCTAATCAACTTTCTCAAAATTCTTTACTATAGCTCCTCTTTGCTGCCACACATTTGTTTTTGTCACTTCCGATTACCTAAAAAATGTGGTGAACCACAAGGGTGAGACCCATGTCCTAGAAAGATATATAACCTCCAGCAACGTTTATTGATTACAACATTTTTAAGTAATTAAATAGTTAAGTAGTTTAATCAGATATAACAAATAAGTTCAGCAGTATTGATGGTTAACAAAATACATAAAGGACCAGATAATAACTATCATAATTAGCCAGACTATCATCCTTTATCTTGTTGACAATATCAGCAATTTCGTACCATATGCATATCTAGCATCATGAGCCAGTCTAGTAACATAGAATCTCTATCATTATGAATAAGTCTAGCACATAAGCATAGCTAACAACATGAGCATGCCTAATTGGTTGAACATATCAACATCATAAGAAGAGCTAACAACATAAGAACAACTATTTGGATAAGCATGATTAGCATTATATGCATCTCTAGTTATAAAGGCATGGCTAGCAGTATTAAACACAGCTAGCAGCATCATCTTAACCATTAGTGTCATTATATTTGACAACGTAAGCATGTTTACAACATGATCATAACTATAACATAAGCATATCTATTATATCTTATTGTACTATACATGATCTTAGTGAAAAGAAAGCAAACAAGGGTTATCATCCAATATGAAGCATTGTGTATAACCCTAAATAGATATACTACACGACTATCTTACATCTTTTATTATGCCCTGAGGAATTTGAGGATACCACTCAAAATCCAACTGACCACTGCTAAGTCAAAATCAGTGCCATACAAGATCTAGGAAGAGTCGGGCTCCTAAGATCTTCTCAGCCCCCGGTCAGTATGGGTCCGCCACAGTGACACATAAGGTCAAGCTGCTAGCAGCCTAGTCCGTCCTTGGTATAGGTCACGACACTAGTGAAAGGATGTGGGTACACATACCCTACCATCCGAGGTACAACTACAGTTGTCCTCCAATCTTGTCACATATATAATCACCAAGACACGACCACAGCCGTTCTCAATCACATTAGATGTATGAGGGATGACCATAGCCAACATCCACAACATGCATTGTGGATGACAAGGATATATCCTCAACTTGCCACCTCCACATACTCAATAGTATGTGCTCTGAGTTTCCCTTAGGAATACTCATTTCACCATATGGCAAGTTCTGACACTCATATGAATCAATGGCATAGGGCACTACATGATTAGAGTTGCACTTGATTAGTTATTCCAATTGGGTGAATTAAGGCTACATCAAACAAGTGGACATACAAACCCTAATTCACTTCTAGCAAGCATATAAATATCACAACTTCAAAAGATATAAAATGTGTGAAACATAATTTCTCATCTCATCATCACATGGTACTATTCACTTACCATTCATGAGACCACACTAGTCATCATACTATCACAAGATATAAATCATTTTCACAATATCACAGGGTATCAAGCGTTATCAACACAAGAGGATTACACCTCATTCATGGCTCAACCATGCCCAAAGGTCATTATGACCATCATACTATCACATGATATAAATCCTTTTCACATTATCATAGGAAATCAACCCTTATATATCAACATAAGAGGATTACACCTCATTCAGGGCTCAATCATTCCCAAAGGTCATTAAGACCATCATACTATTCCCTTCAAGATCATCATTATCTTTGCATGCCTTATAACAAGGCTCAACAACATCACTTACATATACTATACTGGATCAACACAATATTTCATTAATCAGCTAGGAGATATTCATAAACAATCTTATCAGGGTTATATTAATGTTAAGAACATTCCTTTATTACATCAAAATGCAAGGAATCTAGATATGATTAACACTCATCATATTCATAATGCACATGTTTAGCATAAGAAAGTATCAACCATGTGGTTGTGATAACCACCAATTAACATATTAAGGTTATGGTCATATTAAGGAGGTTACTCCACCATCATTCCATCATATAAGAATGTGAAACATGAATACTCATCTTTATCTATTTGCATCAGAGTTAGGTTCAACAAGATAAATCATATTAATGTTACTAATCAACACTTATACCCCAAACCTTAACTCACGACATCCCCATTGGATCACAGATGCATAAGGTGAAGCATCACCATCACATTCCTTACCATTCTCAAGTATGAACCCACACATAAATCATGTTGTAACCATCGGGTTATAGCATACTAGGGTTTCTTTTTTTTTTGGTCGGCAAAAAAATGTGTTACTAGAAAACCAAAACTTTAGGTACAAAGTGCCTCTGAAAGAAACTAGATCATATGTATCTCCACGCAGGGATGACACAACAGATCAAAAAAAAAAAAGAAACCCTAGGTAACCGAAATATAAGGACAAGAAGGAGATTAACGAGAAGATCAGGCTAGCAAAGGAAGAAGGAAAGTCACATGGAAGCATTAAACCCTACCCACAAAGATATCCATGAGAAAAATCTCACTACTCTACTAAGAACCAACCACCAAGAAAAGTCTTTGACTTGATACTTGAGATAATAGAGAACTGGGAAAAATCGCCAGGACCAAAGGGATTGCACGACCTGCCACTCCTTGCACCCTCCCTGGAAAGAGCATGAACTGCCACTCCATGACTCAGTCCACCTTAAGTAGGTAACCAGGCAGACAAAAATAAGAAGAAGGGAAGAACCCATACATAACCACCTAAATCTCAGCAACCATTCATCATCAGGTCAAGAACACTAGCAATCAGAGCACCCACAAAATGTGTTACACAACAAGACTAAGAGCAGCACATCCAACCTGGGGAAGATAATGAGGGAACTCGCTCCAGCCTCCTAATCATCATCTGTATAGAAACCAGCACACTCACCACAGAAAAAAAAACTCAGTAAGGTCCTATATGGATTCCGAGAATCCTAATATAGGAATCTCTGCAGTACCATTTCTTCTGTGTTTTTTCTTCTTCTTCTTGGATCTAGGCTCCTTGTTCACACTGAAGTCGCCTGTTACCTCCTGATCAAGATCATGGGAGCTAACCGAGGAAGCTTCATCAGAGTTCCAAGTAGACCTATGGTGATATTCCAAGACAATACCAGTGTCCTGCGCTAGCTTTTCAAATAGGGGGGTAGCAGCCGTTTTGGACAGGGAAATTTCCCAGTCCAAATTCAGTGCTCCCTCCAACTCTGTTGGAGAGCTGCTTTTCATGTCAGGTTCAGACAAAAATCTTCTAGGATCATCAGCCCTCCTCTTCTCGACTTCTGAGATAACCCCAGATTCATCTTCGTAGGTGGGGATGTTCACCCTGGCCGACCGTCGAACACCTTGGCTGCTGTTGAATTTCCCGACCCTTAACTGCAGTTGGCTTGGAATCAGTTTGCTCCTTGTGACCTTGGGGCAAGAGGGAAAATGATGACCAAACTGAGAGCAGTCGGAGAACACTTGAGGTTTTGCTAAGTAGCTAACCTTCAGATTTCTTGGTTTCCCATCAATATTGACCTTCACTGACCTCAGAAAACCAGAGCAGGCGGTGAGCTCCACACACACCGTGGCTTCACCCAGGCAGTGAACAGAGAAACTGGAATCTTCGACGTCAAGGGGCTTACCAATGAGACTAGCAACGCCGCTGAGTGTCCTCGATGTCCAGTGTAACCCTGGATTTTCGATTTTGATCCATACGAGAAGCTTGGAGAAGGAGAGGGCTCGCAGAGGAAAACCTGGTTCCCATGCCTGGACAATGGTTAGTGAGCCGTCCATCATCCAAGGCACCTCACTGAGAATCCTCCCCCTTTCCTTTGTCGTTGGAAGCTTCACAACAAATCCCTCTGTTTCCTCCACAATGATCTCAAATGAATCACTGGGTCTCCACTGGTGACGGATCCACCCATGAAGTTGACTCCGGAAAGCCTTCCTCCCCGTGAATCTAATCGACACATATTCCTGCCATGTCGGAATAGGCTCTTCCTCTCTTGAGATGGAGAAGCATCTGATTCCATCAACGACCTCCAGCTCAATGAACTTGATAGTGGAGATGTCCTCACATGGTAATCTGGATCTACTGGAAGAAAACCAGTCGAGTTCCTCATTACCAGTGGATGAATCTCCACTCTCCTCAGGCGATTGAGTTGGCGAGGTAGAAGATATCGCAGGTTTAGTTGTAGACATCGACGCCTCTGAACTGCCTCCACCCTGAGATGATGGGATCCCTTCCACTCCATCCGCCGTGCTTGAGCCTTCAGGAGGAACCAAATCAGGTTCTGGCGATGGGATCCTCATCCCTGAGATGGCACCACCCCTAGGGTTGTCGCCCCTCCCACGACCTCTTCCGCCTCGTCTGCCTCTCCCGCGACTCATTTCAAGTTAGCATACTAGGGTTTCAACAATAGTAACAAATTACTCCATGATTGTATTAGTCATTCAAGGACTCTTCATACCCAATTATCATCATTTAGTTATATTAAATCTAGGTATAACAAGCTATACCTCATTAGGGTTACATATCAACACAATATGATTATCATTCCTTCTATTCATATGAGTGAATAGGTGAGACAACCTTATTAAGGGTAACCCTCCATTTATTCCATCATCTTTCAACCCATATCTATATACCACTATGTCACCCAGAACCATTGGATGTTTAAAAGGTAAGACCATTGGTTGTTTACATAAGTAAACACCTTGGATAAACCACCAATGAAGTCCTTGATTGGTTCTCTAAAAAGAGTCACCATCTAACCCTAGACATCCGTTGATTAACAACAAAAAAAGTTCCATTGAGAGTAGGGTAAAACCCACAATTGACTGTTCATTTAAAACAAGTCATCCATTGCCAACAAGTAAGCTCCTTAAGTTGACCATATAAAGGAAACCCTATAAATCACATTATTAGGACCAACATATTACATTAGCCATCATTCCACTTTATTGGAGGAATAAACATTAGATCTTGACCATTGGGTCAAGTTCATATGTTAAAACCATCAATTTTAGTATAGGCCCAACCATTGCATTAAGTGACCCAAGAAACCATTGGTCTAAGGCTTAACTGATGCTACAACTATATGATTAAATCACCATAGGTTGTGGAGACCTGATCAACTATCATTAGTGACCATTAAGTCACCATAGGTTGTTAGGTTAGCACTATATTCATTAATCAACATCAAATACTAAGCTAATGTCATCATTGATTGATAACATTATTAGGGTACTTAATGGTTGGTCATTAAACTTCTAATTGATCCAAAACCTGACCTAAGGGGGTGACCATAGGTTGTCACCATCATATGACACCTTTGATCTCGACCATCAGTTATCATGAAGATAACACTATAGGGTTATTGTAACGGTACCATCATCAGGTCATGGGTTTATAGAAGAAATCAACATTAAACCCTAAAATTGACCATGGGTTGATAGGTGCTTAGCACCATAGGTTGTCAAACCAACCTGATCCAAGTCATATTATACCTTAGGAATAATGTACACATGATCACAGGTCCATCTAGAACTGAAATCAGAATAGGGAACATTATAAAAATCGAAATTTAAGTCAAGCATAGCTTTTTAGTGCATGAATCATCATTTTCAAGCAAGAACATGAGCTAGCAAGCTTATGGTAAGAAATAAACATGGAGAAAGTTATAAAACTTGCCTTTAATGAGAAGATGAAACCCCACACAGAAGAAATATCGAGCAGGTAGGGTATAAAATCCAAGCATAAGCTATGAACTCTTCCATCAAGCACCTTTCTTCATCAAATGAGCAAACCCTAAGCATAAGGAATAAGAAAGGTAGAGTTTTAGAGCTTTAGAGCAAATTCTACCATGCAACAGTAGGGTGCTGACCTGGAGGAAGGTCAAAGGAAGGAAAAGAGAAAGAGAAATGGAGAAGGAAGGAAGAAAATAACTTTCCTTGGTCGAAATCCCTAGAAAATGACCTTGGAAACCCTATGTATGGCTAAATGGAGCTCTAGGAGACCTTCATCTCCAAAAATAGGTTGTCTTCTACCTTAGAGCACTTGGTTCCGCAGAAAAATAGAAGCGAGTCATTGCTCCAGGTTAGAGGAAAGACAAAGCAAGTATAGTTTTGTACTTGGGCAAGGAAGAGGTAAATATAGCCCATGGATAAGGATGGAAGCAAGTATGAGGTGTGAAAGTAGCTTCCCCATGTGTCTATGGCCTTAAACTATTAACAATATGCAAGCACACACACAAGAAGCTCCCCCACCATACATATAGACCTGCTTATCTTTACTTTTTCGAATTTCCCAGCCAATCACATAGTTCATTAGTTGATAGCTACTAAAGGTAGCTCATCCATGAAGGGGTAAACCCTAAAATATCCTTGAGGAAAGCACCTTCAAAATATGGCTCAACTAGGATCCCCATGGATCAAAACACTCAAGAATGATAATATAACATCTAAGGAACATAATATATGTGACAAATTGCAAAGAAAACCCCTCAATTGGGTAAATTGTAGAAAAGTCCAAAATGTACAGAAAATTGCATAACTTACTCAAACAGTGTCCAAATTGGACCAAATTTGAAACTTAAGCTTGTCTTATGATTTCAAAATATATCAAAAGGTTATATTAGGGTTGTATTAATTCAATTATGGTAATTAAGCTTATTCAACTCATTAAAAAAGTTCATGGGCCTTACAAATACTATCAATCCTAGTGGTTTTCAAATAATATCTTGATGATTCATCACATATCTAATTAAAGTTTCGAGGTCTAAAAATTGTGTTATGTATTGTATTGAATCATATATATGTATCTTGAAGATATTACTCATAGACCTAAGATTCTTTTATGATTTTTCTTACTAGAATGTGACCTTTTGATGTCCTACGCCCATATTTTAGTAACTATAGTTACATATAAGTTTATTTCCAAATATGTTTTTCTTCTAAATTTTGCTTGCAAATCTTGATTTGATAGACTAACTGACATCTGACATAAGTTTAAATGCACTTGATAACCAATTCAAATGGACCAAAAAGGGAATTCCAAAAATATACATTAACCAAAATTTCCAAATCTTGTGAATTAATAGGTTTTAAGCTATTAACAACGTTTCAATTGGTATCCTATTGATTTGTTTTACACTAAATGCATGTATACATCAATTATGGGTGCATGAGTAGTAAACAATTGTTACAAGATACCATTTCTTGGAATTTTCTATCCAAAATTTAACCAAACTAGTCACATAGGGTCTAAAGAAACTCAACTTTCACAAAATAATTTAGGATAAAAAATGAGTTCCACAATATGTATCACTTACACCGAACAAATGAGAGATAGCCAAGGTAAGAAGAAAAGTAAGGTAAATGAAAGAAATGAAGGAGGGATGAGGTGTTCGACTATTCTACTACACATTTGTGTACCACCATTTCTATATTTTTGTCTCAGGTTCATCTATAAGCATGTATACTCCTTCAAGCGTATTTGGCATAGTGGCTTACCACTAATTGGACATTCCGTACTTTAGTCATTTTTAGAAATATGCTACCAAAATATGAGAGGGTCCTTTGCATCATCTTTGAGACTGTAAGAGATTTTAGATGTCAATGGGCTCTTTGTTTATGCCTTCGTATTATGTAAAGTTTTTAAGGATATTATATTTTTCTTAATTTTTTTTATTTTTTATTTATATTTCCTGGGGTGTTGTTTCTTGTGGTTATATGTGTCTTGTGAAGGTCATATATTGCAAATATGTATCTACCTTAATGACCTAGTTCTAGTTTGATCTTCAAAGTTACTATTTGGTGGAACATTAGTATTACTGAAACCCTCATGTCCTTCATGTGACATCAAATCACACAACATAATTTGGTTGGTTTAGTCATAATACATAATTTTCTTTGATTTCTTGGACTAGATGGAGAGAGAAAATATGTTAAAACTAGTAACATAGAACTAGACAACTTGGAAGATAAAGATAGCATTTTTTATCACTTCAACTTGCATGGACTGGTGAGAGAGTTGTGCAATTAGTACACTAGCACAACCAGTACAAGAAATAGTAATTGGTAGAAGTGGAGTGACCAATAACTATGGTAGTAACAATTAGCAATAATGTTATTAGTAGCCTTTAAGGTTTGATGTTCCTTGTTTAACTAGGAGCACTACACCTTGTGTGGGATGATGCCACTTGTAAGATGTATAAAATCCTCACTTTTCATTCCAAAGACAGGGACACATGTTAATGGATAAAAGGAGTAGCCTACTCCTCATAAAATTAAAAATAGAAAATCTAGATTCTATTAGTAGAAGATGTCCATCAGAGTACTAGAAACTACAGTGGTTTCAAAGAAGTAAAACAAACAGGTAGAAGCCATAGGAGTAGAAATAGATAGCATCAAAAAAAAGTAATTGTGGTGACAAGAATAGGTATGACAAATACTAGGAACAACAAAAATGACAAAACAAATGCTCTGGATTGTTTCCCCTAAAAGATTTTAGAGGTACACGTGGATGCTTGAATTTGAGGTAAAAATAGTTTTGTAGGTTGAGATGGAAACCCTAGTTGAAAATTTGTAGTAGACACTCACTATATAATAGTGACTCAAGTTTTTCACCAACTTTTGGTTTTTCATAAAACATATATGTTTCCAACCAAGGTTATTTATAAAACTTGATATTTTTATGTAAGAGACACTTTTGTTTTTCATTAGCATCAATTTTTGTGAAAAAATAATCTCTAATGACGACATTTATTGTTGAAAAGTTGTTTTTGTTGTTATTAGTGTGACACGTAGGATTTTTGTGACACCCTGACGTGCCAAAAATGAGATTACTCAAAATTAAATATGGAATCATAACTAAGCAAGCGGATTACCAAAAAAAGGAAATTAAAACCAATTTCTCAAAAGCACCATAAGCAAAAACTTATTACATAAAGGCCCACAAGCATTGCATATCATATCACAAGGTGCTTACATCATTATACATCATCATTCCTATCATAAACCTATTACATGAGATACATGTTCCACATATACATATACACATACCATATCTTCCGTACATGGCTCACAAGCTAAAGACCTTGTATCGATAACATGTCTACAAAACACAACGAGAACACCCCCAAAGACCTGAGTGTACATGGACGACATCTAGGACTCTATCACCAAAAGAGTAGCAGCACATCCAACCTTATCAGCTACTGCTCTTGTTTCTGCTCTTCCTTAGCTACATGGCTTCTATATCTTTGTGAACGACCACCTACAAGATGTGGAAATCCACAGGGTGAGACCAAATGTTCCACTGAGGGATATAACTCTCCACCAATGTCTATTAAAGCATAGATAACTAAACATATGGATAAAATACTAAATTGGTTGAGCAACTTCAAATAAACGTTATGTATCTAATAGAATAAGTAGATTAAGAAAAACTAGGCAGTTATCACTAAGCAGTAGAACAATTAAGATTCTAAAAAGAAATATGAAGAACATGTATAACAGTTGATTTCTCTTGTTGCCTTATAATTCAAGAAATCAATAAAAAGGCAAGGAAAAATGTATTATCCAGTGTTATTTGCATTTGACCTTAAGCAAGATGCACTACACAGCTGTATTACATCTTTTATCATTGCCCTGAAGATTTGAATCATACCATCCAAATCCAACCAACCACTACTAAGTCAAAATATGTGCCATACAAGGTCAATGGAAGAGCTAGAATGTATGAACTCCCCAACACCTCTTGGTCATCACAAGAGAAAAACACCGCAGAGACATATCAGTCAACTACAACAATGACATATAGTCAAGCTGAAGGATTGGCTCACACATGGCCATCCATATATATAATCACACCTAGCCCACCTTGGTACATGTAGCGGCTCTAGAAGAATAGGATCATGCATGGACATTCTAAGGATTGGTTCACTCATGGATGTCCATATCACAAGGAGAGCAGCTCACGCAAGTCTGTCTCACACATTCTATAATTGTGGATGCAAGAAGATACTCAACTTGCACCCTCACATATTCAAAAATATTAGCTTTGACTTTCCCACAGGAAGGACTCCTTTCACCATCCAACACTAAAACTAAAATTGGAATGGGACTATGGCACATGGCACCTACATGATTATAGTTTCATTTTATTAATTAAGCCAATTGGGTATCTTTTAGCATCAATCAAGTTACAACACATAAATCCAAAATGAACACTACAAAGATAAGGGAATCACGCAACTCTAGAAGATATAAAACATATAAGGTGTGAACTAGTCATATAATCACCACATGATACTTGTAACAATGCCATTCATAAGGCCATCACCAATATCACATCACAGTGGGATATCAACCCCTTAATCATATCACTAAAGGTTACCACCTCCCAATAGGAATTAAGCCATCACTAGGTCATAGAACCCATCACATCAATATGATCTCATCATGTCTCATCAAGGCTTATATCCATCACTCTATATCATATAATAATCACCATAGCATACATAAGTCATGACATTCATTTCACCTGCGAGCTTAGAGATTCATAAACAAGAGGGAGAAAACATTACAACTGGGTAGTCACTCCAAGTGAGACAAGCAATCACATTATATGACCCAAAGCTAGGGTTAGGGTTACATGTATATCCAATTAGGGTTTCACAACTATACTCAAACACCTAACCCTAGGTATACCACCTCCCACTTTCTTGGAGCATACCATAAATATAACATTATTAACTAATCGTGATAAGAGCATTATGCCAACAACAATAGGTATCACTATGATATACATGTGTATGTGTATCAATTCATTCTGCCATACATATGTCACACCACACACCATCCAAGTGTCGCGACCTCAAGCCATCAAAGGGTCACGATCACCATCCCACATATTGTCACGACCGTGATAGGGCATGGTGTCTTGACCCAAATAGAGAGCATGTATCGACCATAATCAGGCAACTATCTCAACAAAGATCAACCACATGTCACGACCAACCATCCAACTGGGTCACAACCGTGACATAAACCTATATGACATCGCGACCAAAAGAAAAACATGGTGTCGCAACTACAACATCCACTTGTACCAACCAAGCCACAACTAGGTGATGACCCAAGGCACAAGGTGGCATATCTTGACCAAGACCAAGTGAACAACACATCCATCAAACCATAAACAAGGTGTCTCAATCGAAACCAAAACAAACCATCACAACCAAAACAAAACAAACCATCTTGACTAAGACAAACACAAGGCATCTCGACCAAACACCCAAAGAGCGACCAAAGCTTCTCGGCCAAGACCACCTATGGAAAAAGGCCATCATAAAGATCAGGTGAAAAAAAAAGACCAAAACAAAAAATAACTGCAAGTAAAAACCATCATCCTCAAGGAGGAAAGCCTCATGCAAAACGGTCACTAATAACCCTAAAAAGGACATGAGTCATGAAACCACCATGAAGAAACCTTGTGAAAGAAGGGAAACCTACATTCAACTCATCCAAAATAGAACCTAGACTCCAAGATACATCAAGGTACACGAGCTTCATGCATGTGACCAAAACCAAGATCAAGAGGTAGGAGAAAAATCATCCAACTCACGATCATCACAAAAATGGGCACCATGTAATTAGGGTTTCAGATTCTAAGCAACCAAGCATGATAACCATCATCATATAAGTTCTAAAACATGGTAGTATCTACTAGTATGTTAGGACCATGATTTAGAGAGAGAAACAACAACATGCAAAGAAAAGTGCAATAATAGAGAGGGTAGAGAGTTATATCACTCGCCTTACGGAAGATAACTCCAAGGATCACAGGCTCCTAGCACACGATCACCAAGATAGGAAAAATATCCACCAAAATCTCCACATTTGGACACAAGATCACCTCAAAGAGAAGAAGAGTACAAGGTTAAATGTTGCTCAAGGAAAGAGGGTAAAAGACCCCTAGGCGGACCAAAGGAAGAAGGGGGAAAAAGAGAGAAGAAACTCCCTCTCACTTGGGTACCACCTTGTCAAAACATGGCCTATGACCCTTGTGACAAGGAGTTTACTCTCAAGAACGACCACCATGTATAATCCAAAGTCTGAGGCTGACAAAAGAGAATAAGATGGGGAATAAGATCCAACAATACATTTCAAGAGAAAGGCATACACTTACCAAGGTTGAAGATGAGCAAGAGGCACCACATGCAAAGGATCTTGGTCACCAAAGCTCCAATGATTAGCTCTCCTTGATCCACCAAGCTTTAAGGATGATGAATAAAGAGGGAGGAAGAAAGAGGGCCTAATGGTTCAGTTGCATGGAGAAAAGAGGGTCTATATAGCAAAAAGAGGAGGGGGGTAGGGTGAGGGGTGATGTGTCAACATCTAAAGGCACCAAAAGGACACTTGTCCACCCAAGAAACAAACATGCAACCACTTAAACCTTGCATGTACAAGATGGTGATATAACCTAGGTGGGGTCTCGACAACTCATGTTACCACCACCTTGGTTTCATTCGAGACACTCTAAGGAGGTTGAAGCAACACCAAATCACATGTCTCGATCGAGACAAAAAGGATCATCAACTCACAAGGTCGAAACACAACACACAAAGACAACTATGCCAACCCAAGACACCCCAAAACCAACATGATCGGGACAAAGAACCCCCAAGGAAGGTGTCTTGATTGATACACCCCCACAACACAACACATGGCCGAGATAAGGTCGAGACACACCCAACCAAGCACACATGGTCGAGACAAGGAAAAACCCTAGAAACCCTGATCACCTCTAAGGGTGTCACCACGCATCCAAGACCCAACCAAGGCATCCAAAGCATAACACTCTCTCTCATGAGGCCAATAAAGAGAAGGAACACTCTAGATGTGGAAAATTGCAAGATAACCCTCACATATGGGTAAATTGTAATCTAGCCCAAAACAAGCACACAAGGCACAAACATCATCCAAACAAGCTCAAACCGGAGACTTAAGCTCTCAACAAGCTCTAAAAACACCTCAAAGGTTAGAGTAAGGTTCTTAGCACTTAATCAAGACAAATAAAATAGGGTTAACCCAAAACATAGGTCAATGGTCTTACAAGCCATAAACCCCTAACAAGGATTTCGCCCCCAAAATCCTAAGCAAAAAGAGATGGGTACTTCCTACACATCTCTTCCTCAAGCTCCCACATGGCTTCCTTAATGCAATAACTATGCCACAGAACCTTTGCCACAACTATGTCCTTCTTCAACTTCTTCACTCTTCTATCAGTAATCAACACGAGTTCTTCAACATACAACATATCCTCATCAAGATCAACCTCCACTGGATGTAAAACCAACTCGATATGAGGGTGGCACTTCCTCAACATGGACACATGGAGAACTGGGTGTAACTTGTGCAACTCAAGTGGAAACTCTAAATTATATGCCACCATCCCCACATGTGCCACCATAGGGTAGGTCCCATATACATGGGAAACAACTTACCCTTCTTCCCAAACCTCAAGACACATTTCTAAGGAGAGACTTTGAGATGCACCATGTCTCCTACTTGGTACTCCAACGGTCTACACCAATTATCAGCATATGACTTTTGCATGTCCTGTGTTGCCTTCAATTGTTGTTGAATCACTTTGATCTTCTTTGTCATCTGCTGCACAAGCTTAGGACCAAAAACTTGATATTCACCTATATCATTCCAACACAATGGAGACCTACAATGTCGCCTCATATGATGTCATGTTGATGTTCCTCTGATAACTGTTATTATAAGAGAACTCTATCAAAATAAGGTGCACGTCCCAACTGCCCAAAAACTACAAGACGCAAGCTCTCAATAGATCCTCAAGGTCTGTATGGTCCTCTTAAACTGTCCATCTGTCTGTGGGTGGAAGGTAGTACTGAACCTCAACTATAGACTCAAGGTTATATGTAAGTGCTCCCAGAAGTGACTTGTAAACTGGGGACTTCTATTAGACACAGTAGTTGCTGGAACACCATGCAAACACACTATCTCATTAACATATATCTGAGCAAGATTCTTTGTTGTATATGTCATCTTCACTGGAAAGAAGTGCATTGACTTGGTCAACCTGTCAATGATAACCCAAATGGAATCATGACCTTTAGCTATCCTAAGAAGATTGATGTATAGGTTTTGAGTCTCTTTTACAGGCCTATTTTATATTTGTTTTGTGCATTTATTAGTCAATTAGTTGATCATATTTGCATAAATCATTATTATTGGTTGGTATATTCTTTTGCATCAAACTATGATCATTTTATCATATTTACATTATCTTATATATCCCTGGGTCTTATATATATTTTTATGGATTTTTTAGGTACCTTATATACAATGCACAGTCGGTGCCACCGACCACCCTAGTCGGTGCCACCGAGATAGCATTAGAGGCCGGGCCATAGAAGACCAAAATAGTCGGTGCCCCTGACTACCAAGTCGATGCCACCGCGATCGGCTCAGAGAGGCTGAACAAAGTACGTGCACCAGCTCGGTGCCACCGACATGAAGTGTCGGTGGTACCAACTTAGGCACAGTAAGTTCGCACCTGATACCGTCGGTGCCACTGACTCTGCCGGATTTTAGCAATCTAATTTGATCGCCTAGATCTGATAGTCCATGTTATGTGGTACCGTAAGTTGACCTAGGCCTTAAAAGAGGATGGCCAGACCTAAGAGGATGAACACATTGAATCTCACAAAGACCAGAGAGGAGAGGGAGAGAAGTAAAGAGCCGAAGGAGGCCACCCGGGAGATCGAGCACCTCTGATGGATGATTTTGTTGCTGGAAGACTGCAAAACATGCGTTTCTCGAGGAGGATCCTCCAGAACACGTTCTCTCTAGGGGTTACACAAACTTCCATCATGTTTCCCATATTTTTCTTCTCTCTCTATGTATTCGCAACTAAAAACCATGCGAGGCTAAACCCCTTGATAACCTCCATTTTTTGGGTTGTTATCTTAGTCTTTTCTTCAGTTTTCCACACTCTTTCTCAATTAAAATTAGACATTATCCCTAAATAACCCCTCTTATTGCAAATATACTATTAGACTAACTTTTCCCCTTTTTACTTGAAGAAAAAGACACAAAAAATCATAAAAGACTCAACCAGCCCAAGACCGCATGAAGCCAATCGGTCCCGAGACCGCATGGAGTCACACGGTCCCAAGACCGCATGAAGCCAATCGGTCTCAAGACCGCATGGATTCACACGGCCCCAAGACCGCATGAAGCCAATCGGTCCCGAGACCGCATGGATTCACGCGGCCCCAAGACCGCATGAAGCCAATCGGTCTCGAGACCGCATGGATTCACAAGGTCCCAAGACCGCTTGAAGCCAATCGGTCCCGAGACCACATGGAGTCGCACGGTCCTGAGACCGCATGGAGTCACACGATCCCAAGAACGCATGAAGCCAACCGGTCCCGAGACCGCATGGAGTCACACGGTCCCAAGATCGCATGGTCCAAACGGTCTTGAGGTCCAAACAGTCTTGAGGTCCAAACGGTCTTGAGGTCCAAATGGTCTTGAGGTCCAAACGGTCTTGAGGTCCAAACGGTCTTGAGGCCCAAACGGTCTTGAGGTCCAAATGGTTTGAAGTCCAAACGATCTTGAGGTCCAAACGGTCTTGGGGTCCAAACGGTCTCCAAACCGTTTGGACTTCACTTAAGGCCTATAAATAAGACCCCAAGGGTTCTCCAAGGGAAGAGTTTTTTCAGACGTCCAGAGGCTGCCTCTATCACTCCAGAGCAAATCCAACTTCCATCCTCCGCCCAGGGGCTGCCGATCTAAGATCCACACTCCATCTTGAAGCTTCTTTCTCTCTCTCCACCAAAGAAGGTGGGAAGAGGGGACCTCGTCATCAAGCAACCTGTGAAGCTAGAAGATCGTCTCTCTCTCTCTCCAAGGGGTTGACTTTCCTCTCTTCTTCGTGGGGATGACGTTCTCTCTCTCTCTTCTTGCCTCCTTCTTTGTCCTAGCTATGAGCGAGTAGTCTTTTTCACTGGGGTGCGGGGAGTATCCCCGCTACCCATGTTTTCATCTCATGTAATGTAATCCTTAGTTTGCAATATAGAGATATTATCTTTTTTAGTTCAACATCAAACGTTTAATGAATGCTTGTTGCTTGATCACCAACTTGTGTTATCTTTTATCTTTTAGTATGAATTGTCTACGTTTATACTACTAGATTCAAAACTCATTTGAATGTTGGTTCTTGGTGCATGTATCCACCATGCATCTGTTTCGATATCTAGGAGTGTCTTTCAAAAAGTGGAGTAAACTCACTCCCATTGTTGTACTTTCATACTATGAAATGGAATCAGTTGACGTATGAAAGTACAACAATGATTCGTCGAGGAACACACTTTGCGAAGGGAATGATGCAAAGTAGTTGACCATTTGTTCGGGGATGGCTGACTTTGCAACATTCCCGCACTTCTCGTAGTTAGTTCTCCAAAAGGAAACTAAGTCTACAAAGATACTAACTGAGCATGTCTTGATCCATGTGTAGTGGCGGTGAAAACCGATCACACCCTAGTGACTCCTAATCATTGTTTGACTTCATTAAATTTACTTGCTTGCTTTACTTTACATGTTCTTAGTTTAAAACAACCAAACCGAACTTTTGATCTAAATACCAACTACTAAGTGATTAAGTGAAATTCTTACGTTTTCCATCTTGTTGTTGCCAACAAGACCGTTGTCCTGTGGATTCGACCCTTAACTATACTGCGATAAGACTTTCACGTGTCTTAGCACACGTGGGTGGAGTTTTAACCTAGTATAAGCAAAGCTAAACCTAAAGACATACCATCTTTAGGATTTTTAGTGGTGCACGCAATTCCACGGGAGTGGAAGCTCCATCAAAAATTGGCGCCGTTGCTGGGGACAACAAAACGTTTTAATTTCATTTAGTATCTTGCTAGTTGGTTAGGGTTTTACACTTTCCTTTAATCATTAATCCATATCTTCTTGAATTCACTATATCTTTGGCAGTATCTAAAAGGTGTATTCCTTTCTCTAATCAGGTAGAAAATGTGTATGCGATCATCGCATAACCTCAGATTCTCCCCTGATCCAGAGTATGACTCTCAGGTAGAGAGACGTTTCCATCGCCGCATCAGACTCAATCGCCAAAGAGCTAGGCAAATGGCTGAAGATCAACGCCAGGATGCATTGGTGATGGAGAGGGTCAACGCCACCATCGCCGCTCAAAGAGCACAACTCATCACTGATACTCATGCTCAGATTCAAGCGGAGATTCGTGCGGAAGAACAGGCCCGCATCCGAGCCGAAAATGAGGCAGCAAACCAAGCTGCCGAGTTGGAACTAAGGAACAAGCAGTTAAGGGATTATGCTGTCCCTAAGAATTATGAGGATAACCATCTGGTTCGACCTCCGATCATCAACATACCCAACTTCGTGATCCGGACCCAATGGATTCAGATCATGCAAGGCATCTCATTCTCTGGAGGTTCTGGAGATGATTGCATGGATCATCTGAAGAGGTTCAAGACACTATGTCAACTGGTCCCACAGGCCAGAGTTGCCTTCGACGCAATAATGTTGCATCTGTTTCACTTCACTCTATCTGGGAGAGCTTTGAGCTGGTATAACTCGCTTGACAGGGAGCCAATAATCACCACATGGGCTCCCCTGGAAGAAAAGTTCCTGGAGAAGTTCTTCCCCCCTTCACTAACTTACGAGATTAGGGGGCAGATAAATCACTTTTCCCAACTTTCCGGAGAATCACTTGCGGAAGCATGGGAAAGGTTCAAAGAACTTCTGCGAAAGTGTCCTCACCACGACATCTCCCGAAACCAATTAATAGAAACATTCTATAGGGGAGTGAGTGATGACATCAAGCAATTTCTGGATTCCTCATACGGAGGAAATTTTATGAGAAAGAACTATGAGGATGCCTGGAAAATAGTCACACTTGGAGCTGAGAATCAGTCCAACTAGGGACGATCACCTGGCAAAGGAGCCCTCAAGGTCTATAAAGCCGAAGAATCAATGGAGATGAAGGCTATTGCTGAAGCCTTAAAGACCATAGCTCATAAGCAACAAGCTCTTGAATCTTCTCTTGGGGAATTTGATAAGAAGAAAAACCCTCAGGTTCAACAGGTCAAAGCAGCCACAGGAACCTGTGAAGCTTGTCATGCATCTGATCATCCAACTCTTTCATGTGGTTTGCTTTACAATGTGATGATGGATATGCATTCACCACCACAACAGTATGAACCAATCACTGACCAGTCTGAAGAGCAATTGCCAGAACAAGTCAATTCTATTCATTCCATTCCTGGACAAGTTTATTATAATCCTAATCAACCACGGAACCACCCAGGATTTCAATACGGGAACCCAGCTGGGACCGCAAATCCGCAACACCAGACGTAGGGCGAATAATCCAGTAGGTTGCCACCAGGATTCCCAAGCAACTTTAATCAAAATTAGGGGAACCCCAGAAATAACTTCCCGAGATCCAACTACCCCAGGAATCCATCCGCCTACTATCAGTATACTAATCCTCCTCTACATCCACAACTGCACCCTCAGTTGCAGCAACCTCAGTTAGCGCTGCCTCTGTAACAACCACAACAAGGACAACAATAGCTTCCTCAGAAAAATACTCCTTCTCAGCCAGAAAATGAGATGACGTTGATAAGGCAGATGTTGCAATCCCAACAAACTATGCTTGCTAATCAACAAGCTCAGCAAAAGGTAGTCGAAGCTCAACTAGCCCAAACTGTTGCAAAACGGAAGCCTCCAGCAGGCACATTTGCTGGGCAGCCTGAATCGAACCCTAAACATGGACAAAATAGGCCTGAACAGTTGAATGTTGTTACTACGAGATCTGGATGCACCCTCCATGAAACTACAAGGATCACTCTTGATGATGATAATACACCTGCCTTTATGCCAAATGAGAGCCCTAAGCTAGGAACGGAGAAGTCTACAGAGAGCGTAAAGGGCAAAGAAAAAGAACAAGTGTCCACAGAGCCAGAAATCTTGTAGTATAAACCAAGGATCCCATATCCGGGAAGATTGCGAGAAACGAAAATGGATACCAGGTTCCAAAAATTCAAGGAGGTGATGAAGAAACTTTACATCGATATCCCACTCCTTGATGCTCTCTCTGAGGTACCAGCTTGGGCTAAATACCTCAAAACCCTGTTATCAAGGAAGTACATCATAGAGGAACAAGAAACCATCAAACTTACCCAAACCACCTCTGATTTCATCCTCAATAAAATGCCAAAGAAGAAGAAGGACCCAGGTTCCTTCGACATTCAATGTTGTATTGGAAATGCATCAACCAAAAAGGGATTGGTTGACCTAGGGGCCAACATATCCATTATGCCCTATTCTATGTGCAAAAGATTAGGTTTCACTGAATTGATGCCTACAACAATGACAATTCAGTTAGCTAACTCTACCATCACCGCACCTCTTGGAATCATTGAAGATATTCTAGTTAGTATAGGCAAAGATGCCTATGTCCCGTGCGACTTTGTCATCATGGACATCAAGGAAGATCTGAGATACCCGATAATTTTTGGCAGACCTTTCCTCGCGACAGCTAGGGCGCTTATTGATGTTGAAGCTGGCACCATCATTCTAAGACTCAGAAAAGAAGCAATTCAATTCCGAGTTCTTAACAGCATGAAAGGCCCCATCATTCAAGAGGAGGTCTTTCTTTTAGACGCAATACAACAAATGTCTCAATTAGAAATATCTGAGCCATCATATGAGTTAGAGAATGTTCTAACTAACCCATAAGTCGAATTCTCTACAAATGAATTGGTTCAACAGTGTCTGCAACACTTAGAAAAGGCCGAAGAAGAACCGATGGCCACCTTTGAGGAACTCAAGGCTGTCACCATTTTATAAGCAACAGAGCCACCTAAGGCTCCTAAGATGAAGACTCTACGCATGGGACTTAAACATGTCTTCTTGGACGAGGAAAAGTTATGTCCAGTTATCATCAGTTCCACCCTAACAGAAGACCAGGAAGAAAGGCTTCTGGATGAGCTGAAGAAACACAAAAAGGCCATTGGGTATAAGATAACTGACCTGACGGGCATAAATCCCACCCTATGCATGCACATACTACCCATGGTCAAAGAATTTAAGCCATCACGCGAACATCAGAGGAAGCTGAACCCTAATCTCAAAGAAGTGGTTCACCTTGAAGTCCTCAAATTATTGAAAGCCGATATAATCTACCCGATCTCTGACTCCCAATGGGTCAGCCCCGTCCAAGTAGTTCCTAAAAAGGGAGGCACTACTATTGTGCTTAATGACAAAAATGAATTAATACCCACCAGGACGGTGACGGGGTGGAGGATGTGCGTCGACTATAGAAAATTAAACAAATCCACGTGGAAAGATCACTACCCTCTGCCCTTTCTTGATGAGGTCCTAGAACATTTAGCCCATCAGAAATGCTTCTGCTATCTAGATGGTTATTCTGGGTTCTACCAAATACCCATACACCCGGAAGACCAAGAGAAAACTACCTTCACCTGCCCTTTTGGAACCTATGCTTTTAGAAGAATGCTTTTCGGGTTGTGTAACGCACCCGCTACTTTCCAAAGGTGTATGTCTGCCATTTTCGTAGGATTAATAGAATCCATAATGGAAGTGTTCATGGATGATTTCTCAGTTTACGGAGATTCTTTCGATAATTGTCTAATCAACCTTGGACAAGTTTTACAACGATGCGAGGAAACGAACCTTATACTGAATTGGGAAAAATGCCATTTCATGGTAACTGAAGGTGTCGTCCTCGGGCACAGAGTGAGTGACAGAGGGATCGAGGTTGATAAGGAAAAAATCGATGTTATCTCGAAGATGTCGCCACCGAAAGATATAAAAGGAGTATGGGCTTTCTTGGGTCATGCGGGGTTCTACAGAAGATTTATTAAGGATTTCTCAAAAATAGCAAAACCCATGACCCAACTCTTGACTAAAGATATTGAGTTCATCTTTAACCAAGACTGCTTGCAAAGTTTCTCAACTCTCAAAAATGCTTTAATTTCTACACCTATTCTGAGAGCCCCAGATTGGTCGCTACCATTTGAAATCATGTGCGACGCAAGCGATTACGTCATAGGAGCTGTTTTAGGACAGCGGATCGAAAAGAAACCTTACGTAATCTACTATGCATCTAAAATGCTAGATGAAGCACAGAAGAACTACACTACTACAGAGAAGGAGTTCCTGGCTGTCATCTATGTGTTTGAGAAATTCCGTTCCTATTTGATTGGATCCAAGGTCATCGTCTACACTGACCACTCCGCCATTCGATACCTAATTTAGAAGTAAGATGCCAAGCCTAGACTTATCTGCTGGGTGTTGATGCTTCAGGAATTCGATTTGGAAATCAAAGATAAAAGCGGAGTGGAAAACGTCGTAGCCGACCATCTCAGTCGTATTGAAGTAGAAGACGAAGATAAAATCCCTATCCGAGACTCTCTTCCAGACGACCAACTAATGAAGGTTACCCATGGATTCCCTTGGTATGCGGACATTATCAATTATCTAGCTACATGAATCATTCACCCCTCCGCTTCCTACCACGATAAAAGGAAATTTCTCCACCATATAAAGCAATATTATTGCGATGAACCTTATCTGTTTCACCTATGTGCTGACGGACTTTTCCGTCGCTGCTTGCCGGAAGAAGAGATTACCCCCGTCCTAGAGCATTGCCATTCAGGACCCACGGGGGGCACATGAGTGCAAAGAAAACCGCTATAAAAGTTCTGCAATCAGGCTTCTTCTGGCTAACCATAGCAAAGGACTCTTATGATTTTGTGAAATCTTGCAACAAATGTCAATTTTCTGGTAGCATATCCAAAAGGAATGAAATGCCCCTCACAATGTGGTAGGAAATTGAACTTTTCGACGTATGGGGGGTAGACTATATGGGCCCCTTTCCTTCTTCCTATGGTTTCTCCTACATCCTGGTTGCGGTTGACTATGTCTCAAAATGGGTCGAAGCTATACCCACCATTTCCAGCGATTCCAAACCAGTTATTAAATTGTTTAAAGATATCATCTTCCCCAGATTTGGAGTCCCCAGAACTGTCATATCAGACGGAGGGACCCATTTTCTAGAACGAAGTTTTAAAGCCCTATTGAAAAAATACGGAGTCAACCACAAAGTAGCCGCGCCTTACCATCCACATACTAGTGGTCAGGTCGAGGTATCAAATAGACAACTAAAGGCGATCCTAGAAAAAACAGTCAATAGAAACTGCACTTTCTGGTCCACCAAGCTTCCCGATGCCCTTTGGGCTTATCGAACAGCCTATAAAACACCAATCGGGACAACCCCGTTCCGTTTGGTATACGGGAAGTCATGTCATCTTCCAATAGAACTGGAACACAAAGCTTGGTGGGTCGTTAAACAACTAAATATCGATCTTAAAAGTGTCGGAGAATACAGACAACTCCAGTTACAGGAGCTAGAGGAGCTCTGAATGACCGCTTATCAAAGTGCCAGGATTTATAAGGAGCAAACTAAAATGTGGCACGACGGTAATCTTAAGAGGAAAGGCATCGCCATCGGCGACAAAGTCCTCCTTTTCAACTCCAAGCTCAAGTTGTTCCCTGGAAAACTCCGAATAAAATGGTCCGGGCCCTTCACCATAAAGCATATATACCCAACTGGAGCTGTCATAATTGTCGACAATAACGGAGGAGAAAGGACGGTCAATGGCCATCGCTTGAAAAAATAGTATACTCCAGCAGATAAAATGCCAAGATAGACCATCAAAATCAGAGACGCCACACCATCAGCATAACAACATCAAAGATTCGTTGAGCCAACAACGTAAAACCCAGGCACTGCTTGGGAGGCAACCCAAGATTTCCGCATTCTCTTTTATTTTCCGTTCTTTTAATTACCTTAGGTTTAAAACAAACATAAAAATATAAAAATCCGTTCAACCTTAACCCTCCCAAACAGTCCTGAAACCGTTTGGAGCCAAACGGTCCTGAAACCGTTTGCAGTCCAAACGGTCGCTAAACCGTTTGACCTAGGGTTTTTGTCAGGTCAACCCCTTTTTCCTATAAATATAAACCCTACCCCCTCGTTCTTCTCTCTTCGACTCTCGAGCTTCCTCATACTCTTGCGCAAGCGCTGTTCCATCGCTTCTGTCATCTTGCTCCCGCGCGGCTCAGACTCCTTCCGCCTCCATCGACTTAATCTCGTGTTTCTTCACAACAACCTCACCGTCCTACGCCCTCCGCTTCACCGTCGTCATCTCCACCATTAGCCGCAAGGTAGTCCCGCCATCGCCGACGCCTGCATGTGCCACCGTGGCAACCTTTTCGACCTTTCCGCCTCCACAACCGTCTTTTCCTCCGCCTCCATCATCTTCACCTTTGTCGTCATCTATGGCACCGTCGTGATCCCCTTTTCCATCGCCTTTATCGCAGCTATCCTTGTTTTTTCTGCAGGCTCCGCCTCCCTTTCGCCGACCGTTCCCCGGCGTTTCACCTTCCAAACGGTCTTCAAACCGTTTGGAACCGCACGGTCCTGAAACCGTTTGGGACCAAACGGTCTTCAAACCGTTTGGGACCAAACGGTCTGCAAACCGTTTGACCTTCCACAGTCGCTTAAAGTTTTGTTAAAATATAAAACCACATAAATACAAATAAAATCCAATTTTATTCCTAAGCATGTTGTTCTTACTCATGATTTTCCACTTTTCAGAAATGGCATCACCAGCTAAGCATGCCACAGGATCTGAAGAAGCTCCTTTCTGGACAAAGGAGCAAATGATGGAAGACCGAGCCAAACTACAGAAGATCATAGACAACTACAACAAGACTGGACAGGCCCCACCAAAGGTCAAAATCATAGATGTCTTGTGTGATATTGACCGCCTCAACAAATGTCTATCTGAGGCGCCTGAAGAAGAAATAGAAATATCCTCTAGTGATGAAGGCTCTGAATACGAGCCAAACCCCGAGGATGAGTCCCCACCTGAAAAATCAAAGGGGAAACAAAAGGTCCAGGAAACCACAACTGGACAACCCTCCAATAAACGAGCAAGAAAATAGGTCTGGCCTGTCACTGCAAGGGAGAAAACCCTGGCAGGAAACACTCCACCAATCACCACCTCCGCTGCCGCCCAAGCAACCATCACTATTCCCTCTTTCCCTCCCATCACCACCACAGCACCACCACCAAAAAACCTCTACATACACACCGCTCCCACAAAGTACGTCTACTCCAGCATACTACTTAAGATGGGGATCCACGACTGAATTTTCAACATGCTAGATAAAGCCAACCTTGCAAGGCTGTGTTTGGCACCTGACATCTCATATTCTGAACCCACAACTGAATTCTTCACCTTTCTTAACAAAGAGCCCGTCGATGTCATGGATACATCACGGGATGGAGGTGACCGTAGGCTGGTCACCAAACTCTTCGGCAACAAGGTTGTCATAACAGAAAATATGCTGAATGAAATCTTTATTGACAACCAGGAGCAGCTAAAGAAGGCCAAGGATGTGGGAACTGAGAATCCTAATTTCAACAGGCACAACTTTTGGAAATCTCTGACAGGGCTCCCCACCTATGATCCAAAAACATGCAAGGCATCCAACATACAATCTGGACTAGTGCACACTTTACACAAAATCCTCACAGGCGCACTCTTCCCCAGGACATAAGGAGGGAATGTTACAATTTCGGATCTCTTTGTTCTCTGGTCCATTCTACACGGGATTCCAGTCAACATTGGACGTCATATGATCCAGAAACTATTAGCTTACGCCCTAGGGAAGGAAATTTTCATGGGAGGTCATATCACATCCATCATCAAGTACCTCAAGATGGACAGACCTCTACCTAGATGCACGCAAATAATGGGTGACATCCTCACTAACGAACAAATCTTGAAGAACTCCTTCATTATCAAGGAGAAGGATGCGAAACTACATTACGTCTTCTGCCCAACAGTCAAATCATCCAGAACCCTGCTACTGCTCCCAGAGCTCGCAGATTACGACAAGGAAAAGCTCCTCTTCACTGACGAGGAGCTTACCACACTCATAGCTACGGTCAAAGCACCAGCAAAGAAAATAAAGGCGGGGCAGACAGAACTTAGCATCAGCACCCCGACAACTAGGAAAACAAAAATTCCTGTGAAACGACCATCCACAAGACTTTCACAGAATCAACAGCTGTCGGGGACACCAACTTCCAACCACATCTAGAAGACAACCCCCTTCCCGAAGATCACATCACCACCTCATCTTTAGACTCCTTCATTATGAGTCTAAATGTTGAGCTAACCGCCACCACCTCAGCACCCTCCACCTTTCCAACATCCACCACTCTTCCTTTTTTCCCCGCATCCTCTTCTTCACCCCTTTTCCCTTCGGGCTCTCCCTTCTCCACTCCTACCCCCGACTTTACCACTTTCCTTTCCTCCTCCACAGTCTCTCCCCCACCACTATCTCTCCCACCACTTTCACCAGAGATACCACCACCTTTCCCATCCACCACCACCCCGACACCACTGGTGACCCCATCCATAGTCACCACGCAGTTCGCGGCACCATTAGTGTCTCTTCCACAAGACACTACCACCCTCCCACACAGACCCCAACCACCCCACCCTTCCGCTTCTGGGGTCCCCTTTTCCAATATCGGTGAGGAATTCAGACGTCAATTCGACATCATCCAAACCCTCCTCACCGATCCTTCTAACATTTTGCATTCTATTTTTTCTTATGTGTAGGGATTATCTAAACAGGTTTCCATGATCGACGAATAGAACCGTGCCTTGCCAAGCATCCTTCAAAGTTTTCAGCACTGACAAGATGATGTGGCTAAGCAAGTTGATCACATCAACACCCACTACAACAACTTGCCAGAGCTGGTCCTTGGAGCGAAGCGCCAGCAAGAAGCAATGGCTAAGCAAGTCGATGAGATCTCTACGCAGACGCAACCTCTGCCTGAGACTCTCTGCGAGCTCAAGCAGCAACAAACAGCTCTTAGAATGCGCCTGGACAACATCAGCAACACCCTCACGCACCTAAACAATCGCCAAGAGGAGTCAACAAACAATGACATTCAACAACTACGCGCTCAAGTAACAGATCTTACAGCACGACTCCTCTCCGCCAAAGGCTGATACAACGATCTCAAAGAAACACACGACGCACTGCTCAAAACACACGAGCATGTGCAAGTGGCGTTCGATGAGTTACAAGCCATCCATCGGCAGTGCAAAAAGAAAGCGAACACGAAGCTCGCATCCAAAGCAGCAACTACCAAAGACAGTGATAATGACGATGAAGAAGACTCCGACTCCTCTGCCAATTCTAACAATGACACCACCACCTCAGGTGCCAAACTTGATGATGGCGATGACCCAGGCCAAGCAGCAGAACCTTCTCAGAAAGGTTACGACAAAGGTCACCAAGAAGGTGGACATCATCGCAAGTCCCCCAACAACTAAAATATAAACATGTCATATGGGGACCAATTCCTTGATTATTCTTCTTTGGGATCCATTGGGGAGTCTACTAAAGATGCGGCTTTCACTGAGTTCCACCAATGTATATTAGGAACCAACACATGCCCACCAGCAACAACCGCTCAACCCTTCTCCGCACTTGACAAATCAATGTTTTCCCCCAAGACCAGGACGAGTCAGAATGAGTGAGTTTAGATACAGATGAAGAACTCGATTCTTCTTTCGACTCAGATGATGATCTGTAAGGCTATGCAGCTGACTTAGAACAATCTTCTTCCCCCCCTCCGCAGGAGCTTCCCCCGCCACCACCTCTACTACATAAGATGCATGATTTAGATATGGCGGCCATCTCCATACTAGATGCTCAGGACATTTTTATACTGAACACTATTGTCGATGATGCAAAAGCGGGGAAAGACATTATCTACCATAACACAAAGACTAAGCGCAAGTTGACATGAGAATATTTCCGCAACATCCTGCGACCACAGTCCACGATGCCAATGGCAATCTTCCGTGTCCTACTCGCCAACTGTATAGAAGTGTACAGAAGCCCTAAGAGGCATCAACCAGTTTTTAACGCCTCACCTGCTCTATCTATCGGCCTTTTATACAAAGATATACGAACAAAGTCAATAGAGCGGATGCGTGCTGGTTTAGCAAAGCGGGCATGATACCTTACCGTGCCATTTCAAGTTTCCAATCACTGGTTGTTTATGATTGTGGACACCGAGGCTCGGGATGCCAAGGTGTACAATTTTTACACCACCTAGCTACCAGCTGGAACAATAAATTTCATTGGAGAAGAAGCCGGGGAGGCAAGATGTATACCTTTCCGGCTTCTCAAACTTATTTGGGCCGCACACCCGTCCCTACGTCAAAACTGGAGCCAACCATGGTTCCAAATAATAGACCCGCAAGTCCAAACAACTGAGGGATCTGGGGATTGCACTTTTTGCACTATCCATCACATTCAAGCGCTAAATCAAGAAAGCCCCTTTACGGAGCTGATCGTCGAAGATTTTCACTCCCTGCGAGGGCGTTACGCCATGGAGCTCATTTGTGATAGAAGGTTCTTCAAGGACCCGACAATGGCACCTGATGACGTCCCACACTACCTTTTTTTAGCAATCCAACATCTGCAGAGGCGACCTTTCAGACAAACTTTGAAAGAGTTGGAGAAAACCAAGCAGCCAGCCATAACACCCGAGCCAAGAAAAGGAACCATCGATCTTTTGTCAGGGGCAACCATTAAGAGATCGCCATCGCAAATGGTGCCCCTATCTGCCATAGAACCAACTTTCCCATACTTCGACCTCAGTGCTTACAATAGTCTCTCCGACATTGAAATACGTCTCATCATGACGAGGCTTTCTTTTGAGAAGGATGAACTCATGTTCATGTCCGGTGATATTCTAATCATGGCAGACACACTTCGAGAGACTTTACAGTTCAAAGGCTCTCTTTCCGTAAGTTTAATGGCCGCCTATCAATTTCTCCTCGACCAAAATCACCCTACAACATATATGGCGTCCCCGTACATGAAGGATGATCTTTTAAAACTAAAAAACTTCGGAACAAGTGAAGCACTAATTTCCTTCCTGCAACACACAACTGCGATGTTTCTCATGATACCCTTCCTTTATCATGAGCACTGGCTGCTGCTGGCAAAAAACCTACCCGAAGGAACAACCACCATCTATAACAGTTCTGACAGCCAGTTCAATCCCCAGTAGAAGAATTATGTAGTGACACCAAAGACGCCCACAGAAGTAGTGGCGAAGGAATGCGCAGACAAATTAATCGCTTTTTTAAGTCAGCATACAAGGGCTTACGACAAAGAAAATTTTCATCGCCCTTCCTTCAACCACAAATGCCCCCAAAAAATTCGGCAATCAAATGACTGCGGCTTCCACATCCTCTACTGGATGTACACCATCATGGTCCTTCAAAGACCAGTAGAGGATATGACCTACGTGGATTACCACGCCTTACGCAAAGAGTTTGTAGCTAATCTACTCCGAACACCAGGGGCGACCTCGAGATTAACATAGCCTACCGCCCTTGTCCTCGTACTCCTCAGCCTATCACTTTGACACTCTGAGGACAGAGTGAGTGATAAGTTAGGGGGGGTACATTAGACAAGGGCGAGGTATCATTTCTATATCCCTCTTTTTCCATCTTTTCCTTCATTTTTGTACAAATTTTCTTAGTTTCCTTTACACATTTAGCTTCCATTCTAAATAATTCATCCGACAATAAATATTTGGAATAAAGTCACCCTCAGTTAACTTCAGAATCATGTTAGTCCTCAAAAGTAAATAGCACTTAGATATATAATGGTGACTTAATAATATCTACCCACCAGTGATTTTCATGCTTTTGTTTCACTTCTACATCTGACTCTCCACAGGTCAATATCAAGGCAATAAGACAAGCTCTCAAGGATGAGAGGGGCATCAGGTGACTTCCAAATCTAGAAGTCTTGCAAGTGGACCACAAAAAGCAACCAAATAAGTGCATGTTGAAAAACTCTAAGAACAACTTTCCTCTCTTCAAATAAAAGAGGCTTGGCCTCCCAAAACAATTTCCCGAAAAAACCCAAAATGTAAGCCTGCGAGTCTACGAATAAAAGCCAGAGAGTTGAATAAAATTATGAGAGTTGTGCCATAAATAAGGATCTATATAAAGAACCGATGAAGGTCTCACCCGGTCGGTACATTTAGCTGCCCTCACGAAGGTAGATTTGTCATGCCCGGTAGTGAAACCCTAAGGTATCTGAATATATGAAAGGCTTATAAAGGATTCACCCGGCCGGTACATTCAGCTGCCCTCACAAAGGCAGTTGTGTCATGCCCGGTAGTGAAATTCTAAAAGCATAGACAACCCGTCCCCCACTTGAAGGGGGAGTTACACTTCAAGCCTTTAGCCAACCCTCCTACCCACTCTAGCTTCCAGTAGGTTCTTCAGAGAGGTATAAATCTGATTAGAGTCAACAATGTGCACAGAATAAAAAGTGGTCCCGATGCAAGCTATGAGATACGGAAGGAACCTGAGACCCAAACAACTCTCAAAACCTGAAAGAGTCAAGGCAAGCAATAAGACCCGATATGACCTTGGGAGAACTCAAGTTGAGAATTGAAACAAGAATATGGAAATCTTAACTTAATAAAATCACCTCGCCATTACATGCCTCAACTCTATCTAACTTGAGGACAAGCTAGACTCTAAGTTAGGGGGGGTGATAACCTCCATTTTTTGGGTTGTTATCTTAGTCTTTTCTTCAGTTTTCCACACTCTTTCTCAATTAAAATTTGACATAATCCCTAAATACCCCCTCTTATTGCAAATATACTATTAGACTAACTTTTCCCCTTTTTATTTGCAGAAAAAGACACAAAAAAATCATAAAAGACTCAACCAGCACAAGACCGCATGGACTCACACGGTCCCAAGACCGCATGAAGCCAATCGGTCCCGAGACCGCATGGAGTCACACGGTCCCAAGACCGCATGAAGCCAATCGGTCCTGAGACCGCATGGATTCACATGGTCCCAGACCGCTTGAAGCCAATCGGTCCCGAGACCGCATGGAGTCACACAGTCCCGAGACCGCATGGAGTCACATGGTCCCAAGACCGCATGAAGCCAACCGGTCCCGAGACCACATGGAGTCACACGGTCCCAAGACTGCATGGTCCAAACGGTGTTGAGGTCCAAACGGTCTTGAGGTCCAAACGGTCTTCAAACGGTCTTGAGGCCCAAATGGTCTTGCGGTCTAAACGGTTTGAAGTCCAAACGATCTTAAGGTTCAAACGGTCTTGAGGTCCAAACGGTCTCCAAACCGTTTGGACTTCACTTAAGGCCTATAAATAAGACCCCAAGCGTTCTCCAAGGGAAGAGTTTTTTCAGACGTCCAGAGGCTGCCTCTATCACTCCAGAGCAAATCCAACTTCCATCCTCCGCCCAGGGGCTGCCGGTCTGAGATTCACACTCCATCTTGAAGCTACTTTCTCTCTCTCTGCCAAAGAAGGTGGGAAGAGGGGACCTCGTCATCAAGCAACCTGTGAAGCTAGAAGATCGTCTCTCTCTCTCTCTCCAAGGGGTTGACTTTCCTCTCTTCTTCGTGGGGATGACGTTCTCTCTCTCTCTTCTTGCCTCGTTCTTTGTCCTAGCTATGAGCGAGTAGTCTTTTTCACTGGGGTGCGGGGAGTAGCCCCGCTACCCATGTTTTCATCTCATGTAATGTAATCCTTAGTTTGCAATATAGAGATATTATCTTTTTCAGTTCAACATCAAACGTTTAATGAATGCTTGTTGCTTGATCACCAACTTGTGTTATCTTTTATCTTTTAGTATGAATTGTCTACATTTATACTACTAGATTCGAAACTCGTTTGAATGTTGGTTCTTGGTGCATGTATCCACCATGCATCTATTTTGGTATCTAGGAGTGTCTTTCAAGAAGTGGAGTAAACTCACTTCCATTGTTGTACTTTCATACTATGAAATGGAATCAGTTGACGTATGAAGGTACAACCTTGATGAGTCGAGGAACACACTTTGCGAAGGGAATGATGCAAAGTAGTTGACCATTCGTTCGGGGATGGCTAACTTTGCAACATTCCCGCACTTCTCGTAGTTAGTTTTCCGAAAGGAAACTAAGTCTACAAAGATACTAACTGACTAAACTCTTGTTGCAGGTTATGTTTTACTTTTCATGTCTTGATCCATGTGTAGTGGCGGTGAAAACCGATCACACCCTAGTGAATCCTAATCATTGTTTGACTTCCTTAAATTTACTTGCTTGCTTTACTTTACATGTTCTTAGTTTAAAACAACCAAACCGAACTTTTGATCTAAATACCAACTACTAAGTGATTAAGTGAAATTCTTACGTTTTCCATCTTGTTGCTGCCAACAAGACCGTTGTCCTATGGATTCGACCCTTAACTATACTGCGATAAGACTTCCACGTGTCTTAGCACAGGTGGGTGGAGTGTTAACCTAGTATAACAAAGGCTAAACCTAAAGACTTACCATCTTTAGGATTTTTAGTGGTGCACGCAATTCCATGTGAGTGGAAGCTTCATCACCCCTCCTTTCCTTAGGACCCAGGAGTAGCCCGGGAATCATTGTATTGACTTTTTACATGATTTAGTATAAATTTCTCTTTATTCCTGGATATATAATTGTGGATTTGAACTACCTATCATTTCTTGATCACCATTGGTAGGATTACAGACTGGTAATTACTTCAAAAGGAGAATTAAATGTAAGAAAACCATAACCTATACACTTTCCTATGTGTTCCTTGTGAAAGACAACTTACAGTCAGTGGAAAGAACCCAGAGTTTTTGATAATGTACCTAGACTAAGAGATAAATTACTACATACGTAGAATTGGCTTAGATCTTGGTAGTGAATTGTACCACGGAAGAAGGAAATTCTGACTACGTGCTTTATAACTTGGGGAGGAGTAGGAATTTATATTAATTCGGTAGAAATAAGATACAACGAGACCCCATGGTGAAATCGATAATCTTAAGGAATTCATCTCATTCGAATCAACCGTTTTAATTTTCTTTTATTTTTTTAAACTTAAATAAACCTTTTTAATTGACTTAGTTGATCGTAACATAGTTAGTAGTAGTCACTGAGACTACATCTCCCTGAGTTCAACTCGAGACTCACATAGGCCTATATTACTCGACGTGTGCACTTGCGATTACACACACAATTTTGGCATGTCAAGTTTTTGGCACCATTGCCAGGGAGACGACAGAGTTTCAGCACTACGAGTGCTGCGGGCGGCCACTCTAGGCCATCCTTTATTTCTTGCAATTTTAATCATAGGAAATTTAGTGCATATAACATTTAAAACAAATTTTCTCTATTATGTACTGAGACTAACTGATTTCAATTTTTCAGGTACTAGTGCATGTTAACAACACAGACCATGGATTATGGAGAATATACATCTAAGGTCCCAATCACTGTCAAGGTTCCAGTTCGAATAACCACACCAGAAGGCATACCGTTACAGCCCAGGCAAAAGCAATGGGGGACAGTAATCCAGGAGCAAAGAGGATAATATGGGAGAGGATAAAGGCATCTTCTTCAGCTGCACATACATGGCCTATTAAGAAGATGAATGTGAATGTAGCTCAATATAAGATCAATCTAGGTTTGATTGCCCTCGTCAAGTCACAAGCATTTTATGGGAACACTCATGAAGACCTGGTGGCACATATCAACAATTTTATGGAGATCAGTGATATGGTCAAAGTGGATAAGTTTCCACAGAAAACCATTTATCTGAAACAATTTCCATCATCATTGGCAAATAAGGCAAATGAATGACTGCACAACCTATTGAAGGAGTCGATCGAGACATGGGATCAAATGGTGGAGGCATTCTTTGAAAGATACTTTCCTCTAGAAAAGATGAACAAGTTGATTAGAAACATTCATAATTTCAAGCAACAGACAGCTGAATCTTATTCCGAAGCTTGGGAGCATTTTCAAATCATGCTCAGGAAGGTCCCGCACCATGGGATAGATTTGGAAAATCAAGTAAAGATTTTCTACTTTAGGCTCCGCAAAAGCAAACAAACCACCTTGGATAGTCAGGCTCGGGGTTTTTTCTCAACAACCCACCCTCAACGTGTCAGGAAATTTTGAAAAATATGGTGAATAATTAGGCATGGGGTAATGAGAGAGACCATCCAGAGAAAATCAAAAGCATACGGGAATCTAAAGTTATCACCACTTTGAATGAAAAGTTATACTTGATAGCAAAAAAGCTGCTAGAGAAGGATAATAATTCATCAGATGAGGAAGGACAAGTGAAATACATGTGGCAGCAAGGATACAGGAACAATGACTACTCATGGTGAAAGGATCCCAAGTTCTCTTGGAAAGATCCAAACAACTTTCTATAGGATCCTGATCAACAAAATCAACACATGAATAATCAGCAGCAGTGACCTGCAGCAAAGGAGAGTACAAATGAAATTCTCAACCAGATAGTGAAGCAAAATGAATACCTGATAAACAACTTCCAACGTGATCTCCAGAACTAAGGGACCCATATGAGGAGTTTTGAGACAACTTTGTCTCAGCTGGCGGCAGACATGGTAGCGTTGAAGAAGCCTACACAATAAGGCTTTCCAAGAAATACTGACACTCCAACAAGAAACCAACAAGTCAAGGCCATACTATTGAGAAGTGGGAAGAAGACGTTCACTCCAAAGACTGTGGAGGCTGAGGTGACCAAACCCACTGACAGTGGTGACTCAGTGGCATAGCCGGTACAGGTAGAAGTGGAGGCAAGCAACATAGGGGAAGATCAGGATCAGGAAGTTGAGGTAGAGAAGAGAGCTTCATATGTGCCACCACATCAGAGGAAACAGACGGTACCAGTTCCATATCCTAATAGCTTGAAGGTAACAATGATGGATCAACAATTCAAGAAATTTCTAGATAGCTTTAGAAAGCTTTCTGTGAACATACCGTTGATTGAGGCCATTGAGAAAATACCATCATATGGTAAATTTTTGAAGGAGATCAATAATAAGAAGAGGAAGATTCTAGAATCTGAGGTAGTTGTACTGAGAGAGCATGAGACTGCATTCATTTTAGGTACACTACCACCAAAGAGGCAGGATCCCAGATGTTTCAACATCACATGTTATATCGGGAAGATAAAACTTGGTGATGCACTCTGTGACTCAGGGGCAAGTATCAACTTGATGCCCTTATCCACTTTCAGGAAACTTGGTCTCAAAATGTCTAGGAAGAGCAGCATGACGATTCAATTGGAAGACAACTCAGTGGTGACACCATATGGCATTTGCAAGGATGTACTTGTCAAGGTGGACCTGTTTGTTTTTCCTGCAGACTTTGTGGTGATGGAGATGCAAGCTGAACATGGAAACAATCTTTTATTGGGAAGACCCTTCCAAGCAACAACTGATATGATCTTGGAAATGGGAAGGGGCCATTTGACTATGGGAATTAAGGACGACATGTTTGAGATAACCATGCTAGATAATTCCAAGTCATCCAATGCTCAAGAGCAATGCAATATGATGAAACACTTGGATAGCAACATCTCGTTGTTTTTGGGAAAACCATTTTTGGACATGGCACATGTAATGACAAAGGTGGACAAGGGTACACTAGCTGTGGACATCATGGAGAACACTAAGGGGGTCTCACTTGCCAAGGAAGTAGGGTATCCGGATGATGAAGATGAGGAATTGGGTTTCTTTACTATAAATGAGGATGGAGAGGATTCCCTAGTACAAATACATCCATAGCTCCCGCTAGAGGCATGTCTAATGAACCTCATGGATGATTGTGTTCAGAACTGGTCATTAAAAGAATTTACAAGGCTACTGAAGGCTTTTCCATGTAATTATCATATCCGCATCATAGAGTGAATCAGAAGAACAACAATTGATTGTTGTGATAAAGAGCCATTGAGGTGCATTTGGGTGGACTGTGGATGACATCAAGGGGATTTCCCCTACATTTTCCAACACAAGATTGGGTTAGAAGAAGGAGCAAAGCTGGTCATTCAACCTCAGCATCTCTTAAATCCGATCTTGACAGAGGTAGTCATGAAGGAGGTACTCAAACTACTGTCGACAGGTATAATCTATGCTATTTCCAATTCTATATGGGTTATTCCGACACAGGTAGTACCAAAGAAGGGAGGAATCACTATCACTACTAACTCATCTAATGAACAAATAACCACTAGTTTAGTTACAGGATGGTGAGTTTTCATTGACTATCACAGATTGAACACCACCACACTTAAGGACCATTTTCCATTACCGTTCATCGATCAAATTTTGGAGTGACTCATCGGTCGCTCCCACTTTCATTTTCTTGACAGATATTCAGGCTATAATCAAATTTCAATCGAGCCTAAGGACCAGGATAAGTCCACCATCACCTACCCTTATGACACCTTTGCATACCGCTGCATGTTGTTCGAGTTGTGCAACGCACCCGCTACATTTCAGCAGTGTATGTTAGAGATTTTCTCAGATATGGTTGACCGATGTCTCGGGGTCTTAATGGATGAATTTTTAGTTTATGGGACATCTTTTGATGATTTTTTGAAAATTTTGGATAAAGTTTTGCAGAGGTGTGAAGACACACACTTAGTACTTAATTGGGAAATATTTCACATGATGGCTAGCGAGGGCATAGTGCTTGGACACAAGGTATCTAGCAAGGGATTGGAGGTGGATCCGGTTAAAATAGAGGTGATTTCAAAACTCCCTCCACCAACATTGATGAAGGCAGTTAGGAGTTTTCTAAGACATGCCAGATTTTATCGTCAATTTATTAAGGATTTTTCAAAAATCGCTAAGCCATTGTATGAGCTTTTGAAGAAGAATGTGGAATTTAATTTTGATGAGAAATGTTTAAAAGCTTTTCAAATCTTGAAAGAGAAACTCATATCCACGCCGGTTATGCAGGCTCCAGATTGGAGCCAACCATTTGACCTGATGTGTGATGCATCAGATTATGTTGTGGGGGCAGTGTTGGGGCAACACTTAGACAAGATTCCTATAGTCATATATTATGCATCTAAAGCACTTAATGACGCACAACTAAATTACACAACAACTAAAAAAGAATTATTGGATGTTGTCTTTGATTTTGAGAAATTTAGACAATATCTTGTGGGAGCTAAGGTGGTGGTGTGGACTGATCATGCAGCAATTAAATACGTGCGGTAGAAGAAGGATGCAAAACCAATATTGATAAGATGGATCCTTCTGTTGTAGGAGTTTGACATTAATTAAGGTCAAAGATAAAGTAGGGATAGAGAATGTGGTGGATGACCACCTATGTAGGCTGGAGAGGGTAGATGAGAAGGATGTTAATATACCCATTCTAGAGACTTTCCCCGATGAGCAGTTGTTCAACCTTCAGAAAAAGGACCCGTAGTTTGCTAACATTGTGAATTATCTAGCTTGCAAAGAATTACCTACTGATTGGAGGTACCAAGAAAAGAAGAGGTTCTTTTATTCTTTGCGCTATTATTTTTGGGATGATCCTATTTTGTTGAGATAATGCAGGGATGGGATTTTGTAAAGGTGTCTACCATAATGCAAGTATGAGAGTGTGTTGAAACACTGTCACACACTACCTATAGGTGGACACCATGCCAGTTCTAGAATAGCCGCAAAGGTGTTAGAGAGTGGTTTATACTGGCCAACCTTATTCAAAGATGCATATGACTTTGTGCATCGATGTGACACATGTCAACAGTCAGGTAACATATCTAAGAGATAGGAGATGCCATTAAATGTGTTTCAAGAAGTAGAAGTTCTTGATCTATGGGGTATTGATTTCATGGGACCCTTTATGTCCTCTAATTCTAACCTCTACATCTTACTGGATGTAGATTATGTGTCAAAATGAGTGGAAGCGATTCCAACCCGCATCAATGATGCAAACGTCATATGCAAATTTGTTAAGGATCATATTTTCTACATATTTAAAGTGCCAAGGATGATTATAAGTGATGGGGGAACTCAATTCACTAACCAGAATTTTGGGGCACTCTTAAACAAATATGGAGGGGTGCACTATGTGGGTACACCCTACCACCCCCAAACTCAAGGGCAGGTGGAGGTTTCTAATCGTGAGATCAAAAAGATTCTTGAGAATACAGTTTCATCTAGTAGAAAGAATTGGAGTCAATTGTGGGTTGATGCACTATGGGCCTATAAGACTGCCTAAAAAACACCAATAGGAGCTACACCCTTTAGGTTAGGCCATGGACGGGCGTGTCATCTTCCTGTGGAGTTAGAACATAAAGCTCATTGGGTGTTAAGGAGGTTAAATTTCGACCTTGACGAAGTAGGCAAGACAAGGAAGTTGTAGTTGAATGAGCTTGATGAAATTAGTATGAATGGCTATGAGAGTTCATGATTATATAAGGAGAGGACTAACGAAATACATGACTGGCATATAGCAAGGAGAGTCTTCTACCCGGGCGAGAATGTGCTGCTTTTTAACTCAAGGATGAAATTACACCCTGGGAAATTGAGGTCTAGATGGAGTTGACCATTTATCAATGAAGAAGTGTTTCCACATGGAGAGGTTAGAATCAAAGAGGGAGAGAGATCTTTCTTGGTTAATGGTCAAAGACTAAAACACTACTTTGGAGAAGATTTCAATAGGAAGGAGCATGAGGTGAAACTTATTGCTCCTAATTAATCTCAAGATTGGTTATGTTTATCCTAGGATGTTAAACAAGGGCGCTTGTTGGGAGGCAACCCAACCATTAGGATGTTCATTTCAGTCATTTATATTATGTTGGTTTAGTATTACTTAGTTGTTCATAAATTTTATGTAAACATGATACCCTAATCCGTTTGTTAAGTGTACAGGCGGTGGTGAAGTCGGTGCCACCGAGATCAGGTCAGAGAGAAAGGCAAGTCGTTTGGCACAAGTCGGTGCCACCGACACAATGGTTGGTGGCACCGACAGGTTTGAAGAAAGTGCAGAAAAAGGGGGCACAACTAACTGATAAGCCATCGGTACCACTGACAACCCGATCGATGGCACTGACTCAGCAAATATCCCAGGCTCAGTGGATGCGTCGGTGATCTAAAAAAAATCGATCACTCAAAAGTCAGTACCACCGACTCCTTTGTCGGTGCCACCATTAGGAGAATGCACCGATCCATGGGCGTTGTCATCTATAGCCCAGATGCATCCAGATTTGGCATGAGAAAGCACTGATCCACCCAGAAAGTCAGTGCCACCGACTCATCAACAATCCGCCAAGTCCAGATCATCCACCGACAGTCATCGATGCACCAATGACATAGATTCGTCCCTAGGATTCGGTGCCACTAACTCCAAGTTGGTGCCACCGACTTCATCACAGATGGGTGGTGCAAGATCTATAAATAGGAAGCAGTGGTTTGTTTTCTTCTCACAACTCCAAGAACTACTACTCCCCAAGTGCAAGTGGCTACTCTGAGCATCTAGAAGCTGCATCGAGCTCTTCTTTTCTCAACCTCCTTCCCCGATCACTTCAATGTCATCGCAAGGAGAGGAGGAAACCCTGGCGGTCTGACACCATGACCACACATGACCCACCCTTGGACGGAAGTGCGGAAGGTGTATGAATATATTGCCAAGAGGCCATTCGCACCGACAAGATACGAAGACCGCCAACTAGTCAAGGATATGGGCTTCAATGACAACATGGTTGTAGTTCTTGAGGGCCAAGAGTTTGATGGTGGTTCCGTGAACCCTATATTTGGCGGTTGAGTAGTATATAGGGAGATTGTCATCGAGTTCTTGGCATCTCTCGAGATATTTGTCACCCCCGACCCAACACGCCCGGTGTGAGGTGAGTGGAGAGAAGGAAAGGTGGACTTCCGCCTTTACAACACCAACTATTCCCTCACCCTTCACACCTTCAACGACATCTATGGGTGGCCTCACATGCCTTGCAACTAGCCCGACGTCGACTTTGAAGTGATATGGAAGGACCTTGTGATAGTGCTAGAAGTCGCAAGTTGAACTTCCACCATAGTTCATTGGCGGACCTTGAGCATCCCTTTATTTGGGTGCTTCATTGCATGCTTATCAACACCCTATTCACCAAGTCAACTCAAGGGTAAGCAAAGGTTGAGCTGCCAGACTTAAATTATCTCTATCAACTTTTGGAAGGGAGGCCGGTTAACTGGGGAAATTTCTTCCTCACACATGTGATGGCGGTTAAGTGCAACGTCAGGAGGGCCATAACTTTACTTTTTGGGGGAATTATCACTCCCATTTCTCTTCACTGAGGTCTAGATCTTTCTACTCTTGAGCCTTTGTATTCCAAGATTAGCATAGACCGCCACCACTTCAAGTAGGGTGGTCTTATCTTAGTTTAAAATGATGCCATCTATGCTATCTATTTGGTCAGTGGAACCTTCTACGAGCGTCGACTCCCTGGTCCTATCTTCAACATCAGGCAAGTTGAGCACTATAGATTGCCGGATATGGATGATGACAATGCAGAACAAGGAGGAGATGATACTGATGAGGGGGAGGAGTCAAGCGATGACGTGGAGGAGGTCGACCCCACCATTCCTATGACACATTGAGTTGCCCCACAGAAGCGTCCACAACATTATGCTGCCTCTACATCTTATTCCCCACCACCCTCTCAAGAAGGAGAGGAAACTTATTCTATGGTGGAGGTATACTCTATACAACAGGATATATAGACACATCAGCAACAACAAACTCAATCTTTGGCTGGGATTCAAGATGTGTAGGGTCAGTTGTACACCAACCAGTAGGCAATCTACGAAAATGAATGTCTTCTCTTGGACAACCAAGAGAACATGCATCACCTCCTATAAAGGATGGAGAACTATCAGCAACCATTCTTTGACCACTACTGGAGCCAGGGATACTTTGGCAACTACCCAATGCCACCAGATATGCCTTCTTCTTCTCTAACCTTTCAGGGGATGTTTCTGCCCCAGGACGCCAACCAGCCACCACCACCACTATTTTAGTCAGGTATCTCTTTTCCACTCCTTAAATTGGAATTTTGACTATGCGGACATAGTCATATTCAATCTTAGGGGGGTGCTGGAACAACTTCTAACTTAGTTTTTTATTAGCATTTTGTTTTTATTTTGGAACAATTAGTTTCTTGTTAGTTTTTCTGCTATGTAGGATCCACAATCTATCTAGTGTAATTTGTGGAGAAGTAAATGCATGATTTCTCTTGAGTTTATCAATCTCCAGGTTGGTTTCACGAAAAAAAAAATTGAAAAAAAATTATGCACGAATTTCAAATTTTTGTGAGCTTATCTTATGAGTAGTCAAGTTACATAACTGAGGAAGTGCTTGGGTAAGTCATCTCTAGGACATGATAACATAAATGACCATTTAAATTGTCCAAGAAAAGTGATTGATAAGGATAGTTGAGCCTAAGCTAATCAAACACGAGCGTGACCTTAAACTAAAATTTAAGAGAGAAACCCCTTGATTACCATGTACACAGGTCTTTAGAGAGGGACATATGGTTTTCTCTGAAGGTTCTATCTCTTAGTTGTGTGATCTCATCCACTGCATACTTTCACTTCACACTCCACCATAAGAGGATTGAGTACATGCTATCATTCTTTCTCTTGATTGCATTTCATAGTAGATCTTTCATAATAGTTGTTTGCTTTTGCGTGCATAAAAAAATATGAAAAACATACATGTACAATGGAATTCTGGTACATGTCTTGTAGTTGCATAACATTTTATTCATGTAGTTTGCATATGCATTACATATCATCTTGCAAAGATCATGTGTAGTTTCTTCTCTAATTTGAGAAGGTAGTGAGTTTGCCCATGCCCTGAAAAGAAAAAAAAAACAATGACATGAATCAAATGTGCAGTGCAAGTAGAAGCCCAAAGAAATTATACCATGTTGAAAGGGGGCTTAAAATGAAGAAAAAAATAGGAAAAAAATTTATACATATTGAGTATAATGTCAGAAAGTGAGGGTGGAAGGGCATAATTCTACCAAATCATAAGGAAGAATTATCACATGATGCAGTTTATATATTTTGTCTTATATTGAGATGAAATGGTAGTTACATGCATCATTCCACCTCAATGATTAGGCATTAGGAGCATTCTATAAATTTACATCATCATAGGTTCATCATGATTTTTGATTGCATGAATGATTTTATGTGCTCATGATTCTTCTACAGTCACCTATTCCAACTACTTGTTGCTCTTATTGGTAGGCCACTCAGATGATTGCCTCCTCATTAATTATCTATCAGGAGAACTGCTTCCATGTAGATGGTAGGTAGAGAAAAGATCAATGTAGATAGGAGATCACACGATGCATCAAGTATGAACTGGACCAGTCTATCATATTAACTACTTTACTGATAGTGTTTCATTGATTGGGGGACGAACATCTTTGATAGAGGTTTTTGGTCACCTAGATGGAAGTTAGTGGTCAGTAAAGGCCGGAAGGAGGACCGAAAGGTGGAGACTTTTTAGATGTACCTTATGCACTTATGTCCTTCAGCTAACTTATCTCAATTAGATCCAAAGGTGTTGTTGCTCGAGGAAGACCAAGGTTTTAGCTTAGGGGATTTTGATGTACGAGTTTTGAGTCACTTTTATAGGCCTATTTTATATTCATTTTTGCATTTATTAGTCAATTATTTGATCATATTTGCATAAATCATTATTATTGGCTGGTATATTCTTTTTGCATCAAACTATGCTCATTTTATCATATTTACATTATCTTATATATCCCCGGGCCTTATATACGGTTTTATGGATTTTTCAAGTACCTTATATACACTACACAGTCGGTCCCACCGACCACCCTGGTCGGTGCCACTGAGATAGTAGCAAAAGCCATGCCATAGAAGACCAGAATATTCGGTGCCACCGAATACCAAGTCGGTGCCACCGAGATCAGTTTAGAGAGGCAGAACAAAGTACGCGCACCAGCTCGGTGCCACTACCATGAAGATTCAGTGGTACCGACTAAGGCACAACAAGATCGCGCCCGATACCATTGGTGCCACCGACACCGTGGTACCGTAACATTGGTGCCATAACAGTCCGATTTCAGCAATCTAATTTGATCACCCAGATCTGACGGTCCACGTTATGTGGTACCGTAAGTTGACCTAGGCATTTAAAGCGGATGGCCAGACCTAAGAGGATGAACACGTTGCACCGCACGAAGGCCAGAGAGGAGAGGGAGAGAAGCACAGAGCCGAAGGATGCCACTCGGGACATATGAGCACCTCTGACAGATGATTTTGCTTCTGGAAGACTGCAGAATGTGCATTTCTAAAGGAGGATCATCTGGAATGCCTTCTCTCCAGGGGTTACACGAACTTCCTTCATGTTTCCCACATTTTCTTCTCTCTCTCTCTATGTATTCGCAACTGAAAACCATGCGGGGCTAAACCCCTCCTTTACTTAGGACCTGGGAGTAGCCCGAGGAATCATTGTATTGACTTTTTACATGATTTAGTATAAATTTCTTTTTATTCCTGGATATATAATTATGGATTTGAATGACCTATCATTGCTTGATCACCATCGGTAGGATTATAGACTGATAATTACTTTAGAAGGAGAATTAAAGGTTAGAAAACCATAACCTATACACTTTCCTACGCGTTCCTTGGGAAAGGCAACGTACGGTCAGTGGAAAGAACCCAGAGTTTTTGATAATGCACCTAGACTAAGTGATAAATTACTACAAATGTGGAATTGGCTTAGATCTAGGTAGTGTATTGTACCATGGAAGCAGGCAATTCTGACTACAGGCTTTCTATCTAGGGTAAGAGTAGGAATTTATATTAATTCGGTAGAAATAAGACACGACGAGACCTCATGGTGAAATCGATAATCCTAAGAAATTCATCTCATTCGAATCAACCATTTTTAATTTTCTTTTATTTTGTTTAAACTTAAATCAACTTTTTAATTGGCTTAGTTGATCGCAACATAGTTAGTAGTAGTCACTGAGACTACATCTCCATGACTTTGAATCGGGCCTCACATAGGCCTATATTACTCGACGCTTGCACTTGCAATTATACACACAGTTTTAGTGTGTTAGAGATCAACCACAAAGTTGATTGTAACATGATCCCATTTCCATTGTGGTATATGTAATGGTTGCAACGTCCCTACAGGCCTCTAATGCTCTTCCTTAACTTGCTAACACACTACACACTTGGACACAAACTTAGGCACATCACACTTTAAATCGGTCCACCAATATAGATCTTTAAGGTTATGGTACATCTTGGTGCTACATGGATGCATAGCATACATCGAGGAGTGCACCTCTTCCAGAAACATCTTTCTTAGATTACTAGCATTAGGAACTGCAACTCTTCTATGGTAACACACTATCCCATCCAATGCCTCATGAAAACCATAATGCTTCTCACTGCCAATATCTACTTGTATATGCTGTATCACAAGATCACTTTGTTGTACCTCTCTAATTTTCTATCTCAATGTAGGCTTCACCTACATCTATGTCAACAAACCTTCTAGAATAGACACTTCTAGCTTCATGTTCATCTCATGTAAGGAGACCACCATGTCTCTCTTATGGCACACCAAAGAACACAATTGTGCCTTATTTGTAGATGAAGACGAATAAGACTTTCTGCTCAAGGCATCTTCCACCACGTTTGTATTCCATGGATGGTAATCAACAGTGCAATCATAGTCTTTTATTAGCTCCATACGATGTCACTATCTCATGTTCAACTCCTGTTGCAAAAATATATACTTTAAGTTCTTGTGATTTGTGAAGATCTGACACTTCTCTCCATATAGGTAGTGTCTCTAGATCTTCAAGGCATTAACCACAATAACAAACTCTAGATTATGTCTGGGATAGTTCTCCTCATTCTTCTTCAACTGTGGTGACGTAAAAGAGATCAAATTCTTATCCAATATCAGCACACAACCCAATCCATTCCTTGACACATTGCAAAAAACTAGGTATCATTTCCCTTTCTCAGGAAAAACCAACATTGGTGCACTAGTCAGCTTCTCCTTTCAATGATTGAAAGGAACGTTGACATGTGTCATCCCAGACAAAAGGCACATTTTTCCTTGTCAGCTTTGTTAGGGCTAGCACCACTGAACTAAAGTTCTTGATGAACCACCTATAGTATCCTACCAAACCTAGAATACTGCACACTTCTATCATCGTCTTTGATCGTCCCCACACCATCACGAACTCAACCTTCTTGGGGACTACAAGTACTCCTTCAATAGATATCATGTGTCCTAGGAAAGACACTTCCTTCAGCCAAAACTCACACTTGTTGAACTTGACGTACAACTGATGTTGTCTCAACACAGTCAATGCCTGGCAAAGATGTTGTTCATGTTGTTCACTCTCTCTAGAGTATATCAGGATATCATCTAGAATACCACCACAAATTGGTCAAGAAACAACTGAAACACTTTGTTCATGAAGTCCATGAATGCTTCTGGTATATTGGTCAGCCCAAACAACATAAGCACAAGCTCATAATGACCATACCGAGTCCTAAAAGATGACTTAGGTATGTCATCTGCCTTGATCCACAACTGGTGATAACCTGACCTCAGGTCTATCTTCAAGAACATTGTAGAACCACACAACTAGTCAAACACATCATCTATCCACGTCAAGGGGTATTTGTTCTTTATCATCACCTTGTTCAACTTCCTGTAGTCTATACACAACCTCATGGATCCATCTTTCTTCTTCACAAACAACAAGGGACCACCCTATGGATACGTGCTCGGTCTGAAGAAACCTTTCTCAAGAAGCTCTTGCAACAGTTTCTTCAACTGTGCCATCTTAGTTGGAGTCATTTTGTACAATGTCTGAGCTATCAGTTGTGTATCTGAGACAAGATTGATCTTAAAGTCAATCTCTCGGGGTGGGGAACACTTGGAAATCATCGGGAAACATGTCCTTCAACTCACAGACAACTGGCATGCACCTCCTAGATACTCATACTCCTCACCTTAGTGTCCACCACATGTGCCAAAAATGACTCACAGTCTTGCCTCATGATCCTCTCAGCCAACATCGCCGATACTCGACATGTCATAAGAATCCTCCTATCTCCTTGGAAGATCCACATCACATCAACATCTACAAACAACGCCACCTGATAACTATAGTCTAAGACCACCTAATACTTCTCCAAGGTTTCCATTCCAAGGATCACATCGAATCCATGCATATCAAGTGGTGTGAGATCCACTTGAATGGTGTGTCTTGAGAAAGAAAGGACACATGACAGACACACCTTCCGCAACTTGGTGGAACCAACTAACTTGGTTTCTAAATGAAGAATATCGCACCAACGACTAACAAGAAAAGAACAACTGTCAACCACTTCTCGAGTGACAAAAGAGTGTGTCGCACCCAGGTCAACCAAAATAGATATAAAGCATAAATAAGACAAACTAGAATAAAATAACTTCATCTGACTTGTCACTACTCATGGGTTGACCACTCCTTATGGGTCACTCATGGCATAAAATCGATTTGTTTCCTATTGTCGCCCCCGTCCTCTGTTGGCTTGTCATGAAGAACCAGCCTGTGATCCTTGTCCACATCCTCCACCTCTACTACTACTATATTGCTATCTCTACAAACATTGTTAGCTCTTCCTCAGTAGCGGGGTCACCTCTTCATATTTCATGGGGTTGTACATCTTTTTATACCCTACCTGGCCACACTTTTAGCACATCTTGTTCTCATACCATGGCCTAGACGACCCAGTTACTGACACTGAAGTTGTACTATGGGCTCCCACTGGTGGAAGACTGCAGCATCTGCCTTTACTTGGTGACGACTGTGTCTGTGCACTTGACCTTTGTGGTACTGAGAACCTAGGCTTCTTAAAGCCTCCAGAAGATTGTGCCAGTCTCTTCTTGGCACTCTTGTCATGTTTCTCAACCATAGACCATTAGATCCTCCTAATAGACTCCACAAACATGGTGAACTTCTCATAATTCTCCAAAGTAGCCACTGGGATAGACAACTCAACATTCAACCTCTTCTCAAAATGTCAGATCCTCTCCTCATCTGTGGTGGCCATATGAGGACAGAACCTTAAAAACTCCATAAACCTCACCTCATACTCGTTGATCGTCATGGATCCTTGCCTGATCTTCTTGAATTGGGATATCTTCTCATCTAGATAGGTATGCGAAAAGTACCCACTGACAATATCTCGTCTAAACTCCTCCTAACTAATACCAAAACCAGACCTCTTCTCCTCCTCAATGCCCCACCAATGGCCAACACTCCCCTTCAAAAGATACACATTATGCTTCACTTTATCTGCCTCAGTGATATTGAGGATCTTGAAGGCCTTTCCAACTCCATCAACCAAAGGTATGCATTTGCTAGATCTATCATACCAACATACTCCACAGCCCCAACACGTCTCACCCTCTCGAAGGTCTTCCCAGAACCCAGAGATTCCACATTGGGAATTGCTTCTCTTGATAGGGGAATGGGCATTCTATCCTCCATATGTGTCATCGTAGCCATAAACTATCCAAACATGGACCAATAGGTGAAGTTTTCCATTATGGTCAGGTCAAACTGGGGCACCTTAGGTGCCCTATCTTCTCGTGCCTTCTCCCTTGCACCGCCTCTTGGTGCAACAACACAACTCTCTATAGCGTGTTCTTCATGTTCTTCAGACATCTTTTCTACTCTTATTCTTCTTCTGTATAAGTAGAAGTCACGATAAGACATACTAGAGGATACTAGAATAGACACAAACCCTAGTCCTAGGTCCCTGTAGACTCAGAGAACCTAAGCTCTTATACCAACCTTAACTATGATGCCATTGAAGCACCACAAATGAGATTACTCAAAACTAAATGTGCAATTATAACTAAGTGGATTACCAGAAAACACAAGAAATTAAAACTGATTTCTCAAAAACACCATAAGAAAAAACTTATTACATTTAGGCCAACAAGCCTGCAACAAGCATTGCATATCGTATCACATGGCTCTTACATCAATGCACATCATCATTCCCATCATCAACATGTTACACGAGATACTTGTTCAACATATACATATACACATGCCATATCTTCCATACATGGCTCACAAGTTAAAAACCTCATATCAATAACATATCTACAATACACAATGAGAACACTCCCAAAGACCTAAGTGTAGAGGGATGACATCTAGGACTCTATCACCAAAAGACTAGCAGCACATCCAACCTTATCAACTACTGCTCTTGCTTCTGCACTTCCTCAGCTGCACTGTCTCTACCTCCTCATGCATGACCAACTAAAAGATGTGGAAACCCATAGGGTGAGACCAAACGTCCCAGTGAGATATATAACTCTCCGCCAACATCTATTAAAGCACAAATAACAAGATAGGTGGATAAAATACTAAACATGTTGAGTAGATTCAATTATACGTTATATATCTAATAGAATAAGCAGATTAAGCAAAACTAGACAGTTATCACTGAGCATTAGAACAATTAATATTCTAAAAAGGAATATGAAGAACATGTATAATAGTTGATTTATCTTACTACTTTATAATTCAAGAAATTTGTACAAAGGAAAGGCAAAGGTATCATCCAATGTTATTCACATTTTACATTGACTGAGATACACTACACAGTTGTATTACGTCTTTTATCATTGCCCTGAGGATTTGAGTCGTACCACCCAAATCCAACCGACCATTTCTAACTCAAAATTGGTGTCATACTAGGTCAATGGAAGAGATGGAATCCACAACCTCCCCAACACCTCTTGGTCAACATAAGAGAAAAACACCGCAGATACATATCAATCAACTGCAACAATGACATATAGTCAAGATGAAGGATTGGCTCACTCATGGCCATCCATATATATAATCACACCTAGCCCACCTTCATACAGGTAACAATGCTAGAAGAATAGGCTCACACATGGCCTTTCTAGAAGAAGGATTGGCTCACTCATGGCCATCCATATCACAAGAAGAGCAGCTCACACATGGTCGTGTCACACATCTTTTAACTATGGACGCAAGGAGATACTTGACTTGCACCCCCACATTTAAAAATATGCACTCTGAGTTTCCCGCTGGAAGGACTCATTTCACCATCCAACACTAAGATTGACACTGGAATGGGTCTATGGCACATGGTAGATACATGATTAGAGTTTCATTTGATTAATTAAGCCAATTGGGTATCTTTTAGCATCAATCAAGTTACAATGTATAAATCCAAAAAAAACTCTACAAAGATAAGGGAATAGTGAAACTCTAGAAGATATAAAATGTATATGGTGTGAACTAGTCACATCATCACCACATGATACTTGTAACATTGCAATTTATAAGGCCATCACCAATATCAAATCACTGTGGGATATCAATCCCTTAATCATATCACTAAGGGTTATCACCTGCCAATAGGCATTAAGCCATCACTAGGTCATATGACCCATCACATCAATATGATCTCATCATGTCTCATCAAGGCTTATAGACATCACCCTGTATCATATAATAATCACCATTTCATACATAATACATGACATTAATTTCACCTGCAAGGTTGGGGATTCATAAACAAGAGGGAGAAAACATCACAATTTGGTAGTCACTCCAAGTGAGACAAGTAAGCACATTATATGACCCAAATCTAGCGTTAGGGTTACATGTATATCCGATTCGGGTTTCACAGCTATACTCAAACACCTAACCCTAGGTATACCACCTCCCACTTTCTTGGAGCATACAATATGTAGAACATTATTAACTAATCGTGATAAGAGCGTTATGTCAACATCACTAGGTATCACTATCATATACATGTGTATGTGTATCATTCCATTATGACATACATATGTCACGACCACGCACCATCCAAGTGTCATGATCTCAAGCCATCAAAGGGTCACAACCACTATGTCCACACACCATCCAAGTGTCACAATCTCAAGCCATCAAAGTGTCACAACCACCATCCCACATAGTATCGCAACTGTGATAGGGCATGGTGTCTTGACCCAAAAAGAGAGCATGTATTGACCATGCTCAAGCAACCACCTCAACCAAGATCAACCACATGTCACGACCAACCATTCAACTAGGTCAACACAATGACACAACACCTATATGACGTCACGACCAGAAGAAAAACATGGTGTCACCACCGTGACACCAACTTGTCTCAACCTAGCCACAACTAGGTCATGACCCAAGGCACAAGGTGACATGTCCTAACTGATACCAAGCAAACAACACGTCCATCAAGCCATGAACAAGGTGTCTTGATCGAGACCAAAGAACACCATCATGAACAAAACAAAACCAACCATCTCGATTGAGACAAACACAAGTCATCTCGACCAAACACCCAAAGAGTGACCAAAGCATCTCAGCCAAGAACACATATGGAAAAATACCATCATTAAGATCAGGAGAAAAACAAGACACAAATAAAAGATAATCTCAAGTAAAAACCACCATCCTCAAGTAGGAAAGCCTCATGAAAAATGGTCACCAAAAACCCTAAAAAGGACATGAGTCATGAAACCACCATGAAAAAACCTTATCCAAGAGAAACAAACATGCGTTCAACTCATCCAAAATAGAACCTAGACTCTAAGATATATCAAGGGATATGAGCTTCATGTATGTGACCAAAACCAAGATTACAAGGTAGGATAAAAACCATCCAACTCACCATCATCACAAAAATGGGTACCATGTAATTAGGGTTTCAGATTCTAAGCAACCAAGCATAATAACCACCACCATCCAAGTTTTAAAACATGGTATTATCTACTAGCATATTAGAACAATGGTTTAGAGAGAGAAATAGAAACATGCAAGCAAAGAAAAGTGCAATAATAGAGAGGGTAAAGAGTTATATAACCTACCAAGGATCACTCCAAGGATCACAAGCTCCTAGAACATGATCACCAAGAGAGGAAAAAGCTCCACTTTTGGCCACAACATCACCTCAAAGAGAATAATATACCAAGGTCAAAAATTGCTCAAGAAAATAGGGTAAAAGTCCCCTAGGCCAAAACAAAGGAAGAAGGGGGAAAAGAGATAAGAAACTCCTTCTCACTTGGGTACCATCTTGTCAAAACATGGCCTATGACCCTTTTGATGAGGAGCTTACTATAAAGAAAGACCACCATGGATAATCCATAGTCTAAGACTGAGAAAAGAGAACAAGATGGTATAGAAGATCCAAGAAAATGTTATAAGAGAAAGCATACACTTACCAAGGTTGAAGATGAGAAAGAGTCACCACATGCAAGGAATCTTGGTTACCAAAGCTCCAAGGATCAGCTCTCCTTGCTCCACCAAGATCCAAGGATGAGAAAAAGAGAGGGAGGAAGAAATAGGGCCAAAAGGTTCACTTGCATGGATAGAAGAGGGTTTATATAGAAAAAGAGGAGGGAGGTAGGGTGAGGGGTGATGTGTCAAGACCTAAAGGCACCAAAGGGGCACTTTTACACCCAAGAAACCAACATGCAACCACATAAACCTTGCATTCACATGATGATGATATAACCTAGGTTGGGTCTCAACCACTTGGGTCACCACCACCTTTGTTTCAGTTGAGACAGTCCAAGGAGGTTTAAACAACACCCAAGCACATATCTCGATCGAGACAAAAAGGATCACCACCTCACAAGGTTAAAACACAACACACAAAGACAACGGTCTCAACGCAAGACACCCCAAGACCAACATGGTCGAGAGAAAACACCCCCAAGGAAGGTGTCTCGGTCGAGACACGCCCACAACACACCACATGGTCAAGACAAGGCCGAGACGCACCCAACCAAGCACACATGGTCGACACAAGGCACAACCTTAGAAACCCTGATCACCTCCAGTGGTGTTACCACTCATCCAAGGCCCAAAAAAAGCTCCCCAAAGCATCACTCTCTCTATTTCATGAGGCCAAGAAAGAGAAGGAAAACTCTAGATGTGGCAAATTGCAAGATAACCCTCACAAATGGGTAAATTGTGATTTGGCCCAAATCAAGCACACATGCACAAACATCATCCAAATAAACTCAAATTGGAGACTTAAGCTCTCCACTATCTATCTAAAAGGACTAGAGCAAGGTTATAAGCACTTCATAAAGCTAAAGCAAATAGGGTTAACACAAAACACAGGTCAGGGGTCTAACAATTTTCACATAGTGTCAGTTTATATTACTAAAATCTACATTATAATATATAACAATAGTGTAATGTCAAAATTTAGGAATATTAATCTTGATTATTTTTTGGATGGCATACTCAAGTTAATGATATTGTATTCTATGTGATTTTTTATGATGCATAAGGAAAAATGGATGTATTTGAGAGAAAATAATTATATTAGGATTAAGATTGATTAAATAAAATTAGATTTATTGTTTGATCAAAGCATTTACAAACTAATTTATAAGGTGTATGGTGTTGGTTTGGAGTTAAGGAAAATACGTAATTATAATCTAACAATATATTCTAATTAATACCAAGCTTTAATGCTTTTAAAAGTATTCATATTTAGAAGTTATATGGTTAAAATTATTTTTTTGTCAAACTTAGTATGAGATCTAGACATGTAGATCTATATTTATGGTCGAAATTCTACTTAATATGGTTCATCAAGTAGAAAGATATTGAGTTTAGAAATATGCAACTATGTGTAGGGAACTAGTTCCTTTTGTGGCTATGGCTTTTATTAGATATTGGATCATTTGATGAAAGGGAAATTATGACATACCAAGAATATAATATAAAAAATTATAGGACCCTACAACTATATATGGAAATCATAAGCTTTATTGGCTAATATAGATCAAATAATATTCAAGATATACTAAGATACCTAAAACTAGTCAAATTTACTTATAATCATTCATTAGGTTCTAGCTTAACCATACCACAAAAAGTGATGCATAAAGTAGAAGTACATCAATGGGAGAGAAAGTTTAGTAATATGAATTATTAATGGCGCTATATAAATAAATAGATCATTCACAATGAACGAGTAAGTGAAGAATGATAAATATGATCTAACACGTAAATCTAAGTAGCTAACCTTGGATCATATATGTAATGTGTCATAATTAGTCACATTCAATAAATTGATACAGTGAAATTGAGAAATATCTGAACTCAGGTAAAGATGTGAATTGGTGAATCTAATATCATACATAAAAATAGTGTTACCCTAAATCTAATATCATTATCAACATTACATATCACATGCTTCATTATTCTACCATATTAACTGTGCTCGTTAAATAGTGCAAAAATGTGAATCAACATAGCTAATTGAATAAACATTTCCTTAAAACGATGTGTTACACATAAATAGTCACTATTTATAAAGCAAATATAACCCATTTGAATTTTCCAAAATATATTATCATAAAAAACTTATGATAATTTCTATAGAATAACCTAAATAGGTCATGATAGAAAAACCATGAGTCGTGTCACGTGTAGATAATCCATAAGGGACTCTAAACCAAAAATATTTAAGATAAATATGAAAGGAAAAAAAACGTATAGGTAATACCTAGACCCTAATACATTAATCCACTAATCATATAATCTCAAAATTAAAGCCAATGTTAGATCTAGATTCCACATATTTTAACTGGCTAAGTATCTACTTTCAACCATATTAAATAACGGTAACTAAGTAAGTGAAATTAAAATCATTATGAAAGTCCTAAAATAGATACATTAAGTTTTCTTACATTTTCCTAATTTAGTGGAGATTCCAATTAGCATCTCCTTCGATCTTTATTGTTCAATGAAATCTTTTATACTCTTTCTTAGATTCCTATCCGGGGTTGGACTTTCATATTGGGCACAATTTGCATCTCTTGTTTGTTTTCATCATAAGATTCTTGATTAAAAATCCACTACATAGTGCACATAAATTTCCTTACATTGTTCTCTCTCCCATCTCCACCTCAATTTTGATTTTGGTTCCCCTGTCTTCCTTGCATCAATCTCAATGTATCCATCTCAAATATTATGGTGTTTGTTGCACCAAAGATCTCTAGAGAACTTCAGACTCTTCTTCTTATTTGTTTTAATCTCTTGTGAACCCCTTAGCCATCATGTGCCTCCCCACCTATATATTTCTTTCCACCACCATCGCAAAAAACTAACAACCAATTTTTATTACTTATTTTCATGGCATGTATATAGCCACTTCTCATGTACACTTGGATCTTCTTACATCATCAACTTTTTGAGTTCAGGTAATTTTATTATTTCCCCTTTTACCTCTTTCTTCCATTGGTTTTTATCTTCATATGTGATTCATGTCTTTACTTATCCGTTGGAATCACGTTATCAATTATATATTTCTGAGTAAGTCTTAAAGTTTGTCAATGTTTCTATAAACAATTTTGTGCTTGTGTGAGTCTATCAATCTTCTCCTCTAAGGAAACAAATGGCAAATATCAGCTCCCGCACTTATGGCCATTTCGTGACTTGCTTGGGCTTTCTAATAACAGGGCGAGGAGGGGAACTCAATAGGATCCTTTCTCAGAAAGTACTATATTAAATCACAGGTTTGCATGCCATGAACGAGATTCATATCTTCTCATCATGATTCGTTGATAAAAAACAATTTCTTGTGTGGAGTTCTAGCTTTACGCTTATGAGAAATTAGTTTGTATCGTATGATGAATATTGTTTTCTGGATGATCTAGCATGCATCAGGGTGTCAACATCTTTCCTTAACTCCGGTATACAATTATCCTTTTGCGGTCTACATTGTATGATTGATGAATGATGGTTGCAATGCCTTTCCTCCACATAATAACCATTTATCGAATTTCAGATTTAATTCCAATGACTCACGGATACAACTTCACGTGTTACCATGGGTCACAAATTGGCAAGGGAGTGTTGTCTTTATTTATGGCTCGAATGTTGCTGTAAGTGACGATTATGATATTAATATTATTTTTACTTCTTCTCACAATCACCATGGAATATAGTTTTCTAGAAGAAACTCATCCTAAAAAAATTCCAAGACAAATATAATCAACTTTTAGTTTTCTAGTGAATGACTCTTGAAAAGGAGTTGCACCTTGTTAGTATAAATATTCCCACCCGAAGAAATATAAAACATTCTTATCAAAGGTTGTTCTAGGTATTCTAAGATGTAACAATCCATGTGAGTAAGTATAGCGTGGACAACATTAATTTACTTCTTTATTGGTGTATCTTAACCCTCCTTAATGTGATCATATGAGAGATTGGTTGAACCAGGAAAATCTTTTTTGAACCTCGTAAAACATCCTAGAAGGCCACATCTTGTCCTAGGGGGATGTGTTAACTAAGAAGGTCAAATATTGGATGATTATCCACACTAAAGAGTATAAGAGTTATAACTTATTTGGTACACATGTAACAATTCCTTAACATATGATGAAGACGGTTCTGGAAAAACTCATTTAGTCGAAATCCTTAGACCACAATTCATCGGTGAATCTCTACGTTAGCTGGAAAGTCATATCCTGAAAACATACAATTCTAAAAACATACAATTGTGAATAGATATATACACTTGATGAACACTCATAAATTTGCTATAAGAAAAGATCAATCGAAGAACGATGCATGTAAAAGTTGAAGGCTATATATGAAAGCTATTCGCATATACAATGAAAAACATCAGATTGGAATATAATCCATCCATTTGCTCCACGTGGCAGAATTGGCTGAATACAATACAAATAGGGACTATGGACTCGAAGCCAGATTTTATAAAATATATATTTGCCAAGGTATAAATAAGGTAAAACCAATGGGATGCGTTGATAGATACATAAATATGATGTGCAAGTTCATCTTATGCAGGTAGTAAGCACGCTCAATAAAACCAATTAGAAACATTACATTTTATAAATACACACTAGTATTCATTTTGTATATTTTGCACACATAAAATCAAGGGATATATACACCAACATGTAATCTCATTCTCATTAAATATAGACTAAATATGTCATAATACTTCAAATAACATGGTGAACATATTTAATATATCCTTTGGCATTGATTTTTTCAACGAAGTTCAATTAGATACCACCATGCATTGCTAAAGAAAACGATAATAATGTCTCATTTCTTCTTATTTTCCTGGTTACATGAAAGTGCAACTACTTATCTTGGCATATTGAAGCCTAGCCAAAACATTCTCAATAGGCGTACAAGTCAAGAACAAATGTTTCTCTCTTCTTTGTGGTCCGAAAGTGTAATCTAACAACGACCAACATGTAGTTGCAGTAGGTGATGTGGCATGTTGCCCAACTCACATGAAGATTCAATGTCACAAATTTGATGCTATAGCAGCCATCACACTCCAACAGTTAGAGAGATGATGTATCAGTCAATCAAAATTGTGTGTCGGCATCTATTGCAGCGACCATGTTCCATAATTGGTGGCACAACATGTTAGTTTATCCACACACTATGCTTTACCTCGTGTTTCTCCTACCTTACAGAAAAATGATTAACTGTATTTTCCCGTCCTATGTTGATTGTACTCCTACCTTGTCAGTAGCATACAGAAAAATGATTAACTGTATTTTCCCGTCCTATGTTGATTGTACTACTATCTCAACTCTCTCTTTCTATGACTATTTCTTTATGAGAAATGATACGGAGACCAGATCCCAGCCCCAATCTCAGACCCATTTTGATTGTTAGTGGGCGATGTGAAGGCTGGCGACGTGATGACTGGCGTGATGGCTACGATGACGTGATGACTTTGCTGGGTGAAAGAGAAAAAGGATGGGAGAGAGAGAACGAGAGAGAGAGGGAAAAAGGTCTGAAGAGAGTCTGCCTGGTGGGATAAATTGTTGACTGGGTGAGAGAGAGAGAGGGAGAGGACGGGAGAGAGAGGAAGTGGATGAAAAGAGAGAGAAAAATACAGAGAGATATATTTGTTTTGTTAATAACTTTCAAACCATTATATATTTTTAACAAAATAAATTATGTTAGATTTTTGATAAAAAATACATTCTAATAAGACTTATGTCGACATATTTTTGAAAAATGTAATGAGAGAGAAAAATCAAGAGATATATATATTTGTTTTGCTAATAACTTTCAAACCGTTATATATTTTTAAACGAAATAAATTTCATTGGTTTGCTAATAAAAAATGCATTCTAATAAGACTAATTTCGACATATTTTTCAAAAATGTAACGTGTGCGTGTAAGGAGAGAGAAAAATCAAAAGAGATATATTTGCTCTATTAATCACTTTCAAACCATTATATAATTCTAATAAGACTAATGTCGACATTTTTTTGAAAAAATGTAAGGAGAGAGAAATCAAGAGAGATATATTTGTTTTGTTAATAACTTTCAAACTGTTACATATTTTTAAATGAAATAAACCCCGTTGGATTTCTAATGAAAAATGTATTCTAAAAAGACTAATTTTGATATATTTTTGAAAAATGTAACGTGTGCGTGTGAGGGGAGAAAAAAATCAAAAGAGATATTTTCTTTATTAATAACTTTCAAACCGTTATATATTTATAAAAAAATCAATTTTATTAGATTCCTGGTAAAAAATACATTCTAATAAGACTAATGTCTAAATATAACAAAATATTTACTAGGATAATAATTTTTTTTAAATTGCTATGTATTGTTAAACGAAATAAATTTCGTCAGATTCCCGATGAAAAATACATTCTAATAAGATTAATGTCGACATCTTTTTGAAAAATGTAACGTGTTACAAAAAAAGAGAAGTAAAAAAAGATATTTATTTTGCTAATAACTTTTAAACCGTTATGTATTTTTAAACGAAATAAAAACCGTTACATTCCTGATTAAAAATGCATTCTAACAAGACTAATGTCGACATATTTTTAAAAATACATTCTAACAAGACTAATGTCGACTTATTTTTAAAATTGCATTCTAACAAGACTAAGTTCGACCAAAAGATATATTTATTTTACTAATAACTTTTATACCGTTATGTATTGTTAAACAAAATAAATTTCGTTAGATTCTTGATGAAAAATGAATTCTAATAAGACTAATGTCAACATCTTTTTGAAAAATGTAACGTGTTACAAAGAGAGAGAAATAAAAAAAGATATTTATTTTGCTAATAACTTTTAAACGGTTATGTATTTTTAAACAAAATAAAAATCGTTACAAAATATTTGCTATGTATAACAACTATTTTTCAAAAAATATTATGTGAATAACAAAATTTTTACTATGTATAAAAAAACATTTACTATGGATAACAAGAAAATTTGTTAGGGATAACAAAACAAAATTCTATAAATAACAACTAATTTTCAAAAAAATATATACTACTTTGATAACAAAAGGTTTGTCTAGATATAACAAAATATTAACCAAGGATAACAAGAACATTTTCTAGGGATAACAAAACATTTATTAGGGACAACAAAACCTTTATCTATAGATAACAACTATTTTTTTTAATAATACTTGAATAACAAAAAGTTTGTATGGAGATAACAAAATATTAACCAGGGATAACAAAAACTTTGCCTAGAGCTAACACACAATTTTAAGAGATAAAAAAATAATTTTGCTAGGTATAACAAACATTTTTGTTACGGATAACAAAATAAATATCCATAGATATGAACTAATTCTCATAAAAGATACTACTTGGATAAAAAAATGGTTTGTCTAAACATAACAAAACGTTAAAAATGGATAACAAGAGCATTTGTTAAGGATAACAAAATATTTACTAAGGATAACAAGAAACATTACTAGGGATAGCAAAATCATTCTCTATAGATAACAACTAATAGTACAAAAATATATACTACTTGAATAACAAAAGGTTTGCCTACCTATAACAAAACATTTACTAGAGATAACAAGAACAATTTGTGAGGGATAACAAAACATTGACCAAGGATAACAAAAATATTTGCTAGGAATATTTACTAGGGAGAACAAATCCTCTCTATAGATAACTAATAATTAAAAAAAAATACTACTTAGATAACAAAAAGATTGTATGGAGATAACAAAACATTAACAAGGAATAATAAAAACTTTACCTAGACATAACATACAAATTTAAGAGATAACAAAATAATTTTGCTAGGTATAACAAGAAACTTTGTTACAGATAACAAAATAAATCTCCATAGATATCAACTAATTCCCACAAAAAAGTACTACTTCCATAACATAACATTAATCCAGACATAACAAAATATTTACCATGGATAACAAAAGCATTTGTTAAGGATAATAAAACATTTATTAGGGATAACAAAAACATTATTAGGGATAATAAAACCATTATCTATAGATACCAACTAATTTCTAAAAAACAATACTACTTGGTTAACAAAAGGTTGTCTAGCGATAACAAAACAATTATTAGGGATAACAAGAACAATTTGTTAGGGATAACAAAACAAACTGAACATAAAAAAAAATTAACAAAAAATACTACTTAAGCAAAAAATATATTTTTAAAATTTTTTTGACCAAATATAAAAATTTATGTTTGTATTATTTTTAGAGTGTGTATTAAATTTCTTAAAATATTTACTTGGGTAACAAAGAGTTTTACTAGAGATAACAAAATAATGTCACCAGGTATAATAAGGAAATTTGTTAAGGATAACAAAAAAACTCTATAGATATCAACTAATTAAAAAAAAATATACTACTTGGGTAACAAATTTTTGGGCTAGAGATAACAAAACATTAACCAAGGATAATAAAAACTTTTCCTACACATAACATACAATTTTAAGAGATAACAAAATATTTTTGTTAGGTATTACAAGAAAATTTATTACGGATAACAAAATAAAACCCTATAGATATCAACTAATTTTCACAAATAAACTACTTGGATAACAAAAAGGTTTATGTAGATATAACAAAATATTAACCTTGGATAACAAAAATATTTTGATAGGTATAACAAAACATTTAATAAGGACAACAAGAAACATTACTAGGGATAACAAAACCATTTTCTATAGATAATAACTAATTTTGTTAAAAAAATATTGCTTGGATAACAAAAGGTTTGCCAAGTGATAACAAAACATGATAAATAAATAGGAATAAAAAAAAAATTTCTCTGGAGATGAAATTATTTTTTAATAAAAAATTTGACTTCAACAAAAAAAATATTTATCTTTTAAACAAATAATATTTCAACCAAATATAATAATTTTTATTATTATTTATGGAGTGTTTATTAATTTATTTAAAACTACATCAACATTGGTCTTGTTGGAAAGTATTAATAATAACGAATCATATGCCTTTTATTTTGTCAAAAAATACATCATGAATTGAAAGTTATTAAGAAAATAAAATTCTCTCTCCTTTTTTTCTCTCCTCCGGCCACTCCTCTCTCCTCACTCCCCCCTCTTTCTCTCTCTTTCCTCTCTCTTTCTATCCCTCCACTCATGTTCTCTCTTTGCAGTGCTATTGTCCCATCAGCGTTGTCTGTACATGATTCTCAAAGGGTTGTCCATGATTAACAAGTTGATGTGACCATAGCTAATAAGGACAAAGCGGGTTTGTGTTCTGGTCTTATATTGGGGCCATATAGCAAAGCTAAAAAAAAATTAGGGATAACAAAAAAAATCTATGTTGATAAAAACTACTTTTTTAATAAAAAAAAATTAACTTAAATAAATAAAATTATCTTTTTGGAAAAAATAATATTTCAACCAAATATAATAAATATTTTTTGTATTATTTTTAGAGTGTATATTAAAATTTTAAAACTATATCAACATTGGTCTTGTTGGTAAGTATTAATAATAAGGAATCCAACGTGTTTTATTTTGTCAAAAATAACATCACGGATTGAAAGTTATTAACAAAATAAAATTCTCTCTTTCTTTTTTCCTCTCTCCTCTGGCCACTCTTCTCTCCTCACTCCCCCCTCTCTTTCTCTCTCTTCCCCCTCTTTCCAGCCCTCCACTCATTTTTTTTCAGCGCTATTGTCACATCAGCGTTTATAGCTGTACGTGATTTCTAATTGACGTGAGACTAACTAGCAGTAAATGATTGGTACACTAGAGGACAAATCGGGTCCAGGATCTGGTCTCATTCTCACTACTACGTATAGCAAAGCTCAGTAATCTCACACCACATTTCATGTCACTACCATGATCCAAACCTTGTAGCAATTGTCACGCTTTACCACTAAGATCCACACTACGTTAGTCAATCAACACAACATGTCAGCTTCCAACATATTCATCATGTTCAAAAATAGGTGACACAAGGTGTTAGTTCATCCACACACCATATTTCGTTAGGATTCTCCTACCATGGTGGCAATGGTTGCATCATCTTATCCATCCAACATGTGTGTTACCACTAGGGTTTTGTCCCCTCATTGTAGTGGACATGTCATGTGAATCACACGCCATGTTAGCAGTCATAGTCTCTATGTTAACACCCACATGACATTTTCACCATGTTATACATCGTGTATTATATGAGGATGGTCCTTTTTATTTAACATAATGATCAATCATTTCGATATATTTTATGATTAAAATCCATCTTAAACTTGCATACAAGAAATCCTAAATGCAGAACACTGATTTAAAAAAATTCATTAATAAAAGAAATAAATATTACAACAATCTAAGTCAAAAGATACTAAAAAACATAAAATGCATCAGATATCTCACATGTCAAACAAGGAATAAATCATGCAGTCCTGATATTTGGACCCACAATATATACCATGAACTATACAAACCAACCAAAAGTTCCACATAACATATTGAAAAAATCTAGGGTTAATATAAAATTATACTTGACTAGAAGATATGATAGTGAAAGTACTAAATCATCTATATTACAAAAGTAACTCCATATATTAACAAAAATTTCAAAATATTTACAAGAATGCCTTCACAGAAGCACAAGAAACAAATTGGGCTGCCAAGCCTTTCTGGATGGTGAAACTAATAGATATTTATTAAACATAAAAAATATTTTTCTATTCGAATATAAAATGGAAATTATTGTCTACTATCATTACCACTTGACAATTACAAGTAAAACTAATAAAATATCATAAACTATTTCATATCAACTACCCACCCACCACTTTGGAATATGAGAATACAAAGACACTCTATATCGATATATATTACTCTTTATTAAATTTGTATCATTTCAACCTTTCTACTTTTCTACAAAATCTAAGAACACATGAAACAACCACGTGAGACATATTAAGAGTTTTTATGAGAGAAAGAACACACACAAAGATAGGTAAATATGAAATGGTAGCTTATTAATTAAATTTAGAGTGAACTGGAAAGTTATTAATTCTTTACTCAATACAAGTTAACAATTTAATAAGTTAACAAGAGGCAAGGTATCTTATAACTTCATATAGTGACATTTCATTCTACTGCAAGCATCAATTTGACATCTCAACCATCTCATACAAATATTATCCAATTAACTACAATTCTTTAAGGACACTTATGTATATGTCACAAGAATTTTGAGTAGGTATTATCTTTACATATAAGGTAATATTATTATAATTTAGACTACTTTTTTGTTAATTTAGAGGGAACTATCCCAATTAGAAGCTTATGATTTTGACGTGAATATATATTCTAAAGGGGGGTGCATATATTTGAATGATAATCTTCAAATTCTCAAAGACAAAACATTAGCAACTTCTATTCCCAAGTAAATAAGGCAAAGCAAGGAGTAGACTGCACATGAATATTTATTAGGGTTCATAAACCAAAGGTTTTGGAACCACTATCTATTTTACTTTCAACCAAAAGATTTGAGGAAATAATATTTATAGATAGCTTAGAGGTAACTTCTATATAATGTATACATAAAAAGTGAAAATAAATATTAAACTATTTTCTATGTTCTTTAGATCTTAGCCCCATGAGATTACCATTGTTTACTTGTAGGGCCATTGAGAAACCACCTCAAAACCTTCTTTATGTAAAAAGGAATATCACCTCCTTTATTTCTTTTTAGTAGGTTGAAGGAAAACATCCTAAAATGCTTCTTGTTCTCATGGCCAAAGAATGTCATCACTTCTATCATCTTTGGCAGATTGAAGGAGGACCACATTCTTGATTCTAGACCAAGTTTCACTTCACTCACCTTAAAGAACCTCTAGAAGACTTCTTCATAAAGAAAGGGGTAGGAAGAATGGAAATAAAAATTTATAGAATGAAGGATTTTATTGATTTTCTTCTCCAAACGATAGGGATTTTTTTGGCATAGGGAGAAGGCTCTACTTGAGAATAAAAAATCAATACCAATAGTAGAACATTTCTATAATATTTCCTCAAAGTGTTATATGCTCAAGTGTATGTAAAAGTGATCAAATAGTTTTACTATCTAATAATAATAGATTATAGTTACCATAGGGAATCCAATTTGTGTGCCTAGGAGTATCCTTGTTTGATAGAATCATTGGTTTGAATCAAAAATGAAATAAAGAAGTCAATGTGTGCATCCTCTTAATCAAACTATATTTCAACTTAGATTCATAACTTCAAGGGGAATCACAATAGACCTACTGACTCCAAGATATGAATTAGATAACCTTTCCTAAAAGTGATAACATGTCACGAGATCATTTGTTACCCTAAGTCCACACTCCTGATGGGTACACAGTCAAAGGCAAATGGACCAGGGCACCCATCCCTAGAATGACACATAGTTTCACACAGACAATATATATATGAAAAAATAGTAATAAAATATAGAAGAAGATATTAAAAGGGGATAGATAAGCATGTACCCATTTATATATTCAAGTATACCCATTGGTGATTCATTTCATGGTGACAAGAGTCTAGAGTGCATCAGATCTTTGGCAACAACAAAATTGAAAAATAAAATATATCAATGCAAGTGCATTGAGTACACTATGAAAAGACATGTAAATAGTTTAAGATTATAATAAAAACTTGCTTTATAGAAACATAATAATAAGAAAGAAGATGAAACAAGGCGAGAATAATTAACGACATTGTTTTATACAGTGTGTGTTTTAAGTGTATTTCCATTATATTTAAAAATATATCATGTCCATTGACCAACTTCCTTTTGGAAAGGTCTGTAAGGGTGCTCAAGATTAGCAACCCTATTATACATGAGGGATCTCGAGACCAAAGTCTCCGAGCTAACCCTATTTTTAATAAGCATTGTTCCCTTACCCCGAGAATATAGACATGTACACAAGGTTTGTATAATGGAAAGGTTCAATTATGTTCGAGGTTTGTTCAACATATATCAAGAAAAATGAACATACTAATAATAGGGAACAAGTAGCTCAAACAAGTAATTAAATATCCAAGAATTCATACGAGCATACATACAATCAAGCCAATAATATACTAGGGTCAAGAGATTAAGCGTACCATGTGAGTTATGATTCTTGAATAGAACACCTAGAGATGGCTCAAGCCAACAAGGACCTAGGATGTGAACATGAACAACATAGAGTCTTAGATTACTATGGTTTGATAAGATAGTGTGTATCATGTTATGTGGATGTTCTCCTAAACCTAGATCTCAAATAGTTCAAGAATAGTCCCATCTTGTCAAACATGCATGCATTGAATCAACATAGTATAAGCATCAACACTAAACCTTAGGTTTATGTGAAACATCCACATTATGAGTAATGAAAGATCAAGGTAAAGTCTGATTTATTATTAAGGGAAGAATGACATTAAATTATCATCAAGGTTTAGACATGCAAGATCATAATAAGCCATATTAGATTCATTTTACGTAATAGGGTCACATTTGCAAGTCATAGATGCATTAAGTCGATCAAGTTAGGTTGTAGAACTTTAGAACAATAAATGTACTTATTTGAAGTCTTAAGATACATGTGAAACATTAGAGCATGTTGTTCAAAAGGTTGGATTCCAAATAAACAACATATGCATAAAGGGCACAATTCATCATATGGAAACCAACTAGGTCAACTAGATCCCTTGAGATTTATAGAGATAATTGTGGTAAGCTATGAACATAGAAGTAATATGTTACCTATTTGGGGTAATGCTTAGTATTCTAATCATTATTGGTCAACACTTGTACAATTTTCAAGATCTATGTACTAAAAGTTCATGCAAGTCACATCATGTGGCATATTGCACAACATAGAGCCATCAATAAAGCTAAGCACGATCAAAGATAGATTCCATGGTTCAAAAAGGTATTAACTTTAGTGATTCATAGGTTGGATGATCATTTAATGATTATATATGTAAAATCCCCAATAATCAAGCAAGTAAATAATGTATAAGCAAATAGGGCCACTTTTAGGTCAAAGGAGTAAAATTGCACATCAAATGTGATCTGCTTCATGATTTAAGGAAAAAGATGGTTTAAAGTCACTGTTTTAAAGTTTAAGAGGGATATTTTAAGTAACAACACTATTTGAGAGAAATATATATCATTAAACCTTCAAAAGTGCATAAAGACATGTCTTTAATATATCAGAAAAAAAACAAGTCGATTCAGGTTTTGAAACTTGTTCCATTGGATATATATCATCGAAGGGGGTCAAAATTTATATTATATATTCTACAAATGGCCAAGGTATGCAAGAGATATCATTTTTCTAATTTTGAAATCAAAACTATATGTAAAGTACTTAGGGGTTACTAAAAATCATGTCATGATTGTTGTGGTCCGTCGATGACCATGGCCCAGGCAGATCAAGGGCTAACGCTCCCCTCCAGCTTCACACTCACAGTTGGTGGGGGATGCTACCACCTACTCCCACCTGCTCGGATTGTGGCTGCGGAGACTGGGTTGGGGTGTTCCCGATCATTTCTCACCTTATTAATGGTTGGAAGGGGGTCCCTCACGCTTCCTGACCCCACCTACATGGCACTCATGTGCCCACATCTGCTAGTGAAATCCCTATACTGTGGAGAACCAAAATCTCAACCCTTCAGTGGTGATCAAGGGATGTTGAGCCCATCTTACCCTCTAATGCCATGGACCTATGAGAGGAGTCGAGTGATGTGGTGATCGAATCCTATGCTCGTCAGATATTCTTAGACGCAGCCTAAATGGGAGTCACAAAGAAGCCTAGGGTGGCCGACCAAGACCGGATGGACCACGCGAGGTGAAAAATGACCTCAGACCAGCGTGGAGGAGGCTGGAGAGAAAATGTCCAATACATGGCCCAACATCAGTGCCAAGGTGAAGGAAGAAGGAAAAGGGAGAAAAGAGGGAGCTAGGGTGCCCCATGGGGCTAATAAAGAGAGGGTAAAATGAGAGGGGGCGGTAGGTGTCACAAGGTGGCACCATTTCTTGCCAAAATGGTGCATATAGTTGGGGTTGGTGGTCATAAAGGGAGGAGTAGGTAGCTTCTAATGCCATGTGCACTAGTAAGGAGGACGTATGTTAGGGGAGGTTTTGTAGTTGTTGGATGGGGAGTCAGATCTGAGGCTATTCTATCCAAGGGTCATCAGAAGAAGAAGAACTTATGATTGGTCCACATGGGGCACTCTGATCATCGAAAGAAAATACGGGGAGAGTGGGCCACGCACGCATGAGGGTGCCAACAACTGGGCCCAAGTTGACTGACCAAAAGGCAAAACATGGGATACCTTAAATTAGAAAATTAGGGTTTTCAAGGTATAGACATAAATTGAGCATATCTTCCTCATTCAAAATACAAATTGGACAAAACAAAATTCTATAGAAATGCGAGAAAGAGTTCTAGAAATGACAACAAGAGAAGGATACAAATGTTTGCCAATATATGATCAAAATTAAAGGGAAATGTGATTAGGTGTTCTATGAGTGTAAGCTAGATTTTTATCAACTTAAGCACCACCAAAGTGATACATGCATACTAGGTGGATCAAATGTGCATCAATACACATATCAAAATGAAAATTGACTTTGAGAACAAGAGCTATGTCAAAAAAGAAGTCATATTCAAGTTGTGAATTTTCAGGTTATCACATCCTCCCCACCTTAAAAGAAATTTTGTCCCTAAAATTAAACCAATTAATCAATCGATATTGAGGTTCCATATTCCATATCATAATCCACTTGGCATTCTTTCAATATTGATATGCTTCAAAATTGGGCAATTTCGCATCATGGTCAAAGTACAATCACATTAACTATTAACTTGGTAAGATCATCACACAAATCATAAATTTTGGAGATTATCCTATAGATCACAAATTTGGAGAGATCACATTTTGGTCAAATAAATAGTGTTTAAGAGTAAGGCATGCCTTTCATTCCCAACATTTAGGGTTCTAGCTTCTATATTGGCATAGGTGGGATTATACATCCATAATTGTGATTTCATATTTCAACAATTAGGAACAATCATCATATTTAAAAATCGTGATTTTGTGATAAAATCAATGGAATGTCCCACCCAAGTCCACATGAAGCTCACCCCTAAGTCATAAATCAAGCGAGACAAAATAATCATCAATTCAAATTTTGATATTTGGGAACATGAAAGTCGTCGGTCATATATTATGGGTGATCTCAAGGTCCAATTATGGGGATTGTTTTAGTCGAATCAAGATTGTTAATCATGCATCTAGATTTCACTATTCAATATCGTGAGTCAAATTTGGACATCAAAGTCATAAGTACAAATATCTGGAAGTTAGGGTTTAGATACATATTTAAACCTTAGGAGTGATCATTCATCCATATACCAAAATTGACAATGATTGAGCAACATTTTGGGCATTATTCAACATTTCATGTCATCAATATCAAGTTCATTTTCATAGTATTTAAGGTTGATAATTGACATCGGCCTAGGTGTTTCTAGGAACTAAACCACTATTTATATTCAACGTCATCATATGTCAAGATCATTATTACATATAGATTCAACATCGAGTATCATTAATACATTAGAATTGACCTATTGGACTCTTAGGTCAAGAAATAAAAATCATGTAGAAGGGATGACCTTTCCAGACTCTAGATAATCCACTAGTTGGAAATTTAGAGGCAGTCATAATAGCGATGTGACCTAGATTAGGGAGTCATAAGTCAAGTACCACTCTAATCTAGCACATTAGTCCATATGAATCATGAGTCATAGAGCATATCCATAAATGGTGAGATTAACTATCAAATCGTATTTCACTAGATCACAAGTCAAACATCAAGATCATTAATAGGGAAATCCATATTTCAAGATTTTGTAAGGTCAAAGTCATAAATGCATTCCCTTCCTTTGAAAATTAAGGTAAGGGCTTACTTAGGGAATCAAGAAGTCAATTGAGAGCTCAAGATTTTGAGCATAATATGACAAGATTGAGATCTAGGTCCAACATATTATCCAAATTGAGTTTACAAATAGGAATAATAGTTAATAGGGGATTTCCCTCTTTTAACAAGTCTTCACATCATGATCTAGGGTTCCAAATCCATGGCCATTTTCTAGCATGATCATTGTACATATCGAATAGGGGAAAGGTATGCTTAACGATGTTTGAGGTTTAATAAACAATAGGGCTAGATAGGTTTAATCAATAGGGACATTATCAAACATGAGATGTAAGGCAAGAGTTCCACCTTATTTCTCCATATCTAGAATTACCTCAAATATTGAAAGCACTTTTATCGATTTGAGTAAAATTGAGTCCACTTGATCTTAGGTTTTACATATGAGTACATCACTTACAAGAGTACTTTCATTCATCAAATAGGGTTTTTAATTTAATATCAGATTATGGCATTATTGTGTCAATCAAATTTCATGATTTCAAATTAGTTTTACTTTTCCCCATGCATAAGGTACCCATAATCGAGATGTCATGTGATTAATAGTCAAGAGAGAAGAATCACATGAGCGGATAGGAAGATTATCTAATCATCTACTTTGGTGTCTTAGGTGGTCCTTAAAGAAGACATGAGATGCTACAAGAATCTCTAAACTTAATGAAAGTATTTTAGTCCTTCGTGGGTTCTTAAGAGGAGTTATGCGTTAAACATATATAGAGGCATATGTGTATAGCTCTGATACCATTTGTCATGGAACTATTTGTTACCCTAACTCCACACTCCTGATGGCTACATAGCCAAAGGTGAATGGACTAGGGTGCCCGTCCGTAGAATGGCACATAGTTTCACACAGGCAATATATATGAAAAAGTAGTAACAATAAGATATAACAAGATACTAAAAGGGCATAGAAAAGCATGTGCCCATGTCTATATTCAAGTATACCCATTGGTGATTCATTTCTTGGAGATAAGAGTCCAAAGTCCAGTGGATCTTTGGAAACTACAAAATTGACAAACAAAATATAACAATGTGAGTACATGAGTATGCTATGAAAAGGCATGTAAATAGTTTAAGATTATAATAAAAACTTGCTTGGCAAGAAACGTGATAATAAGCAAGAAGATAGGGCCTTGTACCCTTACCCTTAGAATATAGGTAGGTACACAAGGTTTATATAATGGAAAGATTCAATTATGTTCAAGGATTTTTCAACATATATCAAGCAAAAAAAACATACTAATCATAGGGAACAAGTAGCTCAAACAAGTAATTAAAGAGCCAAGCATTCATACGAGCATACATACATTCAAGACAATAACATAATAGGGTCAAGAGAATAAGCGTACCTTGTGAGTTATGATTTTTGAATAAAACACCTAGAGAGGGATCAAGCTAACAAGGACCTAGGATAAAAACATGTACAACATAGATTCTTAAATCTCTATGGTTTGATAAGATATCATGTATCATGTCATTTGGATGTTCTCTTAAACCTAGATTTCAGATAGTGCAAGAATAGTCCCATCTTGTCAAACATGCATGCATTGAATCAACATCGCAAAAGGATCTACACTAAAAATTAGGTCTAGGTGAACCATCCACATTAATAGTAATGCAAGATCAAGGTAAAGTATGATTTAGGAGTAAGGGAAGCATGATATTTAGATTATCATCAAAGTTTATACAAGCAAGATCATAATTAGCCATATGCAATGGGGTCATATTTTCAACTCATAGATGCATTAAGTAGATCAAGTTAGAATGTAGAACTTTAGAATGATAAATGTATTGATTTGAAGTCTTAAGATACATGTGCAACATTAGAGCATGATCTTGTCAAGGGTGGATTCCAAACAAACAACAAATACATAAATGTCACATTTCATCATATGGAAACCAACTAGGTCAACTAGATCCTTTGAGATTTATAGAGATAATCATGCTAAGATATGCACATAGAAGCAAGACATTATTGATTTGGAGTCATACTTACTATTCTAATCATTATTGGTCAACATATGTACAAGGTTCAAGATCTAGATACTAAAAGTTTATGCAAGTCACGCCATGTGGAATATTGCACAACATAGATCCATAAATAAAGCTAAGCATGATCAAAGTAGTTTACATGGTTCAAAAATGTATTAAAGTTTACCGAGCTAGAGGTTGGATGTGTAGGGAAATATGGAATAGAGTAGGCAGTAGAATTTAAAATCTTATCTACCATATTCCCCATAATTAGTAGATCGCATCGATAAATATAATGCAAGGAGAATGGTTTGCAGGATATACATGGTCCTGGGGCAAGTTCGATGACAAACAGTCATTGTAGATGCACAATTCTGAATCCTAGTTGTACTAGGACACTTCTGACTATTGCACCTAGTGGTCTGCACCACAGACTATAGTCATGAACGTCGTCTTCTTCAACAGATCCTCTTGTCACGGACTGCTGGTTGACGTTGTCCTTTGAGCAACAAACAACAACTTTCCCGACTCTATGGTAGTCCACACGGACCGCCTAGAACTCTTTTCATCCTTCTAGAACAATCGTGAAGGATTTGTCCCTCTCCATCGATGTACTAGTCACTAACTTACTCTCCTACAATGACAACTCTCAGTTGCTCTCTCTCGTGGCTATCCCTCCCTTGTCGGGTAGGACTTACTGGGCTCTCATGGTTACCACAACCATAATTGTCAGAGTTACTGATTCTCAGTTGTCTGTGCTGTGTTCTGGGAAGCCCAAAGTGCCCCTCTATTTATTTTATAAGCTAGAGTAAGGGCTCCCAGTTTCTATCTAGTACATGATTAATGTGCAGGTGTGGAATGAACAGGAAGAGCTCTAAGTTTTGCAACAATTCTGGAAACGTTGTAACCTGCAGCCTCCGAAACAGCTGTTTGGGAAACCGAGATGTTTTTTTTGCAATTTCCTAGTTGTACACAAATTTAGAAATTCAATTCCCATCAATGTTAGACATAGATTTCCTTTTGCAACAATTATTGCTCAACCAAAACAAATAGGAAAACATCTAGAACCTTCCCCAACCAAATTGGACCATCTCACCCATGTGAGACGACTGTCTCCGTCACCCAGACGGTCGTCTGGTGACCCGAGTCGAGCCATTTTAGTTGGATCGGTTCATTCCTTAGCTAAATTCAACTCACAATAGGCATGACTCCCAGATGTTCATCTCAACACTTGAGATGCCCGTTTGGCACGTCCATATGGCCCTCTCAACACTTGAGAAGGGTGTTTGGCAATGTTGTCAGCCTGTTTGTTGCATGAATCAAAATCCTAAATACTTTAGCACTTAATTCAAATGCCATTCAAAATATAAACTCCTATTTTAGGTCAAGACCTATGTTTGTGACCCTATAGGTCCCATATCATGTTGGAAGTGAATTTCCATAACAAATTAGGACATCACAAGCAAGGAGTGGTGCCTAGTTGAAAATTTAATGCTACCCAAGTGAATGGAAAGTTGAAGAACAACTTTAACCTACAACCTATGTATGGTGTTGTATTTTTTGTATAGTTCCTTTGTCACTGATGTCCAGATTGAATCAGAGGCATGCAACAGTCACCCTCATTATTATTCAATCTTGTTTCTTGAACCAAGAGTAGACTCTCTGAGATATATGTAAGCTCAAAATCACATATTGACTCACATGTGCATGGCCATGCTTTTCTTAGTCTTTCTTATCAAGAGGCATAGGACATCATACTCCAGTAGGAGGGACAAATCCAGTATCTATCACTCACTATCAATCCCCATGTGTCAAAGCCACCCAATCATCACTGTTATAACAACCCATGTTTCAAGACTACATTTGATGATGCCAAAGTATTCCCAACGACATGTGTTAAGTATAGTGATTTCAGGTCTAAGAACCACAACCACTCCATCACTGTGAGAGCTGACTATGACTTCCATGAAGATGGATTCCATGTGCCAATCTCATAGTGGGTATGTCCGATACATTGTTCACCAACATGTATATGTGTGCTTGGTTTGATATTGCCTTATCATGACTAATAAGATTTAGTCATCAACCAACTCACACTCTGATCTTATGTGTTATTATTGTCTATCAACCTTCCACAATAACAATCAATCATGGACATAATGAATATATATATATATATATATATATATATATATATATACTCTTAACATATGTATGATCTCATCCACAAGGTTAGTAACTTGAATAAATACATCATTGAGTAATATAGTTCTCTAGACACTTATAATGTTACATCATTATCTCATAAATGAATTAAACAAAATAAATTGGAAGCTTGCCTTTTATCAAATTAGTTTTACATGATATGTCATTACAATCATCACCTGATTGGATCATTGGGCATACATAACCAACAGACTCCCACTTTCACTTAGAGACATTCACCCATGAATCTAATATCAAGTGACCTGACATGACCATCACGATTTTGCTGTGAAAGTTCCTTCATCAAGGGATCAACAACATTGCTTTCAGTTAGCACTTTGCAAATCTTTACATCTCCACATTGCACGATCTCTCGTATGAGATGGAATCACCTTTGTATATGCTTTAAGCACTAATGCAATCTAGGTTCCTTAGTTTGTGCAATAGCTCCATTGTTGTCAAATTTTAGCTCAATTGCCTCGCTGATGCTTGGAACGACCTTAAGTTTTGTAATGAACTTCTTGATTCATACAACTTCCTCTACAACACGAGATGCAAAAATATACTTAGCATCTGTTGTAGAATTGAAAACTGTTTCGTGCTTGGAAATCTTGCAACTCATAACTCTATTGTTAAGGCATAACATGAATCCAGATTGCGACTTGTAATCATCTTGATCAGTCTAGAAGCTTGCATCGGTGTAACCTTTTACCACCGATTCTTCCTCTCTGCCATAGACTAAGAACTGATCCTTAGTCCTTCTCAAGTACTTGAGGATTCTCTAAACAACTATCCAGTGAGCATCACGTGAATCTGACTAATATTTGCTCATCATGCTCAAGGCATATGAGACATCTGGACAGGTACACAACGTTGCATACATGATTGATCCAATTGCTGAGGCATATGTAATCTCATTCATGCGTTCACTTTCTTCACAAGAACTGGGACATTGAGCTCTAGAGATGGGAACAATAAGGCACATAGGTAGGTTTCATCTCTTTGAGTTCTCCATGCTGAACTGCTTCAACACTTTGTCAATGTATGTACACTGACTTAGTTTGAGAAGTCTTTCGGATCTATCTCTATAGATCTTCATCCCCAAGATGTAGGATGCTTCTCCCATGTCTTTCATAGAGAATGTATTTCCAAGCCATGCCTTTACCTTATGTAAAGTAGGGATGTCTTTTCCGATCAATAGTATGTCATCTACATACAATATGAGGAATGTCACTGTGCTCCCACTAACCTTCTTGTACATACATGATTCATCTTCATTTTGAATAAAGACAAACTCTTTGACTGTCTTATCAAAATGAAGATTCCAGCTATGAGATGCTTGCTTCAATCCATTAATTGACCTTTGTAGCCTACAGACTTTATTTGCAAACTTTGGATCTATAAACCCCACAGGTTGTGTCATATACACATCCTCAATAGGATTCCCGTTAAGGAATGTGGTTTTAACACCCATTTGCCAAATTTCATAGTCATGATCAGCTGTAATAGCAAGCATGGTCCTAATGGACTTAACCATGACCACTGGAGAGAAGGTTTCAACATAGTCAACACCTTGAACTTGATTGACCCTTCAACACCTTGAACTTGATTGACCCTTTGCAACCAATCTTCCCTTATAGGTTTGTACTTTTCCATCTGTGTCTATCTTCTTCTTGAAGACCCACTTACACCCTATGGGTTTTACCGCTTCAGATGGAACCACTAACTGACCTAAATCACAGGTCAGAAATGGAGTGGATCTAGGGTAGTCAGACTTTTAAGATTATAACCTGACACCCAAGCCCCCTCAACTATTATACGGGGCCCAATGTAGTATTTGGGGTCAAACCACATGGACACGGTTGGTAAGTGTTAAGTACGTAGAGTCTCACACTCTTATACTCTTAATGAACAAGTGGTTTAAAAGGGGTGTGTCCAAAGAACGATGATTCTCCAGCCAAAATAAAGAAAGGTTAAAGAAAGAAACTAAAACAAGAGAAAAATGTTAAACAAGTGGTAAGAAACAAAGGTATGGAAGGAAAATTGGATCGGGTTTCACCTACTAAGGTCTCTTACCAACATGCAAAACTCACAATCCTTCGTATGATCCTATTAAGATTATAAGTGATCATTGAAAACATCTATTCCCTCCTCTCTCGAGATTATGATAGATTTGGGTTTTAAGGTAGCCTCTCTTGAGAGATGACGACCCAAAAACCACGAAGAAAACTATATGACTATTAGCTTTAGCATTCCAACACTTTCTTGCATTCATACTACTCCATAACACTAGATAAGGTTGGTACTATTCATTCGAGGTACCAACAATCAAACATCACAAGATGGTAGCTAATCATACAAGTGAAGCATTAAAAATAAGAGTATGGAGATAATATTGATAAGAACATATATATATTAAAAGGGGATAAATAGTATACATGTTGGGAGAGATTTAGTGGCTACTCCCAACCCAAGTTAGATGTTTAGCCACACATGTTGACGGGAAGCATAACGACATCACAGAATGATAGATACATCAATAACCACAAAGATGGAGAGTACAATGTGATGAAAGTGATAGATCTAGATAGAGAAACAAGATGGCGATACACCAACTATACTTCTTTAAATCAAGATCTGGAGTAGGCGTAGTTGTGGCAGCTTCTTCCTTTAAATAAGAGGGTGATTAGTCATCTCTTTCCTATGACTTCCATCTTCAGAGATCCCAGACTAATGGGTATGGACGTGGGTGACTCTGGAGTTTGGCAGCACTTCATGGTCCTTGATTGTTACGACCCCACCTCCCGGTAACCCCCAATTAAGGGAGACTGAAAGGACAGAGATGTTAACCAATAACCTGAATCAAAGGTTCGTCAAATAATCATTAACAATTATTAAATTCGACCAACTATACTAAAATATGGAAAAATAAAAACTTTTGCATACCTTTTAAAACTGGGATTTCAAAACTTCTATCCACACATATACTAATCTATATAATCCTCCTTTGCACTTTAATTCTCATTTAGTACCACATATGCCACTTTACTGTTTGTTCTTTTCATTGTACCGAAAATGCCGAAAAACAAAACGTCGGTCATCCGAAGTTGGTATGTGGGGGAAACAATAATCATGTAAATATATTAACAATGTAATCATGCAGTTAATCATTTAGCAACAAAGATTACATTTTAAGCCATACTACTCAATCCTTACCTATCCCTCAACTCTGTGATGTCCTTGCATACTACCTCTCTTTAGGTAGATACTTACCCCCATGATCCTACCTTACAGGTAGTCAATACCTAGGGTAATAGAGTCGCATGGCACTACCCGAAGGTAGCCCAATATCTAACTCAAGGTGACTTGATGAACCTACCCCATTGGTAGCCATGTACTAAGTCATCTAATGACCTGATGGACCTACCCCATAGGTAGCCATTTACTAGGTCAACTATTAAGCCACAGAGGGGACCAGGATCTGAGCTAGTAGGAAGATATCTTATGTGATAGTCATATCCACATTATAGTTTGCATGAATTAAATTCATCCAACAGTTAATTCATGTCATCGATGGAAACTTCAGAAAACCTCAGAAAACTAACTTGAGATGTTCATAAGCGTAACCACATACCTAATTTGATGATTTCATTAAGCAAATCCAACCAAGAATGCAATCCAAGCAAGCAAATCAACAATCACATAATTCCTAAAAAGGATATGTACTCTATTTATTACACACTTTATCAAGAATCTACTTTATTGACTTGGATTCAGTTTCTAGGGTTTCTAATCCACATTAAGGTTTCATTAATCTTCATTAGTGGTTTCTTAGACCAATTTCTCAAACTTTATCCCTTTTAGGCCACCAAACCCTAAAATACTCTTTTCTACTTATATGAACCTTAATTGCTCAACTATCCATTTTAATAGTCTTTTATACCCAAATTGACTTAGGATCATAATATCCCTACTTATTCATGGATTTTAACAATTGAAACAATTAAAAGACACATTCATCTAAATTAGGGTTTTCAAGCTCATTAATGGATATTCATGCACGAAACCCTAAATTAAACCAATTATATAAAAATATCATCTTTTTAGATCCTATTTTCACTTTTATTAACAACAGGTCAATATCAGCTTGAATTATCCAAATAACATCATTAAGTCCATCTATCATCAAATCTAAGGGTTTTTCCTTAATTAAATCATTAAAGATGATAACTTTATGTCCTTTTCAAATTTCAAGCATATTTACGCACATAAACTCTAAATTAGACTAATCATGTGCAAAGTTCTTCCTTTTTGAACATAATGTACCTTTTTACATTTAACAGGTTAACATCAACTCTAATGATCCATTAAACCCTATTAAACACTTTATTTATTTCAAAATAGGGTTTCTTAATCTTTAATTCATTAAAGATGATAATTTACACTACTTTTCAAATATCAAAAGGAATTAGCTTCTAACTATATTTTTATTGGATTCCTTGCATTCTCCTGATCAAAATTCATATATTACTTGTCGTAATCGGAGTTACCAATCTTTATTTATGAAATTTGCAAGGAAAAGTACCTTTCGGCCAATCAGATGGCGCCACGTCGTCCTTTACCATGCAACGCTTGCTGGTTTGGGAAACATAACCAATTGACTATTTTAGCCCCGCGTAAGTCACTTGTTCAGTAATACCTGGAGGGGTATTCTTGTCCAATGCACCTCCTGTGCTTCTTCCTCCTTGCGATGACCTAGCACAGCCGCCAGCTACAGTTCGGGGGAAGCTTCCTCCTCTCCCTCTTGGTCTCTAGAGCACCGGCGCCCACTCCAATACCTCCACCACCGTCCGCCCTGCCCGCGGCGGTCTCCAGCTACGGCTGAGGTGGCCGGAGTCGGCCTGGCAGCAGCGCCCACTGCAGCAGCACCTGCAGGCCCGTTGGCCATCTTGAACGGAGATGGAAGTAAGGGGAAGATAGCTGGCTACCCGAAACCTTTGGAGTTGCATCATGCCTTCATCACGATCCACCATAGCCGCCAAGTGCCCCCAAAACAGCCCTATGTTTTCTTGGTTAGTGTTTTGACGAAAACAAGAAGAAGAACAACAAGAAGGAAGGAGAGTACGTGGGATCTCTATCTTGGACTCGACCCAGAGCTCTTTCTCCTTTTATAGATGAGGGTACAACGCCCTACGATGCTTGCTCACGAAGGAAAAACGTTCTTTCCTACTAGGAATCTGATTCCTTCATTAAAAAGCTAGCTTCTCTCTCTCTTAATCCTCTTCTTAAAACCACATATTCATAGGATTTCTAGGAATACAAAAATATTCTCCCTTATTCTCTTTTGAATTGCTTTTTAATCCATTAATCACGAAATTATGTTTTCCTTAAGTAGAAAATACCTCTTCTTTCACAAAGCTACAAAAACCATTAATAATATATCATATTATCTTCTTATTTTGTAATTTTGGTATTTTCTCTTTCCTCTTTCTTCATTGGGACTCCTTGGATCCCAATAAACTCAAATAATTTGTAATTCCTTTTTAAGAAATACATTATCCTTCTAAATGCATCAATATGCATTATTTCACATTATCTTGTTTATTTCTTATTAAAATATTTCTTTTTTGAGGATTTCTCTTTATTTCTCTTTTATTTTCCTCATTGGTATTAATTTTATCATTTGGAATCCTTGGGATACGAAAATCCATAAAGGATCACTCAATTATACCTTTGTCCACTTATTTCCAACATTTTGACATTATTTTCAATTTCTTTCTTACTAAAGAAATACTTAATTAATCTTTTCTTTTCTTATTGCTTTCTTTTTGCAACTTTGGACTCCTTGGAACCCAAGGAACCCAAGAGGCACGAAATCCATCCTTGGATTACATCTCTTTGCCTTCTAGAGTTTTCTACCTCTTTCTTTTCTCAAATATTCAATTATTCATTTACTAATTGAATTTTCTTGTTATTTGGGCCCAATAGCCAATAAAGCCCACAACACAATCATCAAGGCTATTGTAAAAAAAATCCATTTATTTGAACCAAATTATATCATTATTTGTTCAAATATCTTTAATATGTGAAATTACATTTCTCACCAGATGAACCCAAAAATTGGGGTTGTAACATCCTTCCCCTCTTATAGGAATTTTGTCCTCCAAATTTTATCAAGCAAACAAACAATTCAGGATAAGACTTTTCCATGTCCATTATTGGCCCCTATGTGGCTTTATCGTACTCATGGCGCTTCCAAATAACCTTTATCATCACATATTCTTTTCTCTGAGTTCTTTCATCCTGGCGTCTATAAACTGCATAGGTGACTTAGGCCATTTCAGCCTCCCTTGGGGCTTACTAGGTTCATTACTCCGCACATGTTCGGGGTACCTCACATAGTGCTCTAAATTGGACACATGGAACTCATCGCACATTACTTTATCCTGAGGGGTAAGGTCAAACTTAACCTTCTCCACCAGTCCATCTCAATGGACCCATGTATCGGGGATTCATCTCTCTTAGCTTTAACTTAGAGGGGTCAGATTTTCATGTCTCCCACAGTGAACTGCATGTCAGTCTACTTTGCATCATCTTACGACTCATGTCATCCCTGGTCTCCTTTCAGCCTTTGCATGATCAAAGCAACTTCATTTGCACACACTATGGCCCTTTTCTAACCATTACGTGGTCCTTTCACCAACATCACCTTACTGAAGTGGTGATCGACACAACCTCTCCTACAGAGCTTCTTTAAATCTCGACACTGGCTATGGTGGTTAACTTCACATCTTTCATAGGACAAGAACTGTCTCTAGATATCACCCTGAATGAGCACAT